>CM067376.1:106583989-107007715 GCA_034510155.1 Eucriotettix oculatus | reverse complement strand
CCAATCGTTATGATTGGATAATTGCAACACAAGTGACTGTTCTGCCAAAATGAGCAACGACATTCCGTTATCTGTATATCAACCAGATTAGGAATTAGTTCTAGTAAATTTACTACAAGGCTTTTTCTATCTCGGTCATCATCCGACAACATGAATTTAATGTTGTTGATGGTTTCAAAACATCCTCATTGTGTTTGGCACACTACTCTCGGTTTGGTAAATTGAATCTCACCGGGAATGGTTTGTCACCCACCGTGATGGCATATTTCAATACAAAATATACTATTCTTCCACATATGGCACAAGAATAATTTTTGTAGCGTGTTTTACTAAGTTTACTTTTGTGTTGATTTATGAAGAAACATGTTGCGCGGACCACAAGAATTTAAACTGAAAGAGTTGAATGGTCATATCAGTGGCATGTAATTTGCAATGTGGCTGGTGTGACCACTCTTTTCTTTTTGTTTAATCTCAACTGGAGAACACAAAATAATCGCCTGAGTAATAACGGGTTGGATAGTCAAATCAGCATTATACGATTTTCAGTTTCTTTTCCAAGGCACCGACAGGATTCAATAAGTATCAACCTCTTGAGAAGCTACTACATATGGCTTTCGTTTCCTAACTAACGGAGCAGTCCTTAGGCAGTATGAATAATACTCCCATGGTCATGTGCGCCTTTTGCAAGGGGTCTACACATTACATCTAGTTTATCTGAAATGCTGAAGATTCTCTATTAATGCTTCATTAACGATTGTTTTCGGGAAACATAACTAATTTAAATTGATCTTTCCAGGTAACAACATGAAGATGGTGAAACTACAATGCAAGATTATTTGCTTCCTGTTCCAAAAGCTAGTGCAGTAGGAGATCATCTCATTAAGAAAAACTTTGATAATCAACGTGGGCAAGTGCTTCAAACATTAGTCAATATTCTCATTTTTGCCAGTATCCAGTCCTGCTTGAAATATAATAATTCATGTCAAAATGTTCACAGTAGGAATACATATTTTATCTTTAAGGGCCATATTTCATTTCAGCGACTCAATAGAAAATATTTTTGGTTACAGGATTGAGTCGGGAAGTAAATAACTGTGGACTGTTTAGATATAAGCGGAAATCCTCGTTGTGTATGGCGAACCATTCCTGGCGTGGTAAATTGATTGTCGCCATGGATGGTCCGCCAATCATTATGATTGGATAATTGCAACACAAGTGACTGTTCTGCCAAAATGAGCAACGACATTCCGTTATCTGTATATCAACCAGATTAGGAATTAGTTCTAGTAAATTTACTACAAGGCTTTTTCTATCTCGGTCATCATCCGACAACATGAATTTAATGTTGTTGATGGTTTCAAAACATCCTCATTGTGTTTGGCACACTACTCTCGGTTTGGTAAATTGAATCTCACCGGGAATGGTTTGTCACCCACCGTGATGGCATATTTCAATACAAAATATACTATTCTTCCACATATGGCACAAGAATAATTTTTGTAGCGTGTTTTACTAAGTTTACTTTTGTGTTGATTTATGAAGAAACATGTAGCGCGGACCACAATAATTTAAACTGAAAGAGTTGAATGGTCATATCAGTGGCATGTAATTTGCAATGTGGCTGGTGTGACCACTCTTTTCTTTTTGTTTAATCTCAACTGGAGAACACAAAATAATCGCCTGAGTAATAACGGGTTGGATAGTCAAATCAGCATTATACGATTTTCAGTTTCTTTTCCAAGGCACCGACAGGATTCAATAAGTATCAACCTCTTGAGAAGCTACTACATATGGCTTTCGTTTCCTAACTAACGGAGCAGTCCTTAGGCAGTATGAATAATACTCCCATGGTCATGTGCGCCTTTTGCAAGGGGTCTACACATTACATCTAGTTTATCTGAAATGCTGAAGATTCTCTATTAATGCTTCATTAACGATTGTTTTCGGGAAACATAACTAATTTAAATTGATCTTTCCAGGTAACAACATGAAGATGGTGAAACTACAATGCAAGATTATTTGCTTCCTGTTCCAAAAGCTAGTGCAGTAGGAGATCATCTCATTAAGAAAAACTTTGATAATCAACGTGGGCAAGTGCTTCAAACATTAGTCAATATTCTCATTTTTGCCAGTATCCAGTCCTGCTTGAAATATAATAATTCATGTCAAAATGTTCACAGTAGGAATACATATTTTATCTTTAAGGGCCATATTTCATTTCAGCGACTCAATAGAAAATATTTTTGGTTACAGGATTGAGTCGGGAAGTAAATAACTGTGGACTGTTTAGATATAAGCGGAAATCCTCGTTGTGTATGGCGAACCATTCCTGGCGTGGTAAATTGATTGTCGCCATGGATGGTCCGCCAATCATTATGATTGGATAATTGCAACACAAGTGACTGTTCTGCCAAAATGAGCAACGACATTCCGTTATCTGTATATCAACCAGATTAGGAATTAGTTCTAGTAAATTTACTACAAGGCTTTTTCTATCTCGGTCATCATCCGACAACATGAATTTAATGTTGTTGATGGTTTCAAAACATCCTCATTGTGTTTGGCACACTACTCTCGGTTTGGTAAATTGAATCTCACCGGGAATGGTTTGTCACCCACCGTGATGGCATATTTCAATACAAAATATACTATTCTTCCACATATGGCACAAGAATAATTTTTGTAGCGTGTTTTACTAAGTTTACTTTTGTGTTGATTTATGAAGAAACATGTTGCGCGGACCACAAGAATTTAAACTGAAAGAGTTGAATGGTCATATCAGTGGCATGTAATTTGCAATGTGGCTGGTGTGACCACTCTTTTCTTTTTGTTTAATCTCAACTGGAGAACACAAAATAATCGCCTGAGTAATAACGGGTTGGATAGTCAAATCAGCATTATACGATTTTCAGTTTCTTTTCCAAGGCACCGACAGGATTCAATAAGTATCAACCTCTTGAGAAGCTACTACATATGGCTTTCGTTTCCTAACTAACGGAGCAGTCCTTAGGCAGTATGAATAATACTCCCATGGTCATGTGCGCCTTTTGCAAGGGGTCTACACATTACATCTAGTTTATCTGAAATGCTGAAGATTCTCTATTAATGCTTCATTAACGATTGTTTTCGGGAAACATAACTAATTTAAATTGATCTTTCCAGGTAACAACATGAAGATGGTGAAACTACAATGCAAGATTATTTGCTTCCTGTTCCAAAAGCTAGTGCAGTAGGAGATCATCTCATTAAGAAAAACTTTGATAATCAACGTGGGCAAGTGCTTCAAACATTAGTCAATATTCTCATTTTTGCCAGTATCCAGTCCTGCTTGAAATATAATAATTCATGTCAAAATGTTCACAGTAGGAATACATATTTTATCTTTAAGGGCCATATTTCATTTCAGCGACTCAATAGAAAATATTTTTGGTTACAGGATTGAGTCGGGAAGTAAATAACTGTGGACTGTTTAGATATAAGCGGAAATCCTCGTTGTGTATGGCGAACCATTCCTGGCGTGGTAAATTGATTGTCGCCATGGATGGTCCGCCAATCATTATGATTGGATAATTGCAACACAAGTGACTGTTCTGCCAAAATGAGCAACGACATTCCGTTATCTGTATATCAACCAGATTAGGAATTAGTTCTAGTAAATTTACTACAAGGCTTTTTCTATCTCGGTCATCATCCGACAACATGAATTTAATGTTGTTGATGGTTTCAAAACATCCTCATTGTGTTTGGCACACTACTCTCGGTTTGGTAAATTGAATCTCACCGGGAATGGTTTGTCACCCACCGTGATGGCATATTTCAATACAAAATATACTATTCTTCCACATATGGCACAAGAATAATTTTTGTAGCGTGTTTTACTAAGTTTACTTTTGTGTTGATTTATGAAGAAACATGTTGCGCGGACCACAATAATTTAAACTGAAAGAGTTGAATGGTCATATCAGTGGCATGTAATTTGCAATGTGGCTGGTGTGACCACTCTTTTCTTTTTGTTTAATCTCAACTGGAGAACACAAAATAATCGCCTGAGTAATAACGGGTTGGATAGTCAAATCAGCATTATACGATTTTCAGTTTCTTTTCCAAGGCACCGACAGGATTCAATAAGTATCAACCTCTTGAGAAGCTACTACATATGGCTTTCGTTTCCTAACTAACGGAGCAGTCCTTAGGCAGTATGAATAATACTCCCATGGTCATGTGCGCCTTTTGCAAGGGGTCTACACATTACATCTAGTTTATCTGAAATGCTGAAGATTCTCTATTAATGCTTCATTAACGATTGTTTTCGGGAAACATAACTAATTTAAATTGATCTTTCCAGGTAACAACATGAAGATGGTGAAACTACAATGCAAGATTATTTGCTTCCTGTTCCAAAAGCTAGTGCAGTAGGAGATCATCTCATTAAGAAAAACTTTGATAATCAACGTGGGCAAGTGCTTCAAACATTAGTCAATATTCTCATTTTTGCCAGTATCCAGTCCTGCTTGAAATATAATAATTCATGTCAAAATGTTCACAGTAGGAATACATATTTTATCTTTAAGGGCCATATTTCATTTCAGCGACTCAATAGAAAATATTTTTGGTTACAGGATTGAGTCGGGAAGTAAATAACTGTGGACTGTTTAGATATAAGCGGAAATCCTCGTTGTGTATGGCGAACCATTCCTGGCGTGGTAAATTGATTGTCGCCATGGATGGTCCGCCAATCATTATGATTGGATAATTGCAACACAAGTGACTGTTCTGCCAAAATGAGCAACGACATTCCGTTATCTGTATATCAACCAGATTAGGAATTAGTTCTAGTAAATTTACTACAAGGCTTTTTCTATCTCGGTCATCATCCGACAACATGAATTTAATGTTGTTGATGGTTTCAAAACATCCTCATTGTGTTTGGCACACTACTCTCGGTTTGGTAAATTGAATCTCACCGGGAATGGTTTGTCACCCACCGTGATGGCATATTTCAATACAAAATATACTATTCTTCCACATATGGCACAAGAATAATTTTTGTAGCGTGTTTTACTAAGTTTACTTTTGTGTTGATTTATGAAGAAACATGTTGCGCGGACCACAAGAATTTAAACTGAAAGAGTTGAATGGTCATATCAGTGGCATGTAATTTGCAATGTGGCTGGTGTGACCACTCTTTTCTTTTTGTTTAATCTCAACTGGAGAACACAAAATAATCGCCTGAGTAATAACGGGTTGGATAGTCAAATCAGCATTATACGATTTTCAGTTTCTTTTCCAAGGCACCGACAGGATTCAATAAGTATCAACCTCTTGAGAAGCTACTACATATGGCTTTCGTTTCCTAACTAACGGAGCAGTCCTTAGGCAGTATGAATAATACTCCCATGGTCATGTGCGCCTTTTGCAAGGGGTCTACACATTACATCTAGTTTATCTGAAATGCTGAAGATTCTCTATTAATGCTTCATTAACGATTGTTTTCGGGAAACATAACTAATTTAAATTGATCTTTCCAGGTAACAACATGAAGATGGTGAAACTACAATGCAAGATTATTTGCTTCCTGTTCCAAAAGCTAGTGCAGTAGGAGATCATCTCATTAAGAAAAACTTTGATAATCAACGTGGGCAAGTGCTTCAAACATTAGTCAATATTCTCATTTTTGCCAGTATCCAGTCCTGCTTGAAATATAATAATTCATGTCAAAATGTTCACAGTAGGAATACATATTTTATCTTTAAGGGCCATATTTCATTTCAGCGACTCAATAGAAAATATTTTTGGTTACAGGATTGAGTCGGGAAGTAAATAACTGTGGACTGTTTAGATATAAGCGGAAATCCTCGTTGTGTATGGCGAACCATTCCTGGCGTGGTAAATTGATTGTCGCCATGGATGGTCCGCCAATCATTATGATTGGATAATTGCAACACAAGTGACTGTTCTGCCAAAATGAGCAACGACATTCCGTTATCTGTATATCAACCAGATTAGGAATTAGTTCTAGTAAATTTACTACAAGGCTTTTTCTATCTCGGTCATCATCCGACAACATGAATTTAATGTTGTTGATGGTTTCAAAACATCCTCATTGTGTTTGGCACACTACTCTCGGTTTGGTAAATTGAATCTCACCGGGAATGGTTTGTCACCCACCGTGATGGCATATTTCAATACAAAATATACTATTCTTCCACATATGGCACAAGAATAATTTTTGTAGCGTGTTTTACTAAGTTTACTTTTGTGTTGATTTATGAAGAAACATGTTGCGCGGACCACAAGAATTTAAACTGAAAGAGTTGAATGGTCATATCAGTGGCATGTAATTTGCAATGTGGCTGGTGTGACCACTCTTTTCTTTTTGTTTAATCTCAACTGGAGAACACAAAATAATCGCCTGAGTAATAACGGGTTGGATAGTCAAATCAGCATTATACGATTTTCAGTTTCTTTTCCAAGGCACCGACAGGATTCAATAAGTATCAACCTCTTGAGAAGCTACTACATATGGCTTTCGTTTCCTAACTAACGGAGCAGTCCTTAGGCAGTATGAATAATACTCCCATGGTCATGTGCGCCTTTTGCAAGGGGTCTACACATTACATCTAGTTTATCTGAAATGCTGAAGATTCTCTATTAATGCTTCATTAACGATTGTTTTCGGGAAACATAACTAATTTAAATTGATCTTTCCAGGTAACAACATGAAGATGGTGAAACTACAATGCAAGATTATTTGCTTCCTGTTCCAAAAGCTAGTGCAGTAGGAGATCATCTCATTAAGAAAAACTTTGATAATCAACGTGGGCAAGTGCTTCAAACATTAGTCAATATTCTCATTTTTGCCAGTATCCAGTCCTGCTTGAAATATAATAATTCATGTCAAAATGTTCACAGTAGGAATACATATTTTATCTTTAAGGGCCATATTTCATTTCAGCGACTCAATAGAAAATATTTTTGGTTACAGGATTGAGTCGGGAAGTAAATAACTGTGGACTGTTTAGATATAAGCGGAAATCCTCGTTGTGTATGGCGAACCATTCCTGGCGTGGTAAATTGATTGTCGCCATGGATGGTCCGCCAATCATTATGATTGGATAATTGCAACACAAGTGACTGTTCTGCCAAAATGAGCAACGACATTCCGTTATCTGTATATCAACCAGATTAGGAATTAGTTCTAGTAAATTTACTACAAGGCTTTTTCTATCTCGGTCATCATCCGACAACATGAATTTAATGTTGTTGATGGTTTCAAAACATCCTCATTGTGTTTGGCACACTACTCTCGGTTTGGTAAATTGAATCTCACCGGGAATGGTTTGTCACCCACCGTGATGGCATATTTCAATACAAAATATACTATTCTTCCACATATGGCACAAGAATAATTTTTGTAGCGTGTTTTACTAAGTTTACTTTTGTGTTGATTTATGAAGAAACATGTTGCGCGGACCACAAGAATTTAAACTGAAAGAGTTGAATGGTCATATCAGTGGCATGTAATTTGCAATGTGGCTGGTGTGACCACTCTTTTCTTTTTGTTTAATCTCAACTGGAGAACACAAAATAATCGCCTGAGTAATAACGGGTTGGATAGTCAAATCAGCATTATACGATTTTCAGTTTCTTTTCCAAGGCACCGACAGGATTCAATAAGTATCAACCTCTTGAGAAGCTACTACATATGGCTTTCGTTTCCTAACTAACGGAGCAGTCCTTAGGCAGTATGAATAATACTCCCATGGTCATGTGCGCCTTTTGCAAGGGGTCTACACATTACATCTAGTTTATCTGAAATGCTGAAGATTCTCTATTAATGCTTCATTAACGATTGTTTTCGGGAAACATAACTAATTTAAATTGATCTTTCCAGGTAACAACATGAAGATGGTGAAACTACAATGCAAGATTATTTGCTTCCTGTTCCAAAAGCTAGTGCAGTAGGAGATCATCTCATTAAGAAAAACTTTGATAATCAACGTGGGCAAGTGCTTCAAACATTAGTCAATATTCTCATTTTTGCCAGTATCCAGTCCTGCTTGAAATATAATAATTCATGTCAAAATGTTCACAGTAGGAATACATATTTTATCTTTAAGGGCCATATTTCATTTCAGCGACTCAATAGAAAATATTTTTGGTTACAGGATTGAGTCGGGAAGTAAATAACTGTGGACTGTTTAGATATAAGCGGAAATCCTCGTTGTGTATGGCGAACCATTCCTGGCGTGGTAAATTGATTGTCGCCATGGATGGTCCGCCAATCATTATGATTGGATAATTGCAACACAAGTGACTGTTCTGCCAAAATGAGCAACGACATTCCGTTATCTGTATATCAACCAGATTAGGAATTAGTTCTAGTAAATTTACTACAAGGCTTTTTCTATCTCGGTCATCATCCGACAACATGAATTTAATGTTGTTGATGGTTTCAAAACATCCTCATTGTGTTTGGCACACTACTCTCGGTTTGGTAAATTGAATCTCACCGGGAATGGTTTGTCACCCACCGTGATGGCATATTTCAATACAAAATATACTATTCTTCCACATATGGCACAAGAATAATTTTTGTAGCGTGTTTTACTAAGTTTACTTTTGTGTTGATTTATGAAGAAACATGTTGCGCGGACCACAAGAATTTAAACTGAAAGAGTTGAATGGTCATATCAGTGGCATGTAATTTGCAATGTGGCTGGTGTGACCACTCTTTTCTTTTTGTTTAATCTCAACTGGAGAACACAAAATAATCGCCTGAGTAATAACGGGTTGGATAGTCAAATCAGCATTATACGATTTTCAGTTTCTTTTCCAAGGCACCGACAGGATTCAATAAGTATCAACCTCTTGAGAAGCTACTACATATGGCTTTCGTTTCCTAACTAACGGAGCAGTCCTTAGGCAGTATGAATAATACTCCCATGGTCATGTGCGCCTTTTGCAAGGGGTCTACACATTACATCTAGTTTATCTGAAATGCTGAAGATTCTCTATTAATGCTTCATTAACGATTGTTTTCGGGAAACATAACTAATTTAAATTGATCTTTCCAGGTAACAACATGAAGATGGTGAAACTACAATGCAAGATTATTTGCTTCCTGTTCCAAAAGCTAGTGCAGTAGGAGATCATCTCATTAAGAAAAACTTTGATAATCAACGTGGGCAAGTGCTTCAAACATTAGTCAATATTCTCATTTTTGCCAGTATCCAGTCCTGCTTGAAATATAATAATTCATGTCAAAATGTTCACAGTAGGAATACATATTTTATCTTTAAGGGCCATATTTCATTTCAGCGACTCAATAGAAAATATTTTTGGTTACAGGATTGAGTCGGGAAGTAAATAACTGTGGACTGTTTAGATATAAGCGGAAATCCTCGTTGTGTATGGCGAACCATTCCTGGCGTGGTAAATTGATTGTCGCCATGGATGGTCCGCCAATCATTATGATTGGATAATTGCAACACAAGTGACTGTTCTGCCAAAATGAGCAACGACATTCCGTTATCTGTATATCAACCAGATTAGGAATTAGTTCTAGTAAATTTACTACAAGGCTTTTTCTATCTCGGTCATCATCCGACAACATGAATTTAATGTTGTTGATGGTTTCAAAACATCCTCATTGTGTTTGGCACACTACTCTCGGTTTGGTAAATTGAATCTCACCGGGAATGGTTTGTCACCCACCGTGATGGCATATTTCAATACAAAATATACTATTCTTCCACATATGGCACAAGAATAATTTTTGTAGCGTGTTTTACTAAGTTTACTTTTGTGTTGATTTATGAAGAAACATGTTGCGCGGACCACAAGAATTTAAACTGAAAGAGTTGAATGGTCATATCAGTGGCATGTAATTTGCAATGTGGCTGGTGTGACCACTCTTTTCTTTTTGTTTAATCTCAACTGGAGAACACAAAATAATCGCCTGAGTAATAACGGGTTGGATAGTCAAATCAGCATTATACGATTTTCAGTTTCTTTTCCAAGGCACCGACAGGATTCAATAAGTATCAACCTCTTGAGAAGCTACTACATATGGCTTTCGTTTCCTAACTAACGGAGCAGTCCTTAGGCAGTATGAATAATACTCCCATGGTCATGTGCGCCTTTTGCAAGGGGTCTACACATTACATCTAGTTTATCTGAAATGCTGAAGATTCTCTATTAATGCTTCATTAACGATTGTTTTCGGGAAACATAACTAATTTAAATTGATCTTTCCAGGTAACAACATGAAGATGGTGAAACTACAATGCAAGATTATTTGCTTCCTGTTCCAAAAGCTAGTGCAGTAGGAGATCATCTCATTAAGAAAAACTTTGATAATCAACGTGGGCAAGTGCTTCAAACATTAGTCAATATTCTCATTTTTGCCAGTATCCAGTCCTGCTTGAAATATAATAATTCATGTCAAAATGTTCACAGTAGGAATACATATTTTATCTTTAAGGGCCATATTTCATTTCAGCGACTCAATAGAAAATATTTTTGGTTACAGGATTGAGTCGGGAAGTAAATAACTGTGGACTGTTTAGATATAAGCGGAAATCCTCGTTGTGTATGGCGAACCATTCCTGGCGTGGTAAATTGATTGTCGCCATGGATGGTCCGCCAATCATTATGATTGGATAATTGCAACACAAGTGACTGTTCTGCCAAAATGAGCAACGACATTCCGTTATCTGTATATCAACCAGATTAGGAATTAGTTCTAGTAAATTTACTACAAGGCTTTTTCTATCTCGGTCATCATCCGACAACATGAATTTAATGTTGTTGATGGTTTCAAAACATCCTCATTGTGTTTGGCACACTACTCTCGGTTTGGTAAATTGAATCTCACCGGGAATGGTTTGTCACCCACCGTGATGGCATATTTCAATACAAAATATACTATTCTTCCACATATGGCACAAGAATAATTTTTGTAGCGTGTTTTACTAAGTTTACTTTTGTGTTGATTTATGAAGAAACATGTTGCGCGGACCACAAGAATTTAAACTGAAAGAGTTGAATGGTCATATCAGTGGCATGTAATTTGCAATGTGGCTGGTGTGACCACTCTTTTCTTTTTGTTTAATCTCAACTGGAGAACACAAAATAATCGCCTGAGTAATAACGGGTTGGATAGTCAAATCAGCATTATACGATTTTCAGTTTCTTTTCCAAGGCACCGACAGGATTCAATAAGTATCAACCTCTTGAGAAGCTACTACATATGGCTTTCGTTTCCTAACTAACGGAGCAGTCCTTAGGCAGTATGAATAATACTCCCATGGTCATGTGCGCCTTTTGCAAGGGGTCTACACATTACATCTAGTTTATCTGAAATGCTGAAGATTCTCTATTAATGCTTCATTAACGATTGTTTTCGGGAAACATAACTAATTTAAATTGATCTTTCCAGGTAACAACATGAAGATGGTGAAACTACAATGCAAGATTATTTGCTTCCTGTTCCAAAAGCTAGTGCAGTAGGAGATCATCTCATTAAGAAAAACTTTGATAATCAACGTGGGCAAGTGCTTCAAACATTAGTCAATATTCTCATTTTTGCCAGTATCCAGTCCTGCTTGAAATATAATAATTCATGTCAAAATGTTCACAGTAGGAATACATATTTTATCTTTAAGGGCCATATTTCATTTCAGCGACTCAATAGAAAATATTTTTGGTTACAGGATTGAGTCGGGAAGTAAATAACTGTGGACTGTTTAGATATAAGCGGAAATCCTCGTTGTGTATGGCGAACCATTCCTGGCGTGGTAAATTGATTGTCGCCATGGATGGTCCGCCAATCATTATGATTGGATAATTGCAACACAAGTGACTGTTCTGCCAAAATGAGCAACGACATTCCGTTATCTGTATATCAACCAGATTAGGAATTAGTTCTAGTAAATTTACTACAAGGCTTTTTCTATCTCGGTCATCATCCGACAACATGAATTTAATGTTGTTGATGGTTTCAAAACATCCTCATTGTGTTTGGCACACTACTCTCGGTTTGGTAAATTGAATCTCACCGGGAATGGTTTGTCACCCACCGTGATGGCATATTTCAATACAAAATATACTATTCTTCCACATATGGCACAAGAATAATTTTTGTAGCGTGTTTTACTAAGTTTACTTTTGTGTTGATTTATGAAGAAACATGTTGCGCGGACCACAAGAATTTAAACTGAAAGAGTTGAATGGTCATATCAGTGGCATGTAATTTGCAATGTGGCTGGTGTGACCACTCTTTTCTTTTTGTTTAATCTCAACTGGAGAACACAAAATAATCGCCTGAGTAATAACGGGTTGGATAGTCAAATCAGCATTATACGATTTTCAGTTTCTTTTCCAAGGCACCGACAGGATTCAATAAGTATCAACCTCTTGAGAAGCTACTACATATGGCTTTCGTTTCCTAACTAACGGAGCAGTCCTTAGGCAGTATGAATAATACTCCCATGGTCATGTGCGCCTTTTGCAAGGGGTCTACACATTACATCTAGTTTATCTGAAATGCTGAAGATTCTCTATTAATGCTTCATTAACGATTGTTTTCGGGAAACATAACTAATTTAAATTGATCTTTCCAGGTAACAACATGAAGATGGTGAAACTACAATGCAAGATTATTTGCTTCCTGTTCCAAAAGCTAGTGCAGTAGGAGATCATCTCATTAAGAAAAACTTTGATAATCAACGTGGGCAAGTGCTTCAAACATTAGTCAATATTCTCATTTTTGCCAGTATCCAGTCCTGCTTGAAATATAATAATTCATGTCAAAATGTTCACAGTAGGAATACATATTTTATCTTTAAGGGCCATATTTCATTTCAGCGACTCAATAGAAAATATTTTTGGTTACAGGATTGAGTCGGGAAGTAAATAACTGTGGACTGTTTAGATATAAGCGGAAATCCTCGTTGTGTATGGCGAACCATTCCTGGCGTGGTAAATTGATTGTCGCCATGGATGGTCCGCCAATCATTATGATTGGATAATTGCAACACAAGTGACTGTTCTGCCAAAATGAGCAACGACATTCCGTTATCTGTATATCAACCAGATTAGGAATTAGTTCTAGTAAATTTACTACAAGGCTTTTTCTATCTCGGTCATCATCCGACAACATGAATTTAATGTTGTTGATGGTTTCAAAACATCCTCATTGTGTTTGGCACACTACTCTCGGTTTGGTAAATTGAATCTCACCGGGAATGGTTTGTCACCCACCGTGATGGCATATTTCAATACAAAATATACTATTCTTCCACATATGGCACAAGAATAATTTTTGTAGCGTGTTTTACTAAGTTTACTTTTGTGTTGATTTATGAAGAAACATGTTGCGCGGACCACAAGAATTTAAACTGAAAGAGTTGAATGGTCATATCAGTGGCATGTAATTTGCAATGTGGCTGGTGTGACCACTCTTTTCTTTTTGTTTAATCTCAACTGGAGAACACAAAATAATCGCCTGAGTAATAACGGGTTGGATAGTCAAATCAGCATTATACGATTTTCAGTTTCTTTTCCAAGGCACCGACAGGATTCAATAAGTATCAACCTCTTGAGAAGCTACTACATATGGCTTTCGTTTCCTAACTAACGGAGCAGTCCTTAGGCAGTATGAATAATACTCCCATGGTCATGTGCGCCTTTTGCAAGGGGTCTACACATTACATCTAGTTTATCTGAAATGCTGAAGATTCTCTATTAATGCTTCATTAACGATTGTTTTCGGGAAACATAACTAATTTAAATTGATCTTTCCAGGTAACAACATGAAGATGGTGAAACTACAATGCAAGATTATTTGCTTCCTGTTCCAAAAGCTAGTGCAGTAGGAGATCATCTCATTAAGAAAAACTTTGATAATCAACGTGGGCAAGTGCTTCAAACATTAGTCAATATTCTCATTTTTGCCAGTATCCAGTCCTGCTTGAAATATAATAATTCATGTCAAAATGTTCACAGTAGGAATACATATTTTATCTTTAAGGGCCATATTTCATTTCAGCGACTCAATAGAAAATATTTTTGGTTACAGGATTGAGTCGGGAAGTAAATAACTGTGGACTGTTTAGATATAAGCGGAAATCCTCGTTGTGTATGGCGAACCATTCCTGGCGTGGTAAATTGATTGTCGCCATGGATGGTCCGCCAATCATTATGATTGGATAATTGCAACACAAGTGACTGTTCTGCCAAAATGAGCAACGACATTCCGTTATCTGTATATCAACCAGATTAGGAATTAGTTCTAGTAAATTTACTACAAGGCTTTTTCTATCTCGGTCATCATCCGACAACATGAATTTAATGTTGTTGATGGTTTCAAAACATCCTCATTGTGTTTGGCACACTACTCTCGGTTTGGTAAATTGAATCTCACCGGGAATGGTTTGTCACCCACCGTGATGGCATATTTCAATACAAAATATACTATTCTTCCACATATGGCACAAGAATAATTTTTGTAGCGTGTTTTACTAAGTTTACTTTTGTGTTGATTTATGAAGAAACATGTTGCGCGGACCACAAGAATTTAAACTGAAAGAGTTGAATGGTCATATCAGTGGCATGTAATTTGCAATGTGGCTGGTGTGACCACTCTTTTCTTTTTGTTTAATCTCAACTGGAGAACACAAAATAATCGCCTGAGTAATAACGGGTTGGATAGTCAAATCAGCATTATACGATTTTCAGTTTCTTTTCCAAGGCACCGACAGGATTCAATAAGTATCAACCTCTTGAGAAGCTACTACATATGGCTTTCGTTTCCTAACTAACGGAGCAGTCCTTAGGCAGTATGAATAATACTCCCATGGTCATGTGCGCCTTTTGCAAGGGGTCTACACATTACATCTAGTTTATCTGAAATGCTGAAGATTCTCTATTAATGCTTCATTAACGATTGTTTTCGGGAAACATAACTAATTTAAATTGATCTTTCCAGGTAACAACATGAAGATGGTGAAACTACAATGCAAGATTATTTGCTTCCTGTTCCAAAAGCTAGTGCAGTAGGAGATCATCTCATTAAGAAAAACTTTGATAATCAACGTGGGCAAGTGCTTCAAACATTAGTCAATATTCTCATTTTTGCCAGTATCCAGTCCTGCTTGAAATATAATAATTCATGTCAAAATGTTCACAGTAGGAATACATATTTTATCTTTAAGGGCCATATTTCATTTCAGCGACTCAATAGAAAATATTTTTGGTTACAGGATTGAGTCGGGAAGTAAATAACTGTGGACTGTTTAGATATAAGCGGAAATCCTCGTTGTGTATGGCGAACCATTCCTGGCGTGGTAAATTGATTGTCGCCATGGATGGTCCGCCAATCATTATGATTGGATAATTGCAACACAAGTGACTGTTCTGCCAAAATGAGCAACGACATTCCGTTATCTGTATATCAACCAGATTAGGAATTAGTTCTAGTAAATTTACTACAAGGCTTTTTCTATCTCGGTCATCATCCGACAACATGAATTTAATGTTGTTGATGGTTTCAAAACATCCTCATTGTGTTTGGCACACTACTCTCGGTTTGGTAAATTGAATCTCACCGGGAATGGTTTGTCACCCACCGTGATGGCATATTTCAATACAAAATATACTATTCTTCCACATATGGCACAAGAATAATTTTTGTAGCGTGTTTTACTAAGTTTACTTTTGTGTTGATTTATGAAGAAACATGTTGCGCGGACCACAAGAATTTAAACTGAAAGAGTTGAATGGTCATATCAGTGGCATGTAATTTGCAATGTGGCTGGTGTGACCACTCTTTTCTTTTTGTTTAATCTCAACTGGAGAACACAAAATAATCGCCTGAGTAATAACGGGTTGGATAGTCAAATCAGCATTATACGATTTTCAGTTTCTTTTCCAAGGCACCGACAGGATTCAATAAGTATCAACCTCTTGAGAAGCTACTACATATGGCTTTCGTTTCCTAACTAACGGAGCAGTCCTTAGGCAGTATGAATAATACTCCCATGGTCATGTGCGCCTTTTGCAAGGGGTCTACACATTACATCTAGTTTATCTGAAATGCTGAAGATTCTCTATTAATGCTTCATTAACGATTGTTTTCGGGAAACATAACTAATTTAAATTGATCTTTCCAGGTAACAACATGAAGATGGTGAAACTACAATGCAAGATTATTTGCTTCCTGTTCCAAAAGCTAGTGCAGTAGGAGATCATCTCATTAAGAAAAACTTTGATAATCAACGTGGGCAAGTGCTTCAAACATTAGTCAATATTCTCATTTTTGCCAGTATCCAGTCCTGCTTGAAATATAATAATTCATGTCAAAATGTTCACAGTAGGAATACATATTTTATCTTTAAGGGCCATATTTCATTTCAGCGACTCAATAGAAAATATTTTTGGTTACAGGATTGAGTCGGGAAGTAAATAACTGTGGACTGTTTAGATATAAGCGGAAATCCTCGTTGTGTATGGCGAACCATTCCTGGCGTGGTAAATTGATTGTCGCCATGGATGGTCCGCCAATCATTATGATTGGATAATTGCAACACAAGTGACTGTTCTGCCAAAATGAGCAACGACATTCCGTTATCTGTATATCAACCAGATTAGGAATTAGTTCTAGTAAATTTACTACAAGGCTTTTTCTATCTCGGTCATCATCCGACAACATGAATTTAATGTTGTTGATGGTTTCAAAACATCCTCATTGTGTTTGGCACACTACTCTCGGTTTGGTAAATTGAATCTCACCGGGAATGGTTTGTCACCCACCGTGATGGCATATTTCAATACAAAATATACTATTCTTCCACATATGGCACAAGAATAATTTTTGTAGCGTGTTTTACTAAGTTTACTTTTGTGTTGATTTATGAAGAAACATGTTGCGCGGACCACAAGAATTTAAACTGAAAGAGTTGAATGGTCATATCAGTGGCATGTAATTTGCAATGTGGCTGGTGTGACCACTCTTTTCTTTTTGTTTAATCTCAACTGGAGAACACAAAATAATCGCCTGAGTAATAACGGGTTGGATAGTCAAATCAGCATTATACGATTTTCAGTTTCTTTTCCAAGGCACCGACAGGATTCAATAAGTATCAACCTCTTGAGAAGCTACTACATATGGCTTTCGTTTCCTAACTAACGGAGCAGTCCTTAGGCAGTATGAATAATACTCCCATGGTCATGTGCGCCTTTTGCAAGGGGTCTACACATTACATCTAGTTTATCTGAAATGCTGAAGATTCTCTATTAATGCTTCATTAACGATTGTTTTCGGGAAACATAACTAATTTAAATTGATCTTTCCAGGTAACAACATGAAGATGGTGAAACTACAATGCAAGATTATTTGCTTCCTGTTCCAAAAGCTAGTGCAGTAGGAGATCATCTCATTAAGAAAAACTTTGATAATCAACGTGGGCAAGTGCTTCAAACATTAGTCAATATTCTCATTTTTGCCAGTATCCAGTCCTGCTTGAAATATAATAATTCATGTCAAAATGTTCACAGTAGGAATACATATTTTATCTTTAAGGGCCATATTTCATTTCAGCGACTCAATAGAAAATATTTTTGGTTACAGGATTGAGTCGGGAAGTAAATAACTGTGGACTGTTTAGATATAAGCGGAAATCCTCGTTGTGTATGGCGAACCATTCCTGGCGTGGTAAATTGATTGTCGCCATGGATGGTCCGCCAATCATTATGATTGGATAATTGCAACACAAGTGACTGTTCTGCCAAAATGAGCAACGACATTCCGTTATCTGTATATCAACCAGATTAGGAATTAGTTCTAGTAAATTTACTACAAGGCTTTTTCTATCTCGGTCATCATCCGACAACATGAATTTAATGTTGTTGATGGTTTCAAAACATCCTCATTGTGTTTGGCACACTACTCTCGGTTTGGTAAATTGAATCTCACCGGGAATGGTTTGTCACCCACCGTGATGGCATATTTCAATACAAAATATACTATTCTTCCACATATGGCACAAGAATAATTTTTGTAGCGTGTTTTACTAAGTTTACTTTTGTGTTGATTTATGAAGAAACATGTTGCGCGGACCACAAGAATTTAAACTGAAAGAGTTGAATGGTCATATCAGTGGCATGTAATTTGCAATGTGGCTGGTGTGACCACTCTTTTCTTTTTGTTTAATCTCAACTGGAGAACACAAAATAATCGCCTGAGTAATAACGGGTTGGATAGTCAAATCAGCATTATACGATTTTCAGTTTCTTTTCCAAGGCACCGACAGGATTCAATAAGTATCAACCTCTTGAGAAGCTACTACATATGGCTTTCGTTTCCTAACTAACGGAGCAGTCCTTAGGCAGTATGAATAATACTCCCATGGTCATGTGCGCCTTTTGCAAGGGGTCTACACATTACATCTAGTTTATCTGAAATGCTGAAGATTCTCTATTAATGCTTCATTAACGATTGTTTTCGGGAAACATAACTAATTTAAATTGATCTTTCCAGGTAACAACATGAAGATGGTGAAACTACAATGCAAGATTATTTGCTTCCTGTTCCAAAAGCTAGTGCAGTAGGAGATCATCTCATTAAGAAAAACTTTGATAATCAACGTGGGCAAGTGCTTCAAACATTAGTCAATATTCTCATTTTTGCCAGTATCCAGTCCTGCTTGAAATATAATAATTCATGTCAAAATGTTCACAGTAGGAATACATATTTTATCTTTAAGGGCCATATTTCATTTCAGCGACTCAATAGAAAATATTTTTGGTTACAGGATTGAGTCGGGAAGTAAATAACTGTGGACTGTTTAGATATAAGCGGAAATCCTCGTTGTGTATGGCGAACCATTCCTGGCGTGGTAAATTGATTGTCGCCATGGATGGTCCGCCAATCATTATGATTGGATAATTGCAACACAAGTGACTGTTCTGCCAAAATGAGCAACGACATTCCGTTATCTGTATATCAACCAGATTAGGAATTAGTTCTAGTAAATTTACTACAAGGCTTTTTCTATCTCGGTCATCATCCGACAACATGAATTTAATGTTGTTGATGGTTTCAAAACATCCTCATTGTGTTTGGCACACTACTCTCGGTTTGGTAAATTGAATCTCACCGGGAATGGTTTGTCACCCACCGTGATGGCATATTTCAATACAAAATATACTATTCTTCCACATATGGCACAAGAATAATTTTTGTAGCGTGTTTTACTAAGTTTACTTTTGTGTTGATTTATGAAGAAACATGTTGCGCGGACCACAAGAATTTAAACTGAAAGAGTTGAATGGTCATATCAGTGGCATGTAATTTGCAATGTGGCTGGTGTGACCACTCTTTTCTTTTTGTTTAATCTCAACTGGAGAACACAAAATAATCGCCTGAGTAATAACGGGTTGGATAGTCAAATCAGCATTATACGATTTTCAGTTTCTTTTCCAAGGCACCGACAGGATTCAATAAGTATCAACCTCTTGAGAAGCTACTACATATGGCTTTCGTTTCCTAACTAACGGAGCAGTCCTTAGGCAGTATGAATAATACTCCCATGGTCATGTGCGCCTTTTGCAAGGGGTCTACACATTACATCTAGTTTATCTGAAATGCTGAAGATTCTCTATTAATGCTTCATTAACGATTGTTTTCGGGAAACATAACTAATTTAAATTGATCTTTCCAGGTAACAACATGAAGATGGTGAAACTACAATGCAAGATTATTTGCTTCCTGTTCCAAAAGCTAGTGCAGTAGGAGATCATCTCATTAAGAAAAACTTTGATAATCAACGTGGGCAAGTGCTTCAAACATTAGTCAATATTCTCATTTTTGCCAGTATCCAGTCCTGCTTGAAATATAATAATTCATGTCAAAATGTTCACAGTAGGAATACATATTTTATCTTTAAGGGCCATATTTCATTTCAGCGACTCAATAGAAAATATTTTTGGTTACAGGATTGAGTCGGGAAGTAAATAACTGTGGACTGTTTAGATATAAGCGGAAATCCTCGTTGTGTATGGCGAACCATTCCTGGCGTGGTAAATTGATTGTCGCCATGGATGGTCCGCCAATCATTATGATTGGATAATTGCAACACAAGTGACTGTTCTGCCAAAATGAGCAACGACATTCCGTTATCTGTATATCAACCAGATTAGGAATTAGTTCTAGTAAATTTACTACAAGGCTTTTTCTATCTCGGTCATCATCCGACAACATGAATTTAATGTTGTTGATGGTTTCAAAACATCCTCATTGTGTTTGGCACACTACTCTCGGTTTGGTAAATTGAATCTCACCGGGAATGGTTTGTCACCCACCGTGATGGCATATTTCAATACAAAATATACTATTCTTCCACATATGGCACAAGAATAATTTTTGTAGCGTGTTTTACTAAGTTTACTTTTGTGTTGATTTATGAAGAAACATGTTGCGCGGACCACAAGAATTTAAACTGAAAGAGTTGAATGGTCATATCAGTGGCATGTAATTTGCAATGTGGCTGGTGTGACCACTCTTTTCTTTTTGTTTAATCTCAACTGGAGAACACAAAATAATCGCCTGAGTAATAACGGGTTGGATAGTCAAATCAGCATTATACGATTTTCAGTTTCTTTTCCAAGGCACCGACAGGATTCAATAAGTATCAACCTCTTGAGAAGCTACTACATATGGCTTTCGTTTCCTAACTAACGGAGCAGTCCTTAGGCAGTATGAATAATACTCCCATGGTCATGTGCGCCTTTTGCAAGGGGTCTACACATTACATCTAGTTTATCTGAAATGCTGAAGATTCTCTATTAATGCTTCATTAACGATTGTTTTCGGGAAACATAACTAATTTAAATTGATCTTTCCAGGTAACAACATGAAGATGGTGAAACTACAATGCAAGATTATTTGCTTCCTGTTCCAAAAGCTAGTGCAGTAGGAGATCATCTCATTAAGAAAAACTTTGATAATCAACGTGGGCAAGTGCTTCAAACATTAGTCAATATTCTCATTTTTGCCAGTATCCAGTCCTGCTTGAAATATAATAATTCATGTCAAAATGTTCACAGTAGGAATACATATTTTATCTTTAAGGGCCATATTTCATTTCAGCGACTCAATAGAAAATATTTTTGGTTACAGGATTGAGTCGGGAAGTAAATAACTGTGGACTGTTTAGATATAAGCGGAAATCCTCGTTGTGTATGGCGAACCATTCCTGGCGTGGTAAATTGATTGTCGCCATGGATGGTCCGCCAATCATTATGATTGGATAATTGCAACACAAGTGACTGTTCTGCCAAAATGAGCAACGACATTCCGTTATCTGTATATCAACCAGATTAGGAATTAGTTCTAGTAAATTTACTACAAGGCTTTTTCTATCTCGGTCATCATCCGACAACATGAATTTAATGTTGTTGATGGTTTCAAAACATCCTCATTGTGTTTGGCACACTACTCTCGGTTTGGTAAATTGAATCTCACCGGGAATGGTTTGTCACCCACCGTGATGGCATATTTCAATACAAAATATACTATTCTTCCACATATGGCACAAGAATAATTTTTGTAGCGTGTTTTACTAAGTTTACTTTTGTGTTGATTTATGAAGAAACATGTTGCGCGGACCACAAGAATTTAAACTGAAAGAGTTGAATGGTCATATCAGTGGCATGTAATTTGCAATGTGGCTGGTGTGACCACTCTTTTCTTTTTGTTTAATCTCAACTGGAGAACACAAAATAATCGCCTGAGTAATAACGGGTTGGATAGTCAAATCAGCATTATACGATTTTCAGTTTCTTTTCCAAGGCACCGACAGGATTCAATAAGTATCAACCTCTTGAGAAGCTACTACATATGGCTTTCGTTTCCTAACTAACGGAGCAGTCCTTAGGCAGTATGAATAATACTCCCATGGTCATGTGCGCCTTTTGCAAGGGGTCTACACATTACATCTAGTTTATCTGAAATGCTGAAGATTCTCTATTAATGCTTCATTAACGATTGTTTTCGGGAAACATAACTAATTTAAATTGATCTTTCCAGGTAACAACATGAAGATGGTGAAACTACAATGCAAGATTATTTGCTTCCTGTTCCAAAAGCTAGTGCAGTAGGAGATCATCTCATTAAGAAAAACTTTGATAATCAACGTGGGCAAGTGCTTCAAACATTAGTCAATATTCTCATTTTTGCCAGTATCCAGTCCTGCTTGAAATATAATAATTCATGTCAAAATGTTCACAGTAGGAATACATATTTTATCTTTAAGGGCCATATTTCATTTCAGCGACTCAATAGAAAATATTTTTGGTTACAGGATTGAGTCGGGAAGTAAATAACTGTGGACTGTTTAGATATAAGCGGAAATCCTCGTTGTGTATGGCGAACCATTCCTGGCGTGGTAAATTGATTGTCGCCATGGATGGTCCGCCAATCATTATGATTGGATAATTGCAACACAAGTGACTGTTCTGCCAAAATGAGCAACGACATTCCGTTATCTGTATATCAACCAGATTAGGAATTAGTTCTAGTAAATTTACTACAAGGCTTTTTCTATCTCGGTCATCATCCGACAACATGAATTTAATGTTGTTGATGGTTTCAAAACATCCTCATTGTGTTTGGCACACTACTCTCGGTTTGGTAAATTGAATCTCACCGGGAATGGTTTGTCACCCACCGTGATGGCATATTTCAATACAAAATATACTATTCTTCCACATATGGCACAAGAATAATTTTTGTAGCGTGTTTTACTAAGTTTACTTTTGTGTTGATTTATGAAGAAACATGTTGCGCGGACCACAAGAATTTAAACTGAAAGAGTTGAATGGTCATATCAGTGGCATGTAATTTGCAATGTGGCTGGTGTGACCACTCTTTTCTTTTTGTTTAATCTCAACTGGAGAACACAAAATAATCGCCTGAGTAATAACGGGTTGGATAGTCAAATCAGCATTATACGATTTTCAGTTTCTTTTCCAAGGCACCGACAGGATTCAATAAGTATCAACCTCTTGAGAAGCTACTACATATGGCTTTCGTTTCCTAACTAACGGAGCAGTCCTTAGGCAGTATGAATAATACTCCCATGGTCATGTGCGCCTTTTGCAAGGGGTCTACACATTACATCTAGTTTATCTGAAATGCTGAAGATTCTCTATTAATGCTTCATTAACGATTGTTTTCGGGAAACATAACTAATTTAAATTGATCTTTCCAGGTAACAACATGAAGATGGTGAAACTACAATGCAAGATTATTTGCTTCCTGTTCCAAAAGCTAGTGCAGTAGGAGATCATCTCATTAAGAAAAACTTTGATAATCAACGTGGGCAAGTGCTTCAAACATTAGTCAATATTCTCATTTTTGCCAGTATCCAGTCCTGCTTGAAATATAATAATTCATGTCAAAATGTTCACAGTAGGAATACATATTTTATCTTTAAGGGCCATATTTCATTTCAGCGACTCAATAGAAAATATTTTTGGTTACAGGATTGAGTCGGGAAGTAAATAACTGTGGACTGTTTAGATATAAGCGGAAATCCTCGTTGTGTATGGCGAACCATTCCTGGCGTGGTAAATTGATTGTCGCCATGGATGGTCCGCCAATCATTATGATTGGATAATTGCAACACAAGTGACTGTTCTGCCAAAATGAGCAACGACATTCCGTTATCTGTATATCAACCAGATTAGGAATTAGTTCTAGTAAATTTACTACAAGGCTTTTTCTATCTCGGTCATCATCCGACAACATGAATTTAATGTTGTTGATGGTTTCAAAACATCCTCATTGTGTTTGGCACACTACTCTCGGTTTGGTAAATTGAATCTCACCGGGAATGGTTTGTCACCCACCGTGATGGCATATTTCAATACAAAATATACTATTCTTCCACATATGGCACAAGAATAATTTTTGTAGCGTGTTTTACTAAGTTTACTTTTGTGTTGATTTATGAAGAAACATGTTGCGCGGACCACAAGAATTTAAACTGAAAGAGTTGAATGGTCATATCAGTGGCATGTAATTTGCAATGTGGCTGGTGTGACCACTCTTTTCTTTTTGTTTAATCTCAACTGGAGAACACAAAATAATCGCCTGAGTAATAACGGGTTGGATAGTCAAATCAGCATTATACGATTTTCAGTTTCTTTTCCAAGGCACCGACAGGATTCAATAAGTATCAACCTCTTGAGAAGCTACTACATATGGCTTTCGTTTCCTAACTAACGGAGCAGTCCTTAGGCAGTATGAATAATACTCCCATGGTCATGTGCGCCTTTTGCAAGGGGTCTACACATTACATCTAGTTTATCTGAAATGCTGAAGATTCTCTATTAATGCTTCATTAACGATTGTTTTCGGGAAACATAACTAATTTAAATTGATCTTTCCAGGTAACAACATGAAGATGGTGAAACTACAATGCAAGATTATTTGCTTCCTGTTCCAAAAGCTAGTGCAGTAGGAGATCATCTCATTAAGAAAAACTTTGATAATCAACGTGGGCAAGTGCTTCAAACATTAGTCAATATTCTCATTTTTGCCAGTATCCAGTCCTGCTTGAAATATAATAATTCATGTCAAAATGTTCACAGTAGGAATACATATTTTATCTTTAAGGGCCATATTTCATTTCAGCGACTCAATAGAAAATATTTTTGGTTACAGGATTGAGTCGGGAAGTAAATAACTGTGGACTGTTTAGATATAAGCGGAAATCCTCGTTGTGTATGGCGAACCATTCCTGGCGTGGTAAATTGATTGTCGCCATGGATGGTCCGCCAATCATTATGATTGGATAATTGCAACACAAGTGACTGTTCTGCCAAAATGAGCAACGACATTCCGTTATCTGTATATCAACCAGATTAGGAATTAGTTCTAGTAAATTTACTACAAGGCTTTTTCTATCTCGGTCATCATCCGACAACATGAATTTAATGTTGTTGATGGTTTCAAAACATCCTCATTGTGTTTGGCACACTACTCTCGGTTTGGTAAATTGAATCTCACCGGGAATGGTTTGTCACCCACCGTGATGGCATATTTCAATACAAAATATACTATTCTTCCACATATGGCACAAGAATAATTTTTGTAGCGTGTTTTACTAAGTTTACTTTTGTGTTGATTTATGAAGAAACATGTTGCGCGGACCACAAGAATTTAAACTGAAAGAGTTGAATGGTCATATCAGTGGCATGTAATTTGCAATGTGGCTGGTGTGACCACTCTTTTCTTTTTGTTTAATCTCAACTGGAGAACACAAAATAATCGCCTGAGTAATAACGGGTTGGATAGTCAAATCAGCATTATACGATTTTCAGTTTCTTTTCCAAGGCACCGACAGGATTCAATAAGTATCAACCTCTTGAGAAGCTACTACATATGGCTTTCGTTTCCTAACTAACGGAGCAGTCCTTAGGCAGTATGAATAATACTCCCATGGTCATGTGCGCCTTTTGCAAGGGGTCTACACATTACATCTAGTTTATCTGAAATGCTGAAGATTCTCTATTAATGCTTCATTAACGATTGTTTTCGGGAAACATAACTAATTTAAATTGATCTTTCCAGGTAACAACATGAAGATGGTGAAACTACAATGCAAGATTATTTGCTTCCTGTTCCAAAAGCTAGTGCAGTAGGAGATCATCTCATTAAGAAAAACTTTGATAATCAACGTGGGCAAGTGCTTCAAACATTAGTCAATATTCTCATTTTTGCCAGTATCCAGTCCTGCTTGAAATATAATAATTCATGTCAAAATGTTCACAGTAGGAATACATATTTTATCTTTAAGGGCCATATTTCATTTCAGCGACTCAATAGAAAATATTTTTGGTTACAGGATTGAGTCGGGAAGTAAATAACTGTGGACTGTTTAGATATAAGCGGAAATCCTCGTTGTGTATGGCGAACCATTCCTGGCGTGGTAAATTGATTGTCGCCATGGATGGTCCGCCAATCATTATGATTGGATAATTGCAACACAAGTGACTGTTCTGCCAAAATGAGCAACGACATTCCGTTATCTGTATATCAACCAGATTAGGAATTAGTTCTAGTAAATTTACTACAAGGCTTTTTCTATCTCGGTCATCATCCGACAACATGAATTTAATGTTGTTGATGGTTTCAAAACATCCTCATTGTGTTTGGCACACTACTCTCGGTTTGGTAAATTGAATCTCACCGGGAATGGTTTGTCACCCACCGTGATGGCATATTTCAATACAAAATATACTATTCTTCCACATATGGCACAAGAATAATTTTTGTAGCGTGTTTTACTAAGTTTACTTTTGTGTTGATTTATGAAGAAACATGTTGCGCGGACCACAAGAATTTAAACTGAAAGAGTTGAATGGTCATATCAGTGGCATGTAATTTGCAATGTGGCTGGTGTGACCACTCTTTTCTTTTTGTTTAATCTCAACTGGAGAACACAAAATAATCGCCTGAGTAATAACGGGTTGGATAGTCAAATCAGCATTATACGATTTTCAGTTTCTTTTCCAAGGCACCGACAGGATTCAATAAGTATCAACCTCTTGAGAAGCTACTACATATGGCTTTCGTTTCCTAACTAACGGAGCAGTCCTTAGGCAGTATGAATAATACTCCCATGGTCATGTGCGCCTTTTGCAAGGGGTCTACACATTACATCTAGTTTATCTGAAATGCTGAAGATTCTCTATTAATGCTTCATTAACGATTGTTTTCGGGAAACATAACTAATTTAAATTGATCTTTCCAGGTAACAACATGAAGATGGTGAAACTACAATGCAAGATTATTTGCTTCCTGTTCCAAAAGCTAGTGCAGTAGGAGATCATCTCATTAAGAAAAACTTTGATAATCAACGTGGGCAAGTGCTTCAAACATTAGTCAATATTCTCATTTTTGCCAGTATCCAGTCCTGCTTGAAATATAATAATTCATGTCAAAATGTTCACAGTAGGAATACATATTTTATCTTTAAGGGCCATATTTCATTTCAGCGACTCAATAGAAAATATTTTTGGTTACAGGATTGAGTCGGGAAGTAAATAACTGTGGACTGTTTAGATATAAGCGGAAATCCTCGTTGTGTATGGCGAACCATTCCTGGCGTGGTAAATTGATTGTCGCCATGGATGGTCCGCCAATCATTATGATTGGATAATTGCAACACAAGTGACTGTTCTGCCAAAATGAGCAACGACATTCCGTTATCTGTATATCAACCAGATTAGGAATTAGTTCTAGTAAATTTACTACAAGGCTTTTTCTATCTCGGTCATCATCCGACAACATGAATTTAATGTTGTTGATGGTTTCAAAACATCCTCATTGTGTTTGGCACACTACTCTCGGTTTGGTAAATTGAATCTCACCGGGAATGGTTTGTCACCCACCGTGATGGCATATTTCAATACAAAATATACTATTCTTCCACATATGGCACAAGAATAATTTTTGTAGCGTGTTTTACTAAGTTTACTTTTGTGTTGATTTATGAAGAAACATGTTGCGCGGACCACAAGAATTTAAACTGAAAGAGTTGAATGGTCATATCAGTGGCATGTAATTTGCAATGTGGCTGGTGTGACCACTCTTTTCTTTTTGTTTAATCTCAACTGGAGAACACAAAATAATCGCCTGAGTAATAACGGGTTGGATAGTCAAATCAGCATTATACGATTTTCAGTTTCTTTTCCAAGGCACCGACAGGATTCAATAAGTATCAACCTCTTGAGAAGCTACTACATATGGCTTTCGTTTCCTAACTAACGGAGCAGTCCTTAGGCAGTATGAATAATACTCCCATGGTCATGTGCGCCTTTTGCAAGGGGTCTACACATTACATCTAGTTTATCTGAAATGCTGAAGATTCTCTATTAATGCTTCATTAACGATTGTTTTCGGGAAACATAACTAATTTAAATTGATCTTTCCAGGTAACAACATGAAGATGGTGAAACTACAATGCAAGATTATTTGCTTCCTGTTCCAAAAGCTAGTGCAGTAGGAGATCATCTCATTAAGAAAAACTTTGATAATCAACGTGGGCAAGTGCTTCAAACATTAGTCAATATTCTCATTTTTGCCAGTATCCAGTCCTGCTTGAAATATAATAATTCATGTCAAAATGTTCACAGTAGGAGTACATATTTTATCTTTAAGGGCCATATTTCATTTCAGCGACTCAATAGAAAATATTTTTGGTTACAGGATTGAGTCGGGAAGTAAATAACTGTGGACTGTTTAGATATAAGCGGAAATCCTCGTTGTGTATGGCGAACCATTCCTGGCGTGGTAAATTGATTGTCGCCATGGATGGTCCGCCAATCATTATGATTGGATAATTGCAACACAAGTGACTGTTCTGCCAAAATGAGCAACGACATTCCGTTATCTGTATATCAACCAGATTAGGAATTAGTTCTAGTAAATTTACTACAAGGCTTTTTCTATCTCGGTCATCATCCGACAACATGAATTTAATGTTGTTGATGGTTTCAAAACATCCTCATTGTGTTTGGCACACTACTCTCGGTTTGGTAAATTGAATCTCACCGGGAATGGTTTGTCACCCACCGTGATGGCATATTTCAATACAAAATATACTATTCTTCCACATATGGCACAAGAATAATTTTTGTAGCGTGTTTTACTAAGTTTACTTTTGTGTTGATTTATGAAGAAACATGTTGCGCGGACCACAAGAATTTAAACTGAAAGAGTTGAATGGTCATATCAGTGGCATGTAATTTGCAATGTGGCTGGTGTGACCACTCTTTTCTTTTTGTTTAATCTCAACTGGAGAACACAAAATAATCGCCTGAGTAATAACGGGTTGGATAGTCAAATCAGCATTATACGATTTTCAGTTTCTTTTCCAAGGCACCGACAGGATTCAATAAGTATCAACCTCTTGAGAAGCTACTACATATGGCTTTCGTTTCCTAACTAACGGAGCAGTCCTTAGGCAGTATGAATAATACTCCCATGGTCATGTGCGCCTTTTGCAAGGGGTCTACACATTACATCTAGTTTATCTGAAATGCTGAAGATTCTCTATTAATGCTTCATTAACGATTGTTTTCGGGAAACATAACTAATTTAAATTGATCTTTCCAGGTAACAACATGAAGATGGTGAAACTACAATGCAAGATTATTTGCTTCCTGTTCCAAAAGCTAGTGCAGTAGGAGATCATCTCATTAAGAAAAACTTTGATAATCAACGTGGGCAAGTGCTTCAAACATTAGTCAATATTCTCATTTTTGCCAGTATCCAGTCCTGCTTGAAATATAATAATTCATGTCAAAATGTTCACAGTAGGAGTACATATTTTATCTTTAAGGGCCATATTTCATTTCAGCGACTCAATAGAAAATATTTTTGGTTACAGGATTGAGTCGGGAAGTAAATAACTGTGGACTGTTTAGATATAAGCGGAAATCCTCGTTGTGTATGGCGAACCATTCCTGGCGTGGTAAATTGATTGTCGCCATGGATGGTCCGCCAATCATTATGATTGGATAATTGCAACACAAGTGACTGGTCTGCCAATATGAGCAACGACATTCCGTTATCTGTATATCAACCAGATTAGGAATTAGTTCTAGTAAATTTACTACAAGGCTTTTTCTATCTCGGTCATCATCCGACAACATGAATTTAATGTTGTTGATGGTTTCAAAACATCCTCATTGTGTTTGGCACACTACTCTCGGTTTGGTAAATTGAATCTCACCGGGAATGGTTTGTCACCCACCGTGATGGCATATTTCAATACAAAATATACTATTCTTCCACATATGGCACAAGAATAATTTTTGTAGCGTGTTTTACTAAGTTAATTTTGTGTTGATTTATGAAGAAACATGTTGCGCGGACCACAAGAATTTAAACTGAAAGAGTTGAATGGTCATATCAGTGGCATGTAATTTGCAATGTGGCTGGTGTGACCACTCTTTTCTTTTTGTTTAATCTCAACTGGAGAACACAAAACAATCGCCTGAGTAATAATGGGTTGGATGTTCAAATTAGCATTACAGGATTTTTAGTTTCTTTTCCAAGGCACCGACAGGATTCAATGAGTATCAACCTCTTGAGAAGCTACTACATATGGCTCTCGTTTCCTAACAGACGGAGCAGTCCTTAGGCAGTATGCGTAATACTCCCAGGGTCATGTGCGCCTTTTGCAAAGGGATTACACATTCCATCAAGTTTATCTGAAATGCTGAAGATTGTTGAAAAACATAGGTTTTTTAAGTTGAATTATTGTTTTTTTTCTGGGGGGGGGGGGGAGGGATAAAAACGGATTATTTCCAACGAAGTAGGTGAAACTAGATTTGCATTCAAAAAGCATTTAACATTCGATATCAAACTTGGTGAGTGTTTAATTGTTGGTCATTAATCTGTTTTCTGCTTTCAGCTAGTCCTGTGCAAATATAAGCGAAACTTAAGACCATGCTCTGGTTTCTTTATAAACAGGATCACTCAACAGTGTTGTATTCCTGATTTGTGTTGGGTTATAACGCTGTCTACTGATGTCGGTTTTTCATTGTTCATGCTATATTTTTTGTTTGCCATTTATAAACCATTATCAGATTTGGTAAGGAAGAACATTTATGAACAATAATATTCATGCATGAAATATGGTCTGCCAATCATTGTAACTGGTTAATTGCAACACACATTTAATATCAACTAATATAAGCAACAAGTTTTTATAATGTGTGGGTGACACAGATTAGTAATCAATTGTAGTAAGGTAAATTGAAAGTCTTTTTTCTATCTTGGTCATGAATGTTTCTGGATGGGTGAGTAAATATTTCTACATTATTTTATTGTAAGGAATTCTGCTGCATGGTAAGCGTAATAACTAGAGATGGTAGAAGTATATGACAAGAAAGGCTTTTGCGACAATGAGGATTTTACTTGTGGGTCATTTCAGTGTGAATAATAGGAAATCGTTGCTAAAAATGTTTGTATGGAATAGAAGAAAAGCGAAGAATATGGAGGACATTGACCAAGAGAAGGGATAGATTAATAGGCTACGTTTTAAGGCACGAGGGTCTTGTAAAATTAAAATTACAGGTAATTTTGAAGTAAGAACAGAAGTACGGGGCCAAGGATAGGATTTGCTATGCAGATTAGTGAGTATCTTGGTTGTGATAATTATGAGGAAATCAAAAGACTTGCACAGGATAGGGTAGCATGGAGGGTTACTTCAAACCAATCTTAGGACTGAATACCACAACAACATGTTTGTTAGAAAGTGTTTTAGCTGACAGACACACAACAGTGACCTAAGCAGAACGAGTTGAATCGTCACATCATTGGCGTGTCATATGCAATAATGGGTTGAATGGATACATTAGTGGTATATGATTTTCTCTGTCTTTCCTAAATGTCAACTTAATGAAACACATTTTGAGCTACTAACTATGTAATGTAAATTTTTGAAATGGGTGGATAAGTCCTGTGGCAGTTTGCATTATACTCCATGGGGCATGTGGACCTTTTGCAAAGGGTCTACGTATCACGGCAAGGATATTTGACGTGCTCAAATGGTTGGAATTATTCTTTGTTAAAGTGTAGTTATTGTTAAGTTTGTAATGAACAGACACAGTTGCTTGGGCTTTGGTGGTGGAATCAAAACAAAGGACAGTGGTTGACACTTGGGCTATAAAACCAAGACTCGGCATCACGGCCAAGGAGCTTCCCAAAAATAGTGTGAGAATTGGCGACCAAGTGGCGTGTTTTCCCCAAGAGTAACCAGGGATATTATTGGAGGAGATCCATCCCTGCCATCTTGGTGATAGATGTCGAAGAAGTGAGGACGAAGTTTTAAAGAGAAGAAAACTTGTTTTGTATGTATATGTTTTTGTATATCTATGGAAAAAGATAATTATAAACTTCTTGAAACAATGGGAATTTCCTTTCTCAAGCTTATTTAAAGAATTAAAAGAGACACTAGGAAAATGCAATAGTTGCATCTGAATTGAAGTTATGATGCTAGTACTAGGGGTACAGAAAACAAATAATTGAAAAATATATAATATCGGGGAAAATATATAATTTTTAACTTGATGTTCAATAGCTCCAATACTCTGCTTAATATGAAAACTATAAAACTTCTCAATATAGCCATCAACCATTGTGGGCCAATATTTACCATCTAGCCTTTTTTTATGTTTGGAAATAAAAAGGAATCTGAGAGAGCTAAAACTGGTGAATGGGGCATGCGAGAAAGTAATCTTAAGTTTATTTTTAACTCATTGATTTTTAACATTGTGACAATAGAAAAGTAATTAACTGACACTTATTCTTCACCAAATTTGGGTCATTATTTTATGACTCAGGCAATGCAATAAGTTGGATTAATACTGGCTGTTGATTGTTTTTCTTTTTTAATATAATCAATTATAATTTTTTCTTGAGAATCTTAAGAAACTTGAGACAATGAGCTGGCTAACAGATGGGAACATTTGGAAAAGTCTTGGAAATGAAAACTTTGAATATAATGTCACTCGTAAGGTATTAGGGTAAGCATTGAGTCCTATAACACCACAGAATTTTTCCAATCGCTACCTTCACAATATATTGGGTATTAATTTTACTCCAATTGAAACTAAGTAGGTGGTTGTAGAATCTACACATTTATTTATACTAGTTTATACCTACATTTATAAACAAAAAAGGTTCTCAACGCAAAAACTATACACTAGTTTACTTTTATTTATAATTAAATTTAATATTAGGTGGTATTAAAATTTCCTTTGTTATATAAAAGTCATACTAATATTTATACAATGGTAGTTTAATAATGCAAATCCTACCTTGTTTGATAGACACTGTTGAAAGTCTGTAGGCATATCTGTTATAGATACTCGGTCGTGGGGACGTTTAGGGCCACTGACAGATGATACTACAGTTGCCAGATCCAGTGTCACAATTTCTGAGTAAATTGGATCTTGACTTTCATTTGAGTAATCTCGAAGTAATTTGACAGACTGAAGATAGCGCTCAATGACTTTCACTTTTGACTCATCTCGATCTAAAAAAATTAAAAAATAGATATACATGTTCTTGAAATTTAGGTCCACCTAAACTAAACTACAATAAACAAATACAGAAACAGCAATAAAATATTTACCTTACAATTGAAAAGATTTTAATTAAATAATTCATAAAACAAAAATATACATGAGAATGCAGTTTCTTGTTGTCATACAGCAATAACTGACTTTATATAATGACAAATTGGTTGGAGAATATTGTTGGGAATAAATCATATAAAATGTAGCTGCTGCATACATAAGTTGTTAAATATTTTTAGAACATGTATGTACTGTATGTGTAGTATATTGTTATAAAGAATAACTTCCTCTGTTGTGAGATAAATTGCAAAGTGTACTTTATGTGTCTGTATGGTTGAAATAGTTCTGAAAGCTCAGTTGATAGAAATGTAAATAAAGTATTGTGAACAAGAAAATGTGTTTGAGTTTGTTAATGTATAATTTAATGATTAAGAAATAATGATTCATATCCAAATGTACTTACTAGTAAGCCTCAAGTAAGTCAAACTCATTGTATCAACAGGAAAAAAACCTACAGTAGCACCATATTCAGGACACATATTACTTATTGTCGCTCTGTCAGCGATTGACAATTCAGCCACACCAGATCCAAAAAACTCCACAAATTTTCCTACGACTCCCAACTGCCGCAAATGCTGTAACCATTGTAAACAGCCAATTACTGTTTATTTCTCAAAATATTTAGTTTAATACTATTTATTTAATTACACTAACAGATTATGCTTTTAAAAGAACAATAATTTATTTTACATAAACAAGGACTAAACATCTAAAATGCAAGTGCCACTAATGTTGTAAGAAGTGATTTCGCCCTTCGGGCTATTATAAATTTTGTCACTTAAATTTGTGCACAGTCGGTCGTTGTAGCAAACCTTGGATAAGGATTCACTTTGCGTTGACAAGTCAGATGTTTTGATCTTGGACAGTCATTGACGTGGGGCGGTTGTGGTCATATGGCCCGTAAACTTTATTTAAAACCCTCAGGAAGTGGGCCAGGTCTGAGAGATAATTAATAGAGTGGACTTGTGTGGATGTAGAGATTATTTGCTGTAACGGCGAGGAGAACAGTGGTTTTTGAGAAGTACAGATTGAGGCAGTGAAGAAGATGGATCGTTAGCGGCACGAGGAGTTTTGGAGATAGTTGTTATTTGCTGTGAACGGCAAGGAGAACAGTGGTTTTCAGAGAATATTGAGAGAACAGTTTTTGGAGAGCAGAGAAACCAGTCCAAATAGCTGGGAATGAATGGACCCAGGCAGAACGTGTACATCTTTGGCTGCCGCACCGAGAACTTCAAACGGGAAGCCCTCCCCTTCCTTTTGTTTTACTGTGTGTGACTTGGCTGCAATGACCCGTAATAACATTGCAAATGTGACATTGAACAGTTTAATATTTAATTTTTTTTTTAATCTTTGTAATTATTTGTAGTTAGGTTGAATATGTGTGTGAGTATGAATGTGAGCAACGTTTAATGATTGAGGAGTCGAAGTGAGCTTGGACCGAAAATTAATAAATTTGATTGTTAGATTATTAAATATACTGTCCCCTCCCTTAATTAATTAATTAAAGCCAAGACCACTGAAAGTCTCGTGCTTGGCTCAAAAACTCACATGACTTGGCTTGGTACCAGCCATCTCCTTCGGTATTTCATTGTTCATGATTGCCGTTTCTTTTATTATAGATAAATATACATTAATTCTACATACGCAGTGGCACCCAGGCCGGCATTACAAGGGGTAGATAAGCATTACAATGTATTATAAGTGAAATAAATTATATACTTCCCATTACTACATTATTTATTTCTTGTCACATAGGGGAAAGCAGTGTTACCTCAATGCAGATAGCTAAGGGATGGGCACAACTACTATGTAGTATAGAACAACAGGAATTTTTAGTATGCAAAATTAATATTTGCCTAATTATGTTTTAATTTTTAAACTTGATTAATTATAATTATATTACAAACAAGCAAGATGCCATGTTTGTGCAATTCAATGAATAATATGCCAAACTAGCTAAATTATTCAACAATAAGGAATGATACAACTTTCTGTATTAAATACATGCTACGTGATTTGTAGCATACTAGCAATTTGACATAAATAAAAAATCCAGCCAATTGATCAGCAAACAGTATTGATATTTATTTAATACAATTACAATGGTTTATCCATATTTGTGGACTAAATTATGTGAATCTGAATAACTATCGGCCCGCGAAGAATTATCCATATTTGCATAAATGTTTATCTATTTAAAATCTGCCGCAAATATGGACGAACCATTGTAAATGTATTATATAAATATCAGTATTGTTTTGTGACAAATTTCCTGGTTTTTTATTTATAATTGAAGATCTCAGATTATTGACCTGTAAAATTTGTCATACAGTGTTATACGTTTGAACTTACCTTTGTAATTGTCAAAACTAAATCAGTGGATGTGGCATACTGACTTAATTTTCCAGTTATTTTGTAGCCAATAACTTGAGGAAGTAACATTGAAATTGCTTGCCCAAGCATAACTGCTTCTGCTTCAATACCTATAATAGAACAATGATGGTTACTATCCAGACTTTGCAGTCAAGACAAATATTATCATAAATCTGAACACCAGTATCCAGTTATTTTAAAAAATCAAACTATTTATGCCAATTATTTGGATTGGAAATTGGTATTATAATTAATTATATTTTGTGCTTCTTAAAAAATGAAACAACTTGCAAACATATGTAAATTTTTGACAGAGATGAAATGTTTGTTCCATTAAATAAATAGCCCCATTAAAAAAATATATATATACATAATCTTACCACCAACTCCCCATCCAAGAACACCTAACCCATTTATCATAGTAGTGTGGGAATCCGTTCCTACAACTGAATCAGGATACAGAAGGCAAGAATCAGTGAAAACAACTCTAGCAAGGTACTCCAAATTCACTTGGTGAACTATTCCTGATCCAGGAGGCACAATCAACATGTTCTTAAATGCTTTAGCTCCCCACTGAAAAGAAAATTGAGTTTAATGTGTAATTACTTTGTTAAAATTAATTACTGGATACATAACTTTATGTATATGCATAAGCAATTATTAAGCCAATTATGAAATTGTATTTCACTAAATTAATGAGGTCAAAACAGTATTAACTAACAACAAATTTTAATAACATTAAAATTGCTGATATATTTATTCAGAACAATAATTATTCCAAAAAATAATACAACAGATTCTGAAATCATGTCTGTAAGTAATTTGTCTGATTTTTCTTCAATTCCATCTCCTTTACTCATTGGTTTTTTCATTTACAATTTATCTTGAAAACGAATTTTGAGGATCTATTCTCTAATAACTGCCACAATATTGAAGCTCAAAAGTGGCACTTTTGAAGCGACGTCATCTCCTACGAACAGCAGGCTTCGATGAAAAAGCCCATATCTCAGTCAGAAATGCACATTTCGAACTGAAATTTTGCATATGTTCATGTAAGGCTTTAGAGTACAAACTATCTAAATTTTATCAAAATCAGTAATGGTCACTTGGCATGGAATGACCCTTCTGTGTATGTGTTTGTGCTTTTTAGTGTGTATTGTGTTTTCAGTAATTTAATACTATATTTTGTATACTTTAGTTAAGTATTAAGGATTTGTGGTTATTTATTATATATCTTATTTCATATTGGTCTCATAGTTATATGTTACTTGATGCAATGTATGACATATTCTTTTTTCTCAATCAATAGAAATAACAATAAATCAAAACCTAAGACTGAAGAGTAGCACGATTGAAAGCCATAATGATGGGATGAGGATAGTAGATGATCTCAATTCCATCGAATATTGTAGTTGCAAGTCACAAAGACATATTTTGGTCAACAAAGTATACTGAAATTTCACTGCAAACAGAAATCAACTCTGCTCTTCAAGTATGAGTGGTTTAACCGACACTGATATTGTCCTCAGAAATTTGAGTTAGCATACATTTTCAAAAACATTGATTATGGAAAAAATAAAACAAGAAATTAGAGTTATGGAGAAAACTTACATTTTATGATGAATAAAATATAACATGTAGAAAATTCCATTGATAGGTTGATTTTGTGTCAAATAAGTGGGATATAAAGTATGATCTACATGGTAATGTTGGCTAACTTACCGTGAGGTTTTCCACCTTGGTCTTCAAAAATATTCTGCTAGCCCATCAAAATTAAATAATATAAAATTTGGTTTCTTTCTTTTAAAAATATGATAAATAAATTATTTTCAGTTTAGCATTATTATTGACACCTATATTGTTGTTGTTGCATGTTAAAACATATTAGTTTGGTAAAAGAGCTTCAACACAAGTGAAGACACTACAGTGATAAACAGCAAGCACTCCACCATTACTGTTCTTCACTTACCTTCATCAATTGTGACATAAACATGAGTGGTATCACTTAATTGTTCTGCCACCCGCTGCTAGTCACTCATTGTACATATCACACCTGCAGTCTTCAAGCATTTGAAAATCTTTCTTTTTAAATTAATTACAAAGTCTTACCTTCAAAAACATAAATCTTTCTTTATTTCTTTCGAATTCTAATTCTTGGTTTTTCATTAAGGCATCATCCCTATAAAAGCAAAAAATTCATATAGGAAAACTGGGAAAGAAAAAATAATTATTCCAACTCAGTACATATACTAAAACAAAATTTTGATAGAAAATAATTATTTTTGAAAAAGTAGCATATATTTTAGCTTGACAATGACAATTTTATTTGATAAATGTGAACAGTATTTATATAGGGTGAAGAGCTGTTCTTTGAGGAATGTTCAGGTACCTTTGGAAAAATCTGTTCCAGTCTTAAGTTACACCATTTAACATAATGTTCTGATGAATTACTCACGTTCGATTGAAGTCAACCTGCACTGAGTGATCAATTACTAAATCGGAAGGGCAAATTGGATTAATTTTCTCTGGATCTCCTTCCAACCTCTTAACAGCATCTCTCATGGCAGCAAAATCAACTACTGCTGGAACTCCAGTGAAATCCTACAAATGAACACAAGTATGAAATATGAAAACTAACTATTTAAACTCTACTGATGCAGTAAGGTAAAAAAAATGATTTTCAGAGGAAATTTAAAATAATGGCCCCCACTTCCTAATAATGTCAGCTCTTCTGACTTGTCCTATAGTTCTTTCCACACTTTGTGACCACTGAAAGATTTAATGAGCACACATGCTATTTCTTTTCTCATTTCTAATGGTTCCTATACCACTGACATTTTAAAGCATGAGTTCAAATTTAATAATTACTATAATTTCAACCAACTTCCGACTTTTTTGTGAATGAAATTAATTTACTTTGTCTCCAATTAATCTTCATATTTTTACTATAAGCAAAATTATTTAAACTATTTAAATCATTTGGTAAATCTGTTACATACAAAATACTGCATACTTCCTTGCAATAATATAATCACTCACAAAAAAATAAAACATTTGATTTCTCCTTCCTTGCCTCTGCAGCCCATTCAGGGCCTTGGCCTACTAGGTCGACTGTGGACTGTCTTCTTAAATGACACTTTCTGAATTTGTAGTGATACGTGGTCAGCATATCGATTCTCCATTATTATTAATCACAGTCTCCGAGACCATGATGGCACAAACACCCAAGACCATGCCAATATTCAAACTGGGACCTCTGTGTTGTGAGGCAGTGACACTACTCACTAGACCATAGAAGGTCGGCTTAATATTATTAATACAAATTAAAAACAAAAGTGGTCCTACTGCACACCCATGAGGGACACCTAACATCATATTTCCTTGTTTTGAGTACTGCTGTCCATGTTCAGAGACTCAAATATTCATGAACCCAAAGTATGACCCATCTATCTACCAGTGCCTGTTCTAACTTCTCAATAAATGAATCATGAGAAACATAAAAAAAACTTTTCACAATAATTATTGTGTCTATATGTCCCCCTATATCAACTTCTGCTTACATAAGAAACACACTAAATTCATATTGACCATTGTTTATAGTTAGTAAATTCAATTTTATTTCCTCCTTTAAAAATGTAAATTACTAGCACCTTGTTCTAATCATCCACCAGGGACATATTATTCATTTAAATATTAAAGATATTCATTATGTATGGGATAATTGCTTCACCACAGAGTTTTATGATACCCATGTGAATCTTATTTACCCTGCAGGATTATCAATATTTCAATTTCACTATTTTTCCTTGATATTGCACTTTATCTGAGTAGACAATTAATTCTAGTTCCAGCAAACCAGCTATTAGACAGCAACAATTGGCATTCCAAAAACCAAATTTTCAATAATTATCACCAAAATTTAAATTTTACTTATGAAATAAAACACTAACACACTATTAATTTTCTGGATGGTGTAATAAGTGTTCTAAATAACAAAATTATTACCAATTGGTATAATAAATCAACATATTCTGGAAGAGTTCTTAATTATATGTCCAATCACTAGTGGTGGCTGGTGCAATTTTGTTTATGAGCTACACCACATTAATTAATTAGGAAGAATTATTTGTTTCATAGTTTGAAGAACCTTTATAATAATAGCAATACATGAGTGTGAATTTCTGGTTCCATTTCTAAGACTAAATTGCCTGCCTGCCAGTGTGATCTCTGCTGCCAAAGCAATATACCCTGGTGTTTGTGCTATCCTCCATTGTAGCTCAAGAAATGATAAATCTGCATGCGCAGTATATTATCCCCCAGGACTGATTGGTCACCTTAATATTAATTGTAAACTTATAGTCAGAAACCTGTTTGAAATAATAGAAATGTTTAACATAATCATCCTCCTGTGTTCCAGGAGAAGTCATAGTTTGACAATATAGGATGCAAAATACAATCTGCAAATCATCCCAGAAGATTTTAGTAAAAACATAATTATACCCATACCAAAGAAGGCTGGAGCTGATAGATGCCAACAGCACAGAACAATGCATGCAAAATATTAACGAAAATATTATATAGAAGAATGGAACGTCAAATAGAATGTGAGTTAGGAGAAGATCAGTTTGGTTTTAGGAAGAATATAGGGACAAGAGAATATATATTGACTTTGCGATTAATTTTAGAAGACAGGATATGAAAAAACCAGCCTACATCATGGCATTTGTAGATTTGGAAAAAGCATTTGATAATGTGATCTGGAACAAGCTATTAAGGATTTTGAAGACAACTAGAATAAAATATCGAGAAGGGAGGTTAATACATAACCACTACAGAAGACAGGCAGCAGTAATTAGAATAGAAAATCAAGAAAAGAAAGCAGAAATCAAGAAAGGAGTAAGACAAGGATACAATCTGTCGCCCATGCTGTTTAACTTATATATAGAACAGGCAATGAAGAAAGTGAAAACAGAATATGGAAAAGGAATCGTACTGCAAGGAGAAGAAATAAAAACCTTACGCTTTGCCGATGATATTGTAGTATTAGGAGAATCAGAAGAAGACTTGGAAACCATAATAAATGGCATGAATGTAGTCCTGGAGAAAGAGTTCAATAGGAGGATTAATAGAGGAAAAACCAATGTAATGTAGTGTAGTATGGGAAACAGTGGAATAATAAAGGGTGTTAGATTGGGAAGGGATATTTTGACGGAAGTTAAGGAATTCTGCTACTTGGGAAGCGTAATAACTAGGGATGGTGAAGTATAGTAGACATAAAGAGTAAGATAGCACAGCAAGGAAGGCTTTTGTGAAAAAGAGGGATTTACTTATGGGTAATATAAGTGTGAATAGTAGGAAATCATTGCTAAAAATGTATGGAGCATGACATTATATGGGTGCAAAACGTGGATGATAGGAGTTAGGGAAAGGAAAAGAATAGAAGCCTTTTAAATGTGGTGCTATAGGTGAATGCTGAAAATCAGATGGGTGGATAGAATCACAAACGAGGAAGTTCTAAACAACATAGGGGAAAAGCAAACAATATGGAGGACGTTTACTAAGAGAAAGGATAAATTAATAGGCCACATTTTAAGACATGAGGGTCTTGTAAAATTAACATTAGAGGGAAGTGTGAGGGGTAAGAACAGAAGAGGGAGGCTGAGCATGGATTACACTAAGCAGATTAGGGAAGATGTTGGGTGTGTTAGTTATAAGGAAATGAAAAGGTTTGTGGAAGATAGGTTAGCATGGAGGGTTGAATCAAACCAGTCTTAGGACTGAATACCACAACATGATATGGCAAGACATAAAACACCTCCAAAAATTTCAATAACTTCCTCTTATCCTGAATGGTGATACCAAACTTCAATTTTAGCTCATAAACAATGGAAAGTTGGTGACCTGGTGGGGTCCACGCAGAAAATTCTGTCTGTTCAGTCATCAGCTAGTTGATCACTGGAAATGTCTACCAAGCTTTCTGATGAAGGGGGCGGTGTCTCTGAAAATTTAAGAACTTCAAAGCCTACATGGTGCCTGCCATCTATGAACCTGAGAAAAGTCACCAACTTTCTATCTCTCTTTCATTTCCTTATTAATAGTTTTAATTAAAATGACAATGTTGTATGTATGTGTGTGTGTTAGTGTGTGTGTGTGTTTAGGAAATTACATTGTTATATTAATTAAAACAATTAATAAGGAAAGGAAAGAAAGAAAGTTGGTGACTTGCCTGAGGTTCACAGATGGCAGGTACCATGTAGGATTTGAGGTTCTTAAATTTTCGGAGGCACCGTCCCCTTAATCAGAAAGTTAGGAAGACATGTCCAGTGATTGGCTAGTGGGCATGAACAGAGTTCTTGAGAAAGCGTTCAATATGAGGATTAATAGAAGGAAAACCAATCTGATGGAGTGTAGTTTGGGAAATAGTGGAATAACAAAGGGTGTTAGATTGGGAAAGGATATTTTGACAGAAGTTAAGGAAGTATGCTACATGGGCAGCGTAATAACTAAAGATGGTTGAAGTATAGTAGACATAAAGAGTAGGACAGCACTGGCAAGGAAGGCTTTCATGAAAAAGAGGAATGTACTCTGTCGTCGGCTGGTCGATCACTGGAAGTGTCTTCCTAACTTTCTAATGAAATTCAAGAACTCCAAACCTCACAAGGTGTTTACCATCTATGAACCTCAGGTAAGTCACCTACTTTCTACCTCTCTTTCCTTTCGTTACTAAATATATATGTATATATCGTAGCGGATCCCACTTTTCGTTCATCTCTGCCTCAATATTGTAATTTAGCTGCTTTAGGGCGCCAGGTATTTTTCATAAAAACACCAAAAGATAACTTTAATAGTTTTAATTTCAACCAGAGCATGAAATATATTACATCAGCAGGGTCTGGTCATTCACTCGTTTGTCGCACAGACACAACCTGCTTCTCCCATCAACCCCTGACGACTGCCCTCTCCCCTTGCGGACCACCCACGTCTCACCAGGCCACATGTTGGCCCGGTTTGCATCCCTCCCTCAACACGTGCAAATTGCAAGCTGGCCTGCATTGTTCTTTGTAACTTTTCATGTTACATTGTCCCTGTCCCCAATGAATTAAAAAAATTATACTATTTTTTAATATGACACTCACTGAACCACAGTCGTAAACAATTTTACTGACCAACGCCCTTAATCAAAATTACAAAAATATTTACAAAATTTCACTTATAACTAATTACAATTTTCTTTGACATATTCAATTCTTCAAGTAAAAATACAATTCACGGACATTAAAATTAAATCATAAACAAACCCTTAACTCTAATTACAAGAACAAAACTTCAGACATAAACAATTTATTTAAAACCTTTATAATCAGCTGTTCGCTGTCAAGATACACACCTGTTGCTTATCAACTAATTACATTTTACATCTAATGCTCTATATGTTTACATTTATTCTTACACTTGTTCGTAGATACATAAATTAAGTCAATTAAGCCTAAAATCAAACACTCTTTGTAATTCTACCTTAATCTCTATCTGCTTTAAACTCCCTATTTACAGACCTTACTTTCTACTAAGCGGCCTGCTCTCTTTCATAGTAAGGGACAAGATGAGTAATATTGAACGATTTCTATGTTCCTCTGTCATTGGTTTTTCCCACTAGATAATTATTATATCCTCTTTGCTCTATAATCATGAAGGGGCCTTCATAAATATTTTGCAACTTGTAACTGATCTTTTTAGAAGCATTTGATACCCTTAAACTTTTTGACCAGTACAAAATCTCCCTGTTCAAACTCAATATTTTTCACTCTCTGCCTTTTAGCTCTATAGCATGCGTTCTTAGATAGGGACTTATACACTCTCTCCTTCATACTTTCCATCTTCTCCTTCTCCCCTTTCTTCATCTTCAGATATGGAATCATCTCTTCAAACGGTAGTCTGCAAAGTGTAGCGAATTGTAATTCGTGTGGTTTACACCCGGTTGCCAAACTTAAATTCTTATTAATCACATCTTCTATTTTTGGAAGCAACGCCATCCACTTACTGTGGTCCACCCTACTGAATCATCTCAAACAACATACTTACTTCCCGTATATATCGCTCTGTAGGATTTGATTGGGGATGCCTTATTGCCGTGAAGATAGGTTTAATTCCTTCTTGCCTCAACGTACTCACTCACTAAGGTTAAACTAATTTCCATTATCGGACAACACTCTTCTTGGTTTCCCAAACTCCTTGACGTATTCCCCTAACAGCTTCTTTAAACATGACATTGCAGTTGTAGCCTTGAGCCCATACACCTTGGTATGTTTAGAGAACAAATCCACTATTCCAAGTACATGGACACATCCCTACGCACTCTTCGAGAGTGGACCAAATAAAACCAATGCCACCACCTCATTAACCTCCTTGGCGATAATAGACTGGTAAGGCCCCTCAAATTCTTTACTCCTAAATTTATTTAGTTGACAGTTCTGACATGTTCTAATAAAATTCTTTCTATCCCTATATATGCCCTTCCATGTCACAAATCCAGACATCATTTTCATAGTTCTATTGACACCAATGTGACCATTTTCTTCATGAAAGAATTCTAATGTTTTCCGCTGCAATATCTTTGGTACCATCACCACCCACTCTTTCCTAGCTAGATGACTTTGCACAAACAGCATTCCATCATTCAATTTGTGCTTCAGTCTTCCTTGCGTTTGATGTTCCCCCTTTTCAGATGTCACTATACTGATAATTTTCTTCAAATTTTCATCTTCAGCTTGTTCCATCTTAGTGATTGATTTCCTGTCCTCTTTGTTTTGCTTATGACCCTTTGCCACAGCAATCTGTTCCACCATTCCGCATTTAACATCTTCATCTTCCTTTGCATCCCAATTTTGCCTGCTTAAGTAATCGGCCACCACATTCTCCTTTCCCTTGACATAGCAGATTATGCCAACAAGATAGCCCCTCTAGTTAATCGAGCGTTTGTATTCTTGTTATCCTTCAGGAAGGTAAGCGCCTTATGATCCATGTAGAGCACAGAACATAGAATAGAGTAGAAACGGCAGTCCCCACAGACGGCTATGTAAGCAAGTGACACCATCCCGCCCCACCAACCCCCCACTCCAATACCCCCAAACGCTAGCCACTGTTGTGCTGCAAGCGAAGAATTTTCTACGTTTATGGGCAAAAATAAATAGTGCATCACCTCTTTTTTGTTATAATTGGTATATTTACATTATATGGTATTATATTTATGTGGCTAACAGAATTAAATTATTGTTCGTTGAATTTAACGATTTTATTATTTCTTGCTCCAATTCATTCTCTGTGCAATTAGTCATTAAGCGTTTTCACATGATGGTGCATTCAAATTTTCAAGTAAATCTGTCCAATTTCCTTGATAAGTGACGCATAATGAGTTTATTCTTCTGAAAAGTCTTGTTTAATCGAAAACAATCATAAAAGCCATAGAGTCTGCTGTGAGTTTGTTTCTTTTTGCAACTAAATATTTTGTCAGATGTGACAAGAATAGAAAGGATAAGAAATGAATACATTCGGGAAGTAATTTGGGTTACATCACATAACTTAGATACAATAGAAGGTAGGAGGCTGAATTGGTATGGACATTTGAGACGAATGCCAGAGGAACTGTGCCATTAAGAATATTTCACTGACAACCCCCAAAACGAAAGAAAAAAGGAAGGCTTAAACTTACATGGAATGAAGGAATGATCCAAGCAATGGAGGACAGATGTATTCGAGATGAAGATTCGAAAGATAAAAGGAGGTGAAAGCTTGGATGCGAGAGACTCCGTATGGTGTGGTTCCCACTTGCATTTATATATATTTATATTATATTATATTATATATATATATATATATACATATATATATATAGCCACAAACTTTACAAATATTAATACAACACACATCTGGTAATATCAATCCTATGCGATTCTCTATTGTAAATAGGCCTTTCTCATTAGTAATGACGTTTTTCTCAATAGCTTTCAAACAGGCTCCACATTTCACCATAATTTTTAGTTTTCTTACTATGAATAGTGTAATTCAAGAAAATAATCACCTTAAAAAGTAATTGGTAGGAGATATGGTATAAATAATTTCATTGTGATGTAATTGTGTACTGAATATAGACAGGTCCTATTTTATTTTTGATATATATTATACCCCATTCTTTTACCTGATATACATATGAAAATATTTTACGTTGAGTATCTCATAAATGCAAAATAGTATATAGAAGAATTGAACATGAAATAAAATGCGTATTACGAGAAGATCACTTTGGTTTAATGAAGAGAAGCAATATTGACCCTGCATGTAACTTTAGAAGGCAGAATAATAAAAAACAGGCCTACATTCATGGCATTTGTAGATTTAGATAAAGCCTTTGATAATGTGAACTCAAACACACGACAGGAATAATATATTGACAAATAATAATAATCATATTCCGTAGATCCTGTAAAGAAGCTAAGCTTCAAGGATGTGGAATGGGTCAGGGTGTACATTTATTACATTATTTTATTGTATAAAAGAAAAATATACTTATAACAAATTTTTGTATTATAAACTATTATAAATTACTCTTCTCCGATTCTTCTATAAATTCCTTTATTGAATAGAAGGAGTGGCTAAGCAAAAATGAGCGTAATTCAGTGTTAAATAAGAGTTATCCACAACCTCTACAGATGGCAGTCAGAAGTAATTAGAATTGAAGGGCAAGAAAGAAGTAAGACAAGGATGCATGCTGTTGAACTTATTTATAGAACAGACAATGAAGAAAGTTAAAAATGAATATGAAAAGAGAATCAACAGCAAAGAGAAGAAATAAAATCCCTAATGTTTGCAGATAATATTGTAGTACGAGGGGAATCAGAAGAAGACTTGGAAAACATAATAAATGGCATGAACGTGATACTGGATGATTACAACATGATGGTTTTAGAGGGAAAACCAAAGTAATGGAGTGTAGTATGGGAAACAGTAGAATAACAAAGGGTGTTAGATTGGGAAGGGATTTTTTAAGGAAGGTACGGAATTCTGCTACCTGGACAGAGCAATAATAGAGTAGGACAGCACAGACAAGGAACGCTTTCACAGAGAAGGAAATTTACTTACTAATATAAATAAGAATTGAGTATTAATTTATTAATCAGCTTCACAAAATAAATAGGTCCTTACATTGATGAATAATCAAGTGTAAAGAGCTATGCGAGGAATAACTGTTTTGTTTCATTCCTTTGTGTTGCATCCGAATGCGGTGCAGCATGACATGTTTCAATTGCTTCACTTATGTGCACGCACTAAGTTAAAAACTGTAATAAATAAAGGAAAACAATAATGAAAAATGTGAATTGGAACCGATAAAAATTTGTCTAATTAAAAACTGAGCGATTTCCAGCAATGCCGAAGTGTTTACCTCCTAAGAAACATCAGTGTTGTGAGACCATTCTGGTGGTATTGGAGTGGGGAGAGGTCTGAGTGGCTGGTGAAACTGCGCCCCTTCGCCTGCCGCTTCTACTTTATTCTATGTTCTGTAGTGTAGAGTAACACCTCCCGTCCCAGAAAATTGTTCCTGAACTTAGATGTAGCATACACAACTGCTAACAATTCTAATTCAGTCGCCGTATATGATTTCTCATACTTCTTCAGGTATCTGCTTTTCATCGCAATTATAAGTTCTCGCTCCTCTTCATTTTCCTGACTCAACACGGCAGCAATAGACGTTTCACTGGCATTGGTTCTCACTATGAACAGTTTGTTCCCTATAGGTTGACCCAGCACAACACTATTCATGAAAGCTGCTTTGATTTTTTAAAATGCTTCTTCCTGCTCCCTTTCCCATTTCCACTTCTTGTTCTTCTTCAACAACTTGTACAATAGGGCAAATTTGCCTGCGTAATCATGTACATACACTCTCATCCCTGTTATTGGCAAGCTTTCTCGAATTGCTTTCCTTTCCATCAGCTCAAGATATAATTGTTCACTGATAAACGTCGACTATCCTGTCCCTTTCTACGATACCACACTTCGTATTTACACACCACTCTACTTCTACCCTATCTATTTCTAATTTACATATCCGGTCAGACAAATTTTCTACCTTCTGAACTCTCTTATTTACAACATTCACCATCTCCTCTACATTTTTCTGTACACACCATTCAGAAGTGATAGACATCAAATATTCTATTTGTAACTTGTTGCAGTTTTTCCTCTAACCTTTCTACTTGTTACACATGCATCTCATTACATTCTCCACTTAACCTATGTTCCAATTACTCACACTTCCGACCTTGCAACTAAGCATTCTGTCTAAATCAGCCTTCAACTCTACATGCATTTTCTTAAGACTATTAACACTATTGTTGAAATCTTCCATCTGCTCATCAAATTTCTTATTAATTAACATGGACAATTTCTTGAGCATAGAGTCCTCTGCCTTCTGAACTCCACTTTTCATATGTAATACCCTCCTGCACTTCTTCCGAGTTTAAAACAATACAGAACACACAAACCCAACCAAAATATTATGCAAAATACATTTATTTGCCACAAACCTGTGGAACCTGTCTTCTTACTCGTAGTTCACTTCTCCACAGACACCGTACTCTGCTTTTTTTACACAGACATACACACCTCTCGAAGATATCCACGTAGCGGTCACTGGAACACTTGACCCCTCAGCTCTCTTCCACAGCGTTCCTTCTGCAGCACCTTCACTTCTCTCGATTAATTCTCGGGTACCATGTTTGTCATCCTCCACACCTTCAGTGTTCATAACCTCAATAAAGTTTGATGTTCTGAGCCCCACAGATACATTTGGTATTAATTCTCCACTGTTCAATGTCTGTTGCAGATTCACAACGACGTTATTTCGCAATTCCCCGATTACGACCAGAAAGCGGCCGAGTAACCGCACTTAAGCACTTCAAAAAATTCTCCCACCTGGTCAAACAGGCAATCAGGGTTGGCATCCAAATGCCAACACTATTCTGGCTGCCCCAAACCAACCACACACCCCTCATCTCAACAAAACCCTGCCTTGCCGACATCTTCAATTTCCCTAAACCATCATTCCGACTCCCTCAAACCCCCGATAACAAGCCCATCCAGACCCCCAAACCCTCAAACCACAGTGTCCTCAATCTGTCCTCCAAAAGTCTAAATGATGATGAAATATCAATCCTTGATAAAGGCCTGACGTTCTCCTCCACCCCAACATTGGACCCATTTAAACTTGCCCGTGATACGCTTAAATTATGTCAAACAGTCCAGTGGAAGCACCACTTTGCAAAACATCCTCCAGCTAACCCAGAACTCCTAACGCCAATGCCACATGCCTAGTTAAATTTAAAGAACCATCCAAATTACCACCTCCAAAAATGCCACCCAACCATCCACTTCAGAATTTCACTAGTATACTTGTAGCCCACGTGACCTCGCCAACCTTCCTTAACTCTCTCCTCAAACAACCCAACCTAACCTATGCCATCCGCAACCGGAAAAACAACCGTGATATTGTTATCCTCCCAGCTGACAAGGGTTCCACCACTGTCGTCATGGATGCCGACAGTTACACGACGGAGGCACTCCGCCAGCTGCAGGATAACAAAATCTACAAACTTGTCCCCACCGACCCCAACTCCTCCTTACCCACGAAATAGAAAAGTTTGTTCAGACTCATGGCCCTCTTCAAAAACTATCCTCCGCCTTGATCGAGCTCCTCACCCCAAAAAGCCCCAGAACACCCACGTTTTACCTTTCCCAAAAATACATAAACCTGAGGTCCCTGGCCGTCCAATTGTCGCTGGTTAAAATTCTCCCACTGAAAGGATTTCCACTTTGGTGGATGACTCCCTCAAGCCAATAGTGGAAAATCTCCCCTCATTCATCCAAGACACCAACCATTTTCTCCGTCGCCTCCGTGAATTACCCACACCACTCCTGCGGGACACACTACTGGTTACCGTAGATGTTGTCTCCCTATACACCAATATCCCACACACCAGTGGCCTGTCGGCACTCGAACACTTCCTGTCTCGCAGGCCTCCAAATTCCCTCCTAAACACCCACTTTTTGATATCACTCACCCAGTTTATCCTTACCAGAAACTTCTTCACCTTCCAAGACAAAATTTACCACCAAATCAGCGGCACTGCCATGGGCACCCGGATGGCCCCTTCCTATGCCAACCTGTTTATGGGGCAACTGGAACAACATCATCTAAATTCCTCTCCACTGAAATCCTTAACCTGGTTCCGGTTCATAGATGACATCTTCATGCTATGGACGCACGGACAAGATGCCCTCTCAGACTTCCTCAACGACCTCAACACTAAATTGGAACTATTCCCCGACTAACATCACCTTCCTCGATGTGGACATCCAACTAAATTCAGGCCTCATTACCACCTCTGTCAACATAAAACAAACTAACACCCTTCAGTACCTCCACTTTTCCAGTTGCCACCCTGAACATACCAAACGATCCCTCCCCTACAGTCTTGCCCTTAGGGGAGCCCGCATATGCTCTACTTTGGACACCCTAGCATCCTATACCGACCACATATTCAATGCTTTCCACAATAGAAATTACCCCACAGACCTCCTCCAAAAGCAAATTACCCGTGCCCTCTCCACCTGCCAAAAAGTCAGTCCCACCCCTAACCATCATACAGAACGTAGTCTTCCTCTAACCACTACCTACTTCCCCGGACTACGTAAACTCAACTCTTTCCTCCGCCTTGCCTACACTGGACTACCATCCAACCCTGACAAGAAGAACATCCTCCCAACCATACTTCCCACCTGTCCAAGGATTGCCTTTAGGCGCCCACCCAACCTCCGTAATATCCTGGTCAGACCCTACAAACCCCACACCACAATTGGCTGTAGACTGTGTGGCAGAAACAGATGCCATGTCTGCCCAATACTCCCACCTACAACAACCTTCCAGAACCCCAACAACAGCACTACATACAAAATTAGGGAAAACATAACCTGTCTGTCCTCTCACACCATCTACAAAATAAACTGCACACTCTGCCCAGCCTTTTACATTGGTCAGACAAAGAGACCCCTCATTGCCAAAATAGTAAGATTTATACCACATATTATTTAAACTAATTCATCTTAAAATTCACATTAGATATAAAAAATACAAATGAAATTTAAATACCTGGAGTATGACTCTGGCGGGTTTAAAAGAAATTTCAACACCTCCTTCCACAGCTTGATTTTTTTCCCATGCCAATACAGCTTCGACATCTTTTTTCAAGACTTGAAACTCGTCACAGTTTCTAACTGCAGATTCCAATAAAACTCTTATTGAGAATGGCAGTTTGTCTGAAATCATATGAAATATAATAATAGTATTATATTTTGTTAGCTAGGAGTCTCCATTCTTTTTTTTATAATTATTATGATAACTTATAACCGAGGATATTACAGTTGTTTTTACATGGTATATAGTATTTATGCAGTGAATAAATAATTAACATGACTACATGATGTAATTGAATGTCCAGTGACGAACAATTTCATAGCAAGAGAAATGACTGAGCTGTGAATATAATTTTGTTATTGCAGTTATTAATAATTGTTTAGCTTACTATTGGCAGTGATTATTATCAGAATTTAGAGGAAGAGGTTTTTTTGAGTGACAGAGAATGTGGTGCCAATTAACTATGGGAGAAATTAATGTTAGGTTACACCTGAATGAGAGAGGATGTAGTCGATTGGTAGTTTTAGTTTGAGAAGGAGGTGGATTGCTGTGGAAGAGGGCTATGATGCCATTGGACTGATTCATGGAGCTTTTGATTAAGGAGGATATGCATGATTTTATTGTGGTGGAGATCAGTGGAATTTGGGTGTCATTGTGAATTACCGAATTTTGAAGGTACCTTGGGGAGTTAGAAATGATTCTAAGGATTCTGTTTTGAATTTTATTTGAATTGGAGTTGGCAGTTTATCCCCAAATGGAACATCTGTATGACCATATGGGGCGGATTATGTAAAGGTAAATGAATCTTTTGATGGATATTTGTGGGTTTCTGTTGAGGAGTGGATAGAGCAGTTTTATTTTAGTGTTAATTTTGAATGAAAGGTGGGTAAGATGAGGTTTCCAGGAAAGTTTGGAGTCTAGAATGAGTCCACGGTAAGTGATGAAGTTTTTTATTGGGATTTGGGAGCCAAAAAGATAGAATTCTCCATTCAAATCTCAATTCTCATTGTTGTATGCAAATTGATTTGGAAAGAAAGTGCTTCCTGCACCATGTGCAGGTCAGCCACACAGTCTGGTAAATACATACATATATAAAGCTATCAGCCTAGGTTTGATTCCAGGTACTGAATATTTTAGTCTTTTATATTCTTCCTTTCCTCTCTTTGAATGCATTATTATGCCTGAGCATAAACATTATTTACTCTCTCTCTCTCTCTTTCATATTTCTGTCTTTACTCGCTATTCAATTACAATATGTATATGACTTTGTCACAATATAATAGAAAGGCGATGACTTATGAGTGTAAAGCTGGCAATGAACATGATTAGTGCAGGGTTATGGATTTTCAGATGGCTGGCACATCACTCACAATGCTATTCCTAATCTTCTGACAAAGGGGGCAGTTGCCTCCAAAAATTCATAACCCTGCACTCATCACAGTGATTGCCAGCTTTACACTTCAGGAAATTATTTTGACATTGTCATTTACTGACTTTTATATATACATAACTGTAAAACAGAAATGAAAGGGCAAACTGTAAGCAATAGCTATATAACATTATCACAGTGTGCACTGCATCATACTTGTGCTCTGTGCATAGAGCGAGGGTACATTGGATTCCCCTCTGCATAAACATGTGTTATGAAGGTAAGGAAACAGACCAAGTGCAGTTCATTCATTGTTGTTCTATAATTGCGAATAGGGAGTAGTTTCTTATACAGTGTATACAGAATGGCACTAGCATGCCACAGAGACACCTACTAGACTCTGTTTTGAACGCAATAATAATTCAGTCTCTATGCCTGACAACCAGCAATGTGTGCCCAACTCATGCGAGTACACATAAGGAACCGTTTACAATAGAGTTGGCTACATCAACATTAGACCAATGATTCATCACCTACAATAATCTGGAGAGAATGTGGAATCCATTTACAACCCCCAAACATCATGGAAAAATGTCCATTTGATAGTGGTGCCATACTTGTGTGGGCAGACATAATGTTCAGATCTACAGATGTACAGATCTGAATATATTTGCATCTGGTACTGTGGATGCCCAGAGGTACAGACAGAATCTATAGGAATGACAAGTGTGATGTTTCAGAGGTGCTATCATTTGTGTTATGTGTCACATCGAATTTTTTCAGTCTTCCTTCCTTCTTCCATTCCCTTCTACGCTTAACATATGTATTTCCTTGTGCATGATTCCATGCCGTACATATGATTCAAAGAGCGAATTTCCTGCTTTTCTCCCAAATATTACTATCTTTCTTTCTATCCAATTATCAGCTGCGTGACTTCGTCACTTATCCAATATATAATATAATATATACATATATGAGTCAGGAAATGACATTTTCATGTTAATTAAAACAATTAATGGGGAAAGGACAGAGAGATAGAAAGAAGGTGACTTACCTGAGGTTCATAGATGGTAGACATCTTGTGAGGTTTAGAGTACTTGAATTTTCGGAGGCACCGCCCCCTTCATCAGAAAGTTAGGAAGACATTTTCAATGATCAGCTAGCCGAATTGTGAGGTTTGGAGTTCTTGAATTTTCGGAGACACCGCCCCCTTCATCAGAAAGTTGTAGGAGAAGGGGTGATGTTTTCTTTGGTGTTGTAAGTGGCTAATGTTTAAAAATTGTAGCAAGACATTATGGAGGTTGGTAGGGCACTTGAAGTAAAGTGTTGGCCATGTGGTAAATATTGCGCATGGATGTTTCTTATATTGGTTGGATTTTAGTCCAGTTAGGCCAGGTGAAGAATGCAGTTGAGTTTTTGTAGTCCAGGAAAGTTAATTGTGGTGAGAAGTGTTTTTTTTTTATTTTTCTAGTGTAAGTTACAATAGTTAAGACAGTGGATAAAATGGAAAATATTTGTTTTCGGAGGAGGTTTGTAGAGTATTTTCTACTTATGAAGCCATTAGGGATTTGGTTGATGTAGGTAGCTAGACTGTTCCAATTGTAGCAATTGCTAACTCCCCTAAAAACTAGACTGTATAGGAGGATGCTACCTGGTGAAAAGGATGAGCTGTAAGGTGTTTGTAGGCTTATTGTTGACTCAAGTGATGAATAGGTCAGAACTTAGGAGTATATCAACATCAAGGAAAGTGATACTGATGGGGTATTAGAGAACTTAGCAGGGAATTTGGTGTTTAGGTTGTCTTGCCTGTGGGTCCATAGCATGAAGATATCAACATGACCTGGAATCACGTTAAAGGTTTCAGGGGAGAGGAATTTAAGTGGTCCTGTTCCAGTTGTCCCATGAACAGGATATATAGGATGGGACTTATTAGAGTGTACATACCTGTGCCCCTTTTTTGATGGCAGATATGGTTCTTGTAATATAAAGTAATTCTTGATAAGAACAAACTGGGTGAGGGCAATAAGATAGTTTGTGGTCACCAAGGAATTTGATGACTTGTGAGACAAGAAATATTCAATTGCCACCATTATAATTAGCATTGGGAAAATTAGTGTAGTCAGTGCTACATACTCATCTACTTTAGACTTTGACTCCAACCTCTAATTGCAAAAGTTCGTGTGTGAGTATGCATATACACATATTTATATGTTTGATTTATTCTGTTGTTTCCCACATTGTAGTAACCTGCCCTTGAGATAGAAAGTTACTGACTTTAATGTACATCCAGTGTTACTGTCTAATGGTTATCATGGCAGGGTTTGAATTTGATACTAAGTAGCAGCCAGTACAACATGCAGTCCTGAGGAAAGGGACTTAGGTCCTTGCAAATCTGACATGTTCATTATTGCCAATTTAATGTAAGTCAGCTCTCTATGTCCTGCCTTAAACTGTATTAAATGTTTTTTTAACATTGAGTTACATATTAAAGAATTAGGATTATATTAAATATTAATGTTACATTAAAGTAATATTGGAGACAGAATATTTGGTCACCAAAGATTAAAAAAGTCGATAGAATATGAGTAACTCACATTCACTGGATATTAAATGAGTAAAGAGCCTATTAGCCAGATTTAAAATTGAACGTAATACAAACAATGTTGAGCAATACAAATTTGAGTTCCTTTCATTGGAACCTCTTCAGATATAATCCAAAAGTACAATGGCAACAAAAATATACAATCATGACACATAAAACAATAGTAGGAAATTTTAAGGAAAATTGCTTACAAATTCAACCATGTAAACTGATAAATTTTTGAATGTGCTCAATGCACAAACATTGTGGCCAAAATGACAACAGCTGTCAAGCATACTATTGTCATTCATCACAAATTAACAATGGGAATTTTTTTTACATTGAATGACAAAAAATAGTTCATAATAATAATGAATCATAAATTTTGTTCAAATTATAAGTATCATTCTTCACATTAATGGCCGGATTATTGGATTTCATTTGTAACATTTCACTCATTTGAGAATAATAATTACAATATTGACCTGAAATTTTTGACATTATGCCAATCAATTTTTGATTATATAAATATATGTTTGGAAATGACTAAATAATTTTGAACACGAAATTTGAATTTATTTTTGCTTGCTTTCATATGAATATTTAGTGTGTTTTGATTTGCTGATATAACTATCTTTATAATTTAAAAAGTTAATTTTATACATAACATTATGTTTGTCACTGGATATTATTTATTAATTGATTTCTTTCAGAAAAATATCTTAAGTATTAAACAGAATTATTGGAAAATGAATTTTTAATGGATATCAACATGCAAATTTCAACAAAAGATGTGTCCAATTGGAAAATATATTACTAAATACAAGTGGAAGAGAATGTAAACCTCAAAATCAAAAATTAATTATTTAAACATGATGATCAAAGTCAAAATAACAAGGCAATTCAAAATCTTTAAATGATCATTTTATGGAAATTTCCCTGCTCTTGGTCAATCAAATCTGCTTCATTAAAACTTCTAAATTAGAGGTAAATAAATAACAAGCAAGTCATATTTCAAAATGTTCTTGTATTAAGACACTCATATCAAATATCATGTACTGAAAGCTGTATTTGGTGCACATGATATGCACATAATAATTTATGCTTCTTTTCTAAATCTTCTGGGTAAACCTGATTTACTAAACATGAAAAGCTGGCAACATAGAACATTTGGGGAAATATCAATAAACTAATCACCTGCTCCATTTCCAAACACAGTAAATCATAAATATTTATTCAGATAAATAATTTATTTAATTATTATATAATTAAGTGAAAATGTAAAAGTAACTTATACACTCTAGTATTCTTACAATTTTAAAGGAAAAAAAGCAGACACTTTGACAGAAACATATTACATTTGCTTCATAAATGTACTAATCATTTTAAAAACATTATAATATTTTATACTTACCATACTCTGGACCTAAGCTTGGTAGATCAAAATATTGGAATTCTTTTCCTTCTATCTCAACTCTCTGCAAGTATTTTGAAAAGGGGTTATGTTCTGCAAATATATATTTATTATCAGATTTGAATGCAAGTAGCAATTGATTATGCATAAAACTAGAATAACCATTTAAATGCGATTGTTTTTATAAATTACTGCTTTCATGCACTTATACTTAAAACGCTAACAAACTGACGCGATGACATATAAAATATATTTCAAATATAAGTTGGCTATGTCGTTTATTTTTTGTTAACTTCTTCGTAATAGCTAATTAATACAATTCGAATCTAACCTGACATAATTATAACCGTATGTGTCACGTATTATACGAGTCACTGTTGTGCTCCTCAGCACTCGGATACACGGCGTTTCGTAATTTCATGCACTGACCGGGAGTTCACTCAAAACGAATAAACCACTCTTAACCTTCTGATATGCTATTTCATAACGTATTACATGCAATAATAAACTCTATTACTAAGTCAGTCGTTTAACATGAACTCGATACCACACGTGCTCTCGTGACTATATTATTGTAAATAAAGTGATTTTGTGTAGCTAAATTATAATATAATAATATTTATGGAATTCAACAAATAACTTACGTTCCTTGAAAAGTTCATCAAAATAGGAATCGTGAAATAACATTGTTAGTTTTTGGTTATCAAATTTTATGTACTTTTATTAGAAAATGTTGTTGAAGATCATATTACGTCAATGATTCGTTCATTGTGCATATTATTTATACATATTACAAAAACAGAATATTTTTTCAGACCATAGTCGGTTTGTTTCACTCGGGACCCTTCAATTCCGAACCCTCAGTGTAGATGTACTTTGAGTCCAAATAATGCTTTTTTCTAGATTCTCACGATTTTTGTGCATCTTCTCATTTAATTTGCCCTGAACTAAACTCTTCATATCGCAGTTTTTACTTCATCCAGCTTTAGAAATTATTTTGTTCCTTCCAACACTTAATTTGTGCCCCTCTTGGTTCGTCTTCTTGTTCTTGTTAATTTTTTTTTGTTGTTAACAGGCTACATGAGGGTGATCCTGAAACAGGCATCTCCCCTTTAATAGCATAGGAAGGGCATTGAAAAGGCAGGATACGGAAGGTTGACTTAGACTCCCAGGGCTATACCTGGTGTTTCACCTAAATAGATGCAGGGAAAACCCTTCCTAATGATGAAAGATGAGTTTGCTGTGGGGTCGCAGCACTCCCTTCTCCATGTCTCCACAAGTTTTAAGATCCCATGGGATCAGTGGACAATTTTGGCCTTATTCCCAAGGTCTTCGACTCCAGAACATAAACGTTCCAAAATAGATGAAGGTGTCTCGGCATATGAGAACTTTGAAAGAAAAAATACAGAGAGAGTATGAGGCATTCTCGACATAGTCAGGTGAGCCCCGCAGTCACTCTGGGGGGAAATGCCTGCAAGAGAGAACCGCAGGCACCCCGGTCAAGTTTTCTTCCCTGTACAATAAATTTAGCAGTTCATTTATCCCTCAGCTTTCTCCTGTAGAACAATATTTTGAAAGGGTTTCAGTGTACTTCTTTCGGAACAATGCCACAGATGGTAAGAAAAACTTTAAGTGATTGGATGTAATAATATTCTGGAGTCACAAACAGGAATTTTGATTGGCAGTGTAACTGAAGTGGCTGTGAGATTGTTAAACAAAATCTCAGGTGCTGGGTAACAGTTTCAAGTTACATAGTAGGCCTACATTTGTGCAAGTACAAATTACAATAATTTGACAATTTCATATAAAACATTGTTTACTGCAAAACCTTTTTTTTAAAAAAAAAACAGCTTAATATTGCAAACTCTGGTAAAAATAAACAAAAGTTAATTTAAAATTATCTAGTTTTTCGAACATGTTATCTGGGTTAAGAAATTATATTAAAATTTGACGTTTGATAAACAAATAAATATTTGGATAAATTAATCTTAATTAAATAAAAATTGATTCAATAAAATTACATCTATTTTAAAATATATATTTATAATTGTGAAAACTTTCTATGGCTTAGGTATTCATACCTGAATTTATATTTCTGACAAAATGTTTCATGAATATAATTAAACTTCATTTGATATGAATTACTGAATTTAAAAAGATTTGCTGACATATTATTGGAACAATACTTTCCTGACTTTTATTTCGAATTATTTCGCAATGCCCTTGTAATATTTGTTTCAATCTTGATCGTCCTCCATGACTCTTGCATTTATAGTTCAACGTCATTCATTGACTTGAACTATAATACCATCCTCCCAATTTGTTATTTGTAAAATCAGCAAAATTCATATATGATATTAATTCATTAAAAGCCATTTAGTAGTGCTATTTGAAATATCAAGAGATTTTTATACTATAGTATATTTTATACCAACACTATATTTTCTTAAAATTCATATAATATCTTTAGTTCAAGCTATTAAAAATAATGTACTTCTTATAGAATTATAATTTTCACATTTTAAAAATGTTTTTGACATATAATTTCAACCAAATCCATATTTATTTTTTATTCCCAACAAAATTTACAGTGTCTGGTTGACATCTTGCTAATTGCGGGGAAAATATTTAACAAAACAATTAAACCTAAACATTAAAAGTAATGTATGACACTATTAAGAATTCAAAATTTTTATTAGTTATTACAAACTTACTCTCTCCCTTTATTTAACAATTAAGATATAGATTACAAATAGTAAAATATGTCTAAAGCTAAATAATTTTGAGTGGAGAGTATGTGAAGTCCTGGATCTGCAGTAGTTGGAAAAGATTTTGAGTTGAGTGTATGGGAAGTCCTGGACCTGCAGCAGTTGGACACACATTTAGGTATATATGATTTTTTTTGCTCTTGAACATGTAATTTTTGGAGTTGGAGTCCCCAACAAGATAATGCTAATATTTTTATTACTTATTACAATGAAATCATTGGATTGTTTGACTATTTATTGATGTTGATGATGAAGAGATAAGAAAAAAACCTTTGATGGTCACAATTTTTTTAGGAGTTAATTTATTACAACAGCAGCTTAAAATGCCATATTCATCCTAAATACAAGAAAACAATAGTATACAAATCAATCAATTTCCCATCATACACAATTCGTTCTCAAAAATTGTTTAACAGCAAAGCCAATGCTGTTATATGAATCAGAAACCCAGATACTAAAACAAAGAAATAATCAAAGACTTGAAGCAGCTCAAATTAGGTTACTAAGACATCTCCTTGGATCAACAAAAAAATAAATATATAAGGAAATGGCTTAAGACAAAAAACATAACAGAGGAAGTAAAAAAGAACCAAAAAAGTGGATGGAGCATGTTAAAAGAATGAATGAAGAAAGACTACCAAAAGTTGCCCTAAAATATAAACCACTAGAACAGAGGGGTATAGGAAGGCCGAAAAAGAAGTGGATAATGCAGGAACACCTGGAAGACTAATGTATTCCGAATCTACTGCCCAAACAGGAACAGGCCTACCTAGCCTTTAATCCTACAGTCCATGATGATGATATAAAATATAAGCTTTTTTAAAATAAGTAAATAAAACCTTTATGTACATATTATACTTAAAACAATTCTAGTTTAACAATATTATCAGTACAACACACTTTGTAAAATTTAAAATATTTGTGTTACCCAACACTGGTCAAAATTGGCAGAAACATTGGTAAAAACTATTATTATAAATGATTGAATTTTTTGCAGGTTTTCAACTCTTAGTGACCTGATATTCAGGTTTTATTTTTATATTTTATTCCATTTCAAATTTACTTAAGGCAATAGATACAATACAGTAAATAAGATTGACTTCAATTAAAGTACTGTATTTTTGTATTTGTTACTCGATAGAGAGTTAGATAGAATTCACAGATTTGTAAAAATATTTGCGATACAGATAGATACTTTCGAGGTGTGTTATGATTCCTCGCTTGGTTAAATGATATGCCAGTATTTAATGAGTGAAAAATAATGGTCTTTGTTTTGAATTGATTATCATATCTTTTGATATTATTAGTTATTACTTTTTAGGTAAACTCAGGCTGAAAATGAAGAAACTCAAGAAGGGAATTAAAACAAAAAGATGGGAATTAGAAAAACTGAAACAACGGGAGGTGCTTCAGAGTTTAAAAGAAGATATCAAGAATAGATTAACAGAGAAAGGATAAAGAAACAATATAGAAGATAAATGGGAATTCTTGAAGGCTGAAATGACTAGAGCAGCCAACAAAAGAATAGCTCAGACCAATACTAAAACCTAGATAATACAAGAAATAATAATAATAATAATGATTGATGAAAATAAAAGAAATTGTCGGACAGAGGTAAAATATTAGCAAGAACATCAGGAGAAGCCAATTCTGGATAAAGAAGAAAAGGCAGAAACATGGAAGGAATATCTAGAAGAGTTGTATCATGGTGGAAATCTAGACCAGTCAGTAATAGAAGAAGAAAAGGAGGTGGATGATGAAGGATTGGGTGACAAAATTTTAAGGTCAGAGTTTGATAAGGTGCTAACAGACCTGAGTAATAGTAAAGTGCCAGGAATTCTTCAAATTCCAGCAGAGTTGATAAGATCAACAGGCGAAGAAGCAATATCATTTATGTACAGGATGGCTTGTGAAATATATGAAACAGGAAGAATACCAGAATTTTTTAGTAAAAACATAATTATACCCATACCAAAGAAGACTGGGACTGATAGATATGAACAGCACACGACAATTAGTTTAGTATCTCACACATGCAAAATATTAATGGAAATAGTATATAGGAGCATGGAATGTCAAATAGATTACAAGTTAGGAGAAGATCAGATTGGTTTCAGGAAGAATGTAGGGACAAGAGAAACAAAATTGTGTTTTATAATGTGAACTGGAACTCACTATTAAGGATTTTGAAGAGCATAGGAATAAAATATAGAGAAAGGAGGCTTATACATAACCTCTATAGAAGGCAGTCAGCAGTAATTGGAATTGAAGATCAAGAAAATAAAGCCAAAAGAAAAAAAAGGAATATAAAGATGCATTCTGTCACCCATGCTGTTTAACTTATATATAGAACAGGTGATGAAGAAAGTTAAAATATAATATGGAAAAGGAATCATACTAAAAGGATAAGAAATAAAAACCCTACACTTTGCTGATGATATTGTAGTATCAGGGGAGTCAGATGATGGCTTGGAAACCATAATAAAGGAGGATTAATAGATGGAAAACCAAGGTAATGGGGTGCAGTATGGGAAACATTGGAATAACAAAGGGAGTTAGATTGGGAAGGGATATTTTGATGGTAGTTAAGAAATTCTGCTACTTGGGAAGCATAATTTCTAGGGATGGTAGATGTATAGTAGACATAAACAGTAGCATAGCGGCAAGGAAGGGAAAAGAGGAATTTACAGGTAATATAAGTATGAATATTAGAAAACCAATGCTAACAATGTTTGAATGGAGTGTGGCATTATATAGGAGCAAAATGCAGAAAGGAAAATAATAGAAGCTTTTGAAATGTGGTGTTACAGGTCTCACTATTGTGATTTTCAGACAGGAAAATTGCCTTGTTATGCTCCGAAACGGCTCAACAGATTTCAATGAAAATTTCAGGTATATAAACAGAAATTTTAACTTAAAGTTTCGTGTATGTTTCATTTCGATATCTTGCAGAGTTCAGAAGATATTAATGTAAATATTTGTAAATCCATTGAATTGCCGCACGAAAGGCAGCGTAAAAATCAACTGGGAATTAAAATTCATATTAGCCGTTCCTATACCGTTCATCCCACTTAATGTATTATTATAAGCATAATTTTGGCATCATGAGAGAGATGGAGGGCGAGTAATATTAATCGATCTATTGTTGTAAACATGAGAAGGCGGAACCTGTTCAAAACCAAAGATCTATATATGTCTTTGTTCAAAACCAACTGTGATCATAAGCTCTCTTTCTCTCTCTCTCTCTCTCTTCTATGTCAGCCATTGGACTGGACGGACTTGTTCATACGGTATTGATAGATTAACATTCATTCGTATCAAATTACCGCTCCTTTCGCAACAGCAAAGCTTGGTGTGTTTCGTGTGTTTACAGGTTTATCGTCGTGTTATTTATTGTTAGTGATACGAAAATGCCACCAAAGAGGCATAAAAATTTCGGTCGGCATACATATATCGTAAGTCGTGTTCATAAATTTCTAGCCTGTTGTGTTCAAATACGTTCTTTGAGGCTGATATAAAATGGTCATACTATATGACCTTAAAGAATCTTCAGTATATCTCTGAAATATTCACATGTTACAATATTGTATGCTTTATACAGATGAGCTTTAGATCAATAACTCAACAGAAGCCACCTCTTGTGCTTTTTTGTGGTTGGAGAAGCCATATGCTTTGACTTGGAATTAATTTGGCACAATGATTCTGCTTCAGTCATAACCCAAGTTTGTCTAACTACGGACAGCGCAAACGATCAATGCCAATGCTATCCATATGTGATGCAAAATGGTGGTAAAATATCCCTTGCTGGTAGAAAATTTGGGAACATTGTGGGCAATGAATTGTGTCAGTATTTGCAATCCATTTTGATGCACTACACACGCTAAGGAACATACATGCAAACGACGGAAAAATTTGCTTCTCGGAGCTGAACAATGAGAAATCTGATCATTAGTGATAACTTCAGACATGAAACAAACAAAAAAAGAGCAGACATAGCATATTATAATACTATTATTATGGCCTGATGAAAAATTCATATTTTATTATTCCAATGACCATTCACAGCGATATCTAGGCAACAAGATAAAAATGTAGGGAAATATTGTATAATATATTACTATTATTATGGCATGATGGGAGTGTGAATGTGTGTTGTTTCATGAAACACGTTTCGTCAGTGTGCATGTTCTGATGAAACATGTTACATGAAGCGTGTTTTATGAAGCATGTTTCCTCAGTGTGCACTGTGGCTAAGGATCTTACCAGATATTGAGAGAACAATGTCGTCGGAAACAAAAAAAATGAAAGATTTAACAAGTAGGACTTCTCCAGTTAAGTTTTGTTGGTCCGGCTATGAACCTTTGTTGTTTTTATCGCCTGTGATGGCGTCATGAGGAAATAGAAAAGTATATTGGTGTAAAACCCTGGTACCCTTTGCTTTTTCGTGTTTCATGTTAATTGTAAATAGTGTATGATATTTATTTAATATTAAAACGTGAGAAAAAGACACTGTAAGCATTCTCCAAATAAGAAATTGTGAACAATGTAAAGTTTATCCGTTGTTAGGACAAATGAATTTTGTTCGGCGATAATGTGGAGCCAACAAAGTATAAGTCTTGATTGTTATAGCTGTGCAGGTAGCGAGGCAGTGGGTGCAATTATTGCAAGTAGAACATGCGAGAAAAAAGTTTCCAGAATTTTTCCAGTCGGAAAGTTCACTGATTGATTGGTTTGATCATGCGACCTATGATTTGTTAGATGGCCGCGGGCTGTGAGAGACGGGCGATAGGATTGACACGGAGCGGATGTGCTACCGTGAAGGTTGTACTTAAGCTAGGTTTACACGGGCAGTGATGTTCGTCGAAGTTGGGTTGGCTGTGCACTGCCTACCATTTACATCTTGGGCAGATAACTGCCCACTTCTTCACTGACAATTCTGTGCAAGTGCTGCCCTCACTACACAACGAGCAGGGAACTCTGATGCATGTTTACACTTCTCTGCTATTTCTTGGCAGCTACGACCGGTTGGATTGTTGATGTTGCATAGTGTCGATATATTGTTTATAGCAAGTTGAATATTTTTCCCCTTTGTGTTTTCGCACACGCATAATGTCCATAAACAGGAACTAATCACTTTGAATTTGTGACAGAATAGACGTAACGAAGAAGGGTTCCTGAAATTCTCACGAAAAAGTCAAACTCAGTACTACGCTACTGTGCTGTAGATACATAAAAATGAAAAAAGTTGTTTAGTAATATTGTTTTATATTATTACTACAGAAATCAAGCAATAATAAAAACAGTACATGTACTTTGAAGCTGGTTTTCGGTGTTTAATTGGCTCTGTTTCTATTACTTGTTTTATTCCCCTTAAAGGTGTCAATTACTGAACAAAACGAAATGAATTATTTTTCATTATGTGTGATAGTAGTATGTTTATAGCTATACATAATTCTTTTGCGAATTTTTTTTTCAGTTTAAGTTAGTTCCGTTGGAGGGTGGACAATAATTATTTTTTGAAAGTTAACCTAAAATTTTATAGGCGATTAGGTGCAACAAACGAACTCTATCCTAAATGCTTTCTGAACCAAAATTCTAGCCGCTGTTCACAACAAAGATTCACTTACTAATCGCACACTATATCAAACAGTAGAGTGAGAGGGTTGTGAGAGAGAGGTGGCCTGGAGAGTGCGACCAGCATTCAAATAAGGAGGGTGTGCTTCCCTGTGTTATGAGCAGAGAAAACTGTGAAATTAAGTAACTTTTGAGTTGGGTGTGACTCAGTGTACAGAGCAGCGGTGGATATTGAAGGGAGAGCACGTACTTTCCGAAAGCTGTTGTGTTAGGACAACGGCAGAGAACATTGGAGAAAAAGTCCGGAAATAATAGTCACCAGTATTTCTTGGAAGGTGTCGTCAGCGTGGGGAGAACAGCTGCGTGGTGCTTCTACCTCAAATAGTGGAATATGTGACACGTACTTACCAGAAGATAGTGAGGGCACATGGCAGAATCTGAAATACGAGATTAGCAACCAAATTATACTGGGTGAGTGATAAACAGTGTGAAACTTGCTCATTTTCTTTTTTCAATTCAAAAACTAAATAATTATTTATATCTTTATATGATCTGCTTCACACTCGAGAGGCCCAATTTCCCTGAGATTTTGTAAATTGCTTGTAATTTAATGTTTTTTTGTGTTACTGAATATAATGTTAAGCTAGGTTTACACGGGCAGTGATGTTCGTCGAAGTTGGGTTGGCTGTGCACTGCCTACCGTTTACATCTTGGGCAGATAACTGCCCACTTCTTCACTGACAATTCTGTGCAAGTGCTGCCCTCACTACAGAACGGGCAGAGAACTCTGATGCATGTTTATACTTCTCTGCTATTTTTTGGCAACTATGACCGGTTGAAATGTTGATGTTGCATAGTGTCGATATATTGTTATATCAAGTTGAATATTTTTCCCCTTTGTGTTTCGCGTACGCATATTGTCCATAAACAGGAACTAATCACTCTGTATTTGTGATAGAATAGACATAACGAGGAAGGGTTCCTGAAAAAGTCAAATTCAGTATTACGCTACTGTATAATATTGCTTTATACAGAAATCAAGCAATAATAAAAACAGCGCCTGTACTTTGAAGCTGGTTTTCAGTGTTTATTGGGTCGGTTTTTATTACTTGTTGTTTTATTCCCTTTAAAGTTTCAATTACAGAACAAAATGAAATTACGTGTGATAGTAGTATGTTATAGCTATACATCATTCTTTTCCGCATTTTTTTTCCAGTTAAAGTTTGTGCCGTTGGAGGGTGGACATAATTATTTTCGGAAAGTTAACCTAAAAATTTATAGGCGATAAGGTGCAACAATGCTTTCTGAACGAAAATTCTGGCCGCTGTTCACAACAAATATTAACTTACTCCAATCGCACACTATACCAAAGTGCACGCGTATTGAAAATTCAAAATACAAACTGATTACCATTGCGAAATCAGTAGTCAGCCCTGCCACACTCTTCACAATCGATAATTGACAACCGTAACTGCCACTAACTGGCCTCCCATGAGGGCAGCGTCTAGGTCGGTGAAGGGGGAACGTCAGTCATGACTGACATACTGTTGACACGCTCCAAGAAAAGTGAGGCAGTGCTCTCGTGTCAACGATGGATTGGCAGTTGTCAGTGCAGCACTGACGTATGTTGACACGCCACTGACATCACTGCCCCTCGATTTCTGGCGGTCATCACTGCCCGTGTAAACCTAGCCTTATGAGATTTTGAAAAGTTTGTTAGTCGTTTAATAAAACCTTCACCTCTCGTTGTATACTACAATAGATATTGTAATAGTCAAGATGGGGATAAATTACATTGATAAAATTTAGATTCAAATTAAACAATTATATTTTTACTACAAATCACAAACAAAATTTATTACATTTTTCTCGGCACTTTCACAACTATAATATTTTAAACTTCAGGAATATAAATAGAAATTAGCAATACATCCTCTTCCCACATACACTGGGCCCGTGGAAAATGGATGGTAGCAAAAAAAAATTAAAGAAATTTAAGGCAATACAATTTAAATTGGTAATTTTCGCAAATGATTAAGAATTTTGTAACGACATCCCAATATCGATATATGCTGTCTGCACAACGACTCCGTCACACTGCCTCCAGCTGAGTCTCCTAACCTCAGTCCCTTACTTGCTCATATCTGAACGTGTCCTCAAAATTCTGACTGCCACGTTTTATGTAGCAGACCGATCCCAGTAACACACCACCACGATCGCAACAGTCTGTTCCCATCAACGCATCACTGCGTTCTAACGCAAAAGTGTTTCTGCTTCCTCCAGAGACCACTGAAAATTAACCAACCAGAACACGACATTCGCTGTGACATCTATTCAACACTGCTTTAAAACATACAGTTATAGAAGTTATAGAAAATTTACAAGACCTGCATGCCCTGATCACGTGAGCTGTCGCGGCCTAGAGTCACAGATACGCACCACTCAACAATGTAGCCGCCTTGATGGTAACGCTTTGTTGACTCACGAGTCTGTCTGAAATTATTAAGACGGAGATTATTAATTTTAAAAAAGTCAGTTCATTTGTACTTATTATCCATTTAATCACATTAACACAAAAATAAAACAAACGCTCAATAAAATTAATATTTATATCCACAAATTCCTCGATTCAGGCAACCTACTTTAATTGAAATTAAAGAGGTGTAAAATGTGTTCAGTACAATATATTGTAACATGTTAAGTTACACATCAACCAAAAGGAATGCAAGACGGGGATGTATCTTGCAAGCTGCGACTTGGGCGAATTGCGCGTCAAACCAGCCAGGTTAGGGGATCGCGAGAACAGCTTGTCATGTTTTTAAACAAAGGTAAAGTAATGAAATGTTTTGCTTATAGATTAAAGAATACCCCGAAAAATGTATAAAAGAAAAATACGTCGGAGAAAAATTCGTCGTAAAACTAAGCTGAACTTAATTATTAGCTAAAAATGTACTTCTATGTCTCGAAAAAGTGCACCCTATGATGAAAACACAGTAGAAAGAATATTGTATGTGCCAAGGAATTGTGGATTTCCTTTTAATCCAGGTGGAAAAACCGAATGCGGTGTTCTGTTAATTTCCAACTGATAACTGTCAGATGATACGTCAAAAAAGCTGGCGAAAATTATAATAAATGTCATATGAATTCTCAGAAACAGCTGATGGTATTTAAAATTTTATGTAATCACATTTTAATTAGTTATAAGAAACAGATGTTCCATTCAACATTTGCGACGTGCGTTAAACAGTTATATGTCAGAAAAATAGCTGTTGTCAGAAACAGCTGACTACAGAAAAAAGTAGCGTTAAAATAATTTTGGATCTTGGCAGTGAACAGCTGATTACAAAGATCTTAAATTAATTGTTTCGTTTGAAGTTTTATAATTGTAATTAAACTTAAGGGTTTGTTTGTGATTTATTTGTAATAATTTTTAATTGTTTAATTGATGGAATTGTATTTTACTTGATGTTTATGCTGATGAAGGATTGAATGGTATATCAGATAATTTTGTAATTAGTTTATAAGTGAATTTAAGTAAAATCCTATTGTAATTTCTGATTAAGGGCGTTGGTCAAGCTGTGTATGATTGCGTTTGAGTGGCGAGATAAAAAATTTTTACTCAACCTTTTAATTCATTGGGGGCGGGGATAGTGTAACATGGTAAGTTACACCCCAGCCAAAAGCAATGCAAGCCGGGAATTTAGCGCTTGCAATCTGCGACTTGCGCGCCAACCCAGCCACAGACGTATTGTTGTCTGGCTGACGGAAGCGAACGTGGTAGGTGGGTTATTAAAGGTGAAAGACGTGTTTCGTGGAGTAAAGGATGAGTGAGTGACCACGCTCTGCTTCGATCATTTATTCTCATGCTCTGAATCTGAATTAAAATATGGAATATATATATATATATATATATATATATATTGTAATGAAAAGGCTTTTATAATATAATAAATTATGCCCGAAATTTGACTATATAATTTAAATGGAACGGTAATTCAATAAAAAACTCCAATTTACAAACTAAAAACATTAAACTTTATTAATACTAGTTACAAAAAAAGTTAAATTATGTACTGTGCAAATTTATAAATCGGGTTCTAAATATACTCTCTTTTCACAGGGGATTTTAGTAGAGACATGTTTGAAAAATAAACCAACTGTGTCCGACAATGCATATAAGAAGGGCGGGTCTCACCAGCGTCCAATTATTCAAGGCTCGGTCGACCTGATTCTGACCATCAACATGCCAGCAGCAAGGGGGAATGGGGCAGTGTCGTTGAAGGCGCGATGCTCCAGCTCTCCAGCCCATGGATCATCAGATTCACCAATTACAGCTCTGTTTAGAGAAGCCAATAACTTTCGCAAGCATATTGAATTGGCTTGCTTACTCTCGCTCGAGCTTCAAACCCGACACATAGCGGCGTCCACCCTTTGCCGTAACTGCCAAAAGACTCCCCGAAGTTACAATCTTTCCATTTCGGGTTCACATTCCCTCTAACCCTGCTCCTTAACTTGTCTTAATGGAGGCCTCCCACACTCCCTATTCGTCCCTGTTCTGACCATCGCATCGCTATTGCTGCAAAATAACGTCCACGTTGAAACACGCTGTCTTGACATCTTAAAATTTATTAAATAATGTTTTTTCGATAATGTACGCCACAATATATATATATATATATATATAGTGATAAAAAGGGGGATTTTGTAACGTTGTGGCGTTATGAGGTGCAGTTCGGCCAACAACAATGCCTAGTCGGCCGAAAGATGGTGTTTCCCCGAGGGGGAAGGCCCGCCTTGCCTGTACGATGGTGAACCCCCGCGGGAGAAATGAGGGCGGGGAACCCCGAAACAATGCCTAGTCGGCCGAAAGATGGTGTTTCCCCGGGGGGGAAGGCCCGCCTTGCCTGTACGATGGTGAACCCCCGCGGGAGAAATGAGGGCGGGGAACCCCGAAATGTTGAGAAATAGGTGAATTCCCGCCAGAAGCTTTATAAGGGAAGCCGATGGGTGGCTCGCGATCAGAGTGTTGAGAGCAGACCTCAGAGTGGGGAGAGGAGACATCAGAGTGGGGCAGACCAGACGAGAGCAGACCAGAGCAGACCCGAGAAGGGAGGCGACCAGACCAGATCAGACCCGAGAGGACGTGGCTCGACCCCAGAAGGCAGGCTAGTGATCAGACCGCAGAAGGGAGGCGAGTGCATCAGACCCCAGAAGGGAGGCGAGTGGAGCAGAGCGCAGAAGGCAGGCGATATCCAGAGAGCAGATATCCAGAGACGCACAAACATTCGAGAGGTGGATGTTTGTTGGGCCAGTAATTGTGGGTAAGCGATATAAAAATTGTGAAACTTGCTCATTGCTCTGGATAAATTAACATTCAATTATTTTCTTTCTATTTTCAGCTAATGCATACTCCATCTCTTGAGAGACCCAAAATCCCCTGGGATTAAGCCCGTGTCTTCACTTAAATTAATAAACAAAATTATTAAAATTGATCATATTTGTAATTTAAATTAATAAATGTTTTATACAAAAAAAAGTTTATTACAATATATATATTGAGATGTGATGTCCAACTTCGTTCAAAATCAAATTCAATAGGTGACATTCTAAAAATATTTATAAAACGCATTCCATCTTCCATTTTTATAATGTTCAAAAGATACTCCGCTTGAACCAATTTCTGAACATACCGTCTATTTGTTAATTTGCAGACATCTTCGCGACAGTTTATCCGCTGATTATATCCTGTTTTCTCTTACGACATTCCCAGTAAAGCCAATAATTATTAATCCTCAAAATATATCCACTTGGGAACGCTTCAAGTTTCTTATTTTAGCAATGATTTTATGTTACATATTGTTTACAAAAAAGTATTATTCGTCATTATTGTAACCGAGGTCTGCAGGAAATCCAAAAATCATTACGTTACGGTAAATAGGTCTAGTACACACTTGTATACAAAGTCGAGTGATTGTGTATTGACATGTATAACTACTGTCTATAGACATGTATACAGACAGTGTTTATAGACAGTCTAGAGACTTTGTGGCGTGTACACACTTGACAGTCTTGTTCCTCGTTAGATTCTAAATATGGCAGAGCTTGTTGGAATCGCATCTTGCACTGTGATAATCGTAGACAATGAAAATAAGGGAAAGAAGAAACATTGGTGAAGACGTGAAGATTTTGCGAAGGGATCTTGTTACGGTAGCAATTAACTTTCAACATTGAAATAAGCAAAGAGTATCTTAATGAACGTAGACTTTCCCCGTGAATAATTCGGATGAAATCTTCACGGTTAACCAACCGGGTCAGGTATTTAAAAGAACACAACGTTTCTGCGGCCATCTTCTGCCGCCGTCTTCAGGCTATATGTCGTCATGCTTAGACCTGTGATGGTCACGAGGACGCAAGTAAGATCGAGTTCCGGGCAGGAGCCCTTGCCTCTGTTTGATGATAAACTATTAATTCATTTGCCTACTTGTCTAATTGGGCCCAGGCATGCCCTAAATTTAGTATTACAGTTATCTAAGTTAAACTAATTACCTATTCTAATTTGCCTATTCTACGCTATGTCTACAGGCCCTATCTCTTAATAAACTATTTCTATTTGATATTAACCTAATGTCATCACAGGGGGACACGTTTGCTCTTTCATAGAACGTGTCCGCCCTATGCCCTACTAAATTACTAACTGTTTCTAAACCTAAACTACTGTGAACGTCTATTAGCCTAGTAAATCTTGGTGCATCCGTGATTAAACGGATGCACCAATTCTGTATTGCCTGGGCCTTCTTGACATGTTTATCTGCTGCTACACCCCAGACCTCGCAACCGTACAAGAGTACAGGACGCACAATTGTCTTGTAAAGCATGAGCTTAGTTTTTAGGCTAAGAACACGGCTTTTAAACATCGGGGACAAGCTTCTTATTGCTGAGTAGCATTTCGCTTTGGTTTCTTTGATGTGCTCCCCAAAGGTCAGTCGCTTGTCCAGTCTTAGTCCTAAGTACTTTACAGACTTTGTCCATTGGACTTTGGTTCCCCCGGCAACAATGTCTACAATGGGGGGTTTTCTAGTTCTAGTGAACATTATGGCCTGGGTCTTTTCCCCATTGATTTTCGTCCTCCAGCGGTTTGCCAAGGTTTGGAAGCTCTGTACGGACCGCTGAAGCTTTTTCGCGACGTAATTTTGATTGTATCCTGTGGCGAAGTAAGCTGCGTCATCGCGTATAACGCTAGTTCAGTTTCCGGACTCTTTGGGACGTCATTAATATGTATGTTAAACAAGGTTGGCCCAAGGCAGCTTCCTTGGGGAACCCCGCTTTGAATTTCCTTAATAAGGCTGGCCTTTCCATCCCAGTAGACATAAAAGTGTCTGTTACTCAGATATGAGTGTAACAAATATGTTAAATAGTCCGGACACCCTAACTGATCTAGTTTGTAGAGCAGTCCATCATGCCATATCGAACGCTTGTGTTTGATCTAGGAGTACTGCGCCTGTTATATACGTTTTGTTAGCATATCCTTCGTATGCAAGGTGTGCCAACCTAACTGCTTGATGGACTGTACTGTGACCATGCCTGAAACCAAACTGTTCCGGTATGAGAATAGAGTTCCTTTCTAAAAAGTCATTGAGGCGCGAGAGTATAACCTTCTCGAATGTTTTCGACAGTGTCGAGAGAAGGGAGATCGGACGATAATTTTGGGGGAAGAGAGGGTTCTTTCCTGGTTTTTTAAATACAATGACTTTTGCCGTTTTCCAGGACGAGGGGAAATGGTGTAGTTTCAGGCAGCTATTGAATAATTTTGTTATATATGTGAGCCCGGATGGAGGGAGGTTCTTTAGGGACTTTGGTGTTATCTTATCATGTCCCGGGGCCTTTTTTGACTTTGCATGTTTGATCTTGCTCGCTACCTCATCTTTAGAGCATAGAGGCGCTTCTATGACGGGGGCTCGTGCCATCATAGATTCTACGTGGTTTTCGACTTCCTCGTAGAATTCATCAAGATCATCATCATCGTCATCTGTAGGGTCTATTGGCTGAAACTGGCGCTCAAGGGTATCCGCCATTGCGTTTGCCTTGTCTTCAGCATCATACACTACTCCGTTAGGACCGTGTATGGGCTGAATTGCGCCTCGTGGGCAGCGGAGTGACTTGCTGAGGGCCCAAATTCCATTTGAATTTGGTTCAGAGTCTATATCTCTGAGGGTTTTATCCCAGCAATTCTCCCTAAAGGGGATTAACCTTTGGCGGATCTCGGCGGACAGCCTCTCCGAGGATCGTCTGTCCGCAATATCGCGCCATCTCTGCCATCTCTTCCTATATCGGTTTATCTCCCTAATAAGGGCTCGGATATCGTCCGGTATTTCGCTATGGTTGCTAGGAATCTTCTCTCTGGTTGTGGCGTGGTCCAGAGAGACAGTAATTGCATCGCTAATGTGTTTGATTCCTAGCTCTATGTCCTCTACAGAATTTAATGGGGGGGCATTGTTCAGCCAATAGTGTACATCTTGTCTGAAACGGTTCCAGTCTACAGATGTACGGACTGATGTCCTCGACGGGGCTAGAAAGTTATCATTTACTGATATTGTCGTGAGTACTGGGTTATGATCACTACTCAAATCTGCCAGTACTGTCGTATTTGTGTATACGTTAAGGTTACGCAAGAGCATAATATCTAGAATGTCAGGCCGGTGCGTCGGGGGCGACGATTGAGATATCATTAGATATTATGTAATTAAACAGTGAATTTCCGTTTCTATTGGAAGCTCTACAATTCCAGGCTGTGTTTTTAGAGTTTAGATCCCCGCCTAGAAAGATAGCATCTGTTGTGCCAAATATGGCGTCTAGGTCCGCCCCCAGCAGTCTTTTCTGTGGAGATAAGTATGCTGCTATGAACCTGACAACTTGATTGTCTATTTTTGTCTCGACTATTGTCGCTTCCAAGTTTTCTAGGCAGGGTGTCGCTAAATGTTGGTGTGTTATACGTTGTCGGATGAGAACAGCTGTTCCGCCACGGATAGTTGGCCGATCCGTTCTGTATGTGACATAGTTTCTGATTTTAAAGTTCTGCCGAGGTCGGAGATGCGTCTCCGAAATCAGAGCTATGTCGACTGCATGTTTGTCTAAAAAGACTTGCAGTTCTTGTTTTTGCCGAGGAAGGCCATTCGCATTGAATACCAACACCGTGAGTTTAAGGTCCATTGTTATAGTTGGCAATGGCATTGACAACTATAAAAACCTTGCTCATCACGTCGTTGGTATTCGCAAGAGCCGCTAGCGTCTCTTGAATCGAGTTCACCAATTTGGTGATATTTATGCCCTTAATTAGGTCCATAATTTGGGTTAGGGCATTGCCTATTGTGGCATCTGAATTGCCCGCAACAGTTGGTCCAGTACTAGTAGGTGGGACAACTGTGCTTGCAACCTCGGCTGCAGGCCGGCTCGCACAATTTTCCTGTTGGGGAGGGTCGGATTGAACCATTGCTGGTTTCTTAGTGGCCTGGGCGAAGGATAGACCAGTTCTGCGAGCCGGTTCTGCATTCACGATCGGCCGTGTCTTATGTACCTTGTCGTATAATTTCTTGTACGACGGGCACTTCCTATAGTTCGCGGTGTGTTCGCCGCCGCAGTTGGCGCAGTTGGCAGCCGTCTCTCTTTCCTTCTTACACGATTGAGAGAAATGCTCACCGCCACATTTCACGCATTTTGGTTTGGCTGTGCAGCATCTGGAGCTATGTCCCCAGAGCTGGCACCTGTGGCATTGACTGAGTCCTTTAGGGGTCTTAAAGGAGACAATCTCGACTGTATGGTAAACTAGTCGGGTGAGTTTATAAATCTCCGCGGCTTTCTCATTTTGTGTCAGCGACACGAGAAACATCGGGAGTGGTTGGCGGGAGCTGTTTTTGCGCGAACGCATTGCAGCAACCTCCATAACAGGGAACCCAAGTTCCTTAAGCTCCTGTTCAATTTCCCCGATGGGCGTCTGCGGATGTAGGTTTTTAATTACTACACGTAGTTGCTTATTTTCTCGTAACTCGTATGTGTGGTACGGGAGATTGTTGGCTTTAAGATAGTCGAGTACTATCTTATAGTCAGCTAGAGATGAGGTATCTAACCTCACGGACTGACCCCTGTAGCTGACATTAAGTTTACTATTGAGGTCCCCCTTAAATTTCTTAATATGCGCGAGATATCCCGCACTATCGCGCAAAAGGATTGGAGGAATCCTTCCTTCTTTTTTAGGGCGTACTTGGTTTGAATTTACCTCAGTGAGATCTTGGAGGACCTCAAACCGATTACTTAAAGTCGGGTATGAGCCCGATTGTGGGGAAATTTGCGTCCTCACGCTGCTACCTATGCTACTGCGTGACGTCGCGGGCTTAACCGAGGGTGTAGCAGGTCGTTCTACGTCATCCCCCCCACTACTCCCACTCCCACTAATATCATCACTGCTTACGGAGAGCCTGCCCTTCATCTTTCGTAGTCGCGACCTCGTGACCACCACGAAGTCGGAAAGACTCGCCGCCCTACTCATTACGATGGTGTGCGCGGGCTTGTCCCACGTGAAGGGGGCCCTGACACACGTAAGCCCTAAGTTTCTGTTTACCCCCCGGCGAAGACAACGTTGAAGAAGGATGCGGGGGAAAGCTACGCCAATCCACACCACGCAGCTCGTCGCAAGCACGGTTCCAACACTGGAGCCCAAGCAAAGCCAGGCAGCCGAGATGGATCGTGTAAATATACACGCTGAGAAGCCCCAGACTGCACACAGCAACAACAAGGACCCTCCAGCCACGGAAGCCGCGAGGCAGACGTCGTCGGCGGTCACTCGTCGGGACGTTGCGCGGCCTCTTGAGGTGCTGCGGAGCAGCGACGAAACAGGATAGCCACACAGGGGCTAGCTTGCCCGATCTAGACGTGTCTAGTCGGTTCTCGTTGAGCCACAGTAAGGACTCAAAGTCAGCCCAAGAGAGAGTCTTCAGGAGATCAAAACAGGCGCGTCCGTCCCCGACAGAATCCACGCCTCGACTCATGTCGTCATGCTTAGACCTGTGATGGTCAGGAGGACGCAAGTACGTTTGAGTTCCGGGCAGGAGCCCTTGCCTCTGTTTGAAGATAAACTATTTATTCAATTGCCTACTTGTCTAATTGGGCCCAGGCATGCCCTAAATTAAGGATTACTGTTGTCTAAATTAAACTAGTTACCTATCCTAATGCGCCGTATTTATACCTTCGGAATCACCTGATCCATACGGCGATCTGATTGGTCCTTGTGCGTCACCTGTGGAAGGCCTGTCTGTCAACTGAGCTTGTATATCACGCATTGTCGTGATAATGGGATCCCATGCATTACTGATATGGTAGCCAGAGTCTCTGTTTATGAGATTATTATGTGTCTTAATTTCTATGGCTTCCAATATCACACTATCACGCCATTTATGAGCATGTTTTAATTTAGTTGTCTCCGAAAAATGCATTTCCAAATATATAAGGTAAAAGAATATATTCAAATGGGAATATTAAAAATACTGAGCATGTTTCGAAATTGATATTGCGAGGTTGATGCGAAGTTATATCAGTATATTTATACATTAAATGTTAAAAATACTAATATATGATGTAAATAAAAAATCCACTTAAATTTGCCATTTGCTGCTTTAAGAAGGATTTTACCGGACTCAAAAGGCGTTGTTTTTACATGGGCTTTTATGGGCCTACGAGCGAGTTATACCTACAGGAGTGGGGATGGCCGTCACGCTCCCAGCGACTCTATTGTCTCTCTATCTATTTAAGTTACTCTTTGGAAATAAGATGACAGAATGGGCTTCCGAAATTTCACCCACTTGACCCCAAGAGACTCCGAAGAATTGCTCCAGCTTTAAGGCAGAAAGATACAGAAAATTGACAGTATATGTAGGGAAACCATTACACCATATTTGAAATTGGCTGTGACTCTGCGTTTTTTGGCACATCGTTCACTAGCTTAACTTTATATTAATTTTTAAGAAAGGCACAATGAGCGTACCGAAAGCTAGAATGAATATTATAATTAGATAATTTTACTCTGTAACTACACTTATTCCACAACGATCCCATTTTATAAAACTGCATTTCTATTTTATAAGCCCTTTACATTAATACACTACACACAATATATAGATTATCAGGAGTTCACGTGGAAAAGTACGGCGCATACGAAGAGATGAATAGCGAAAAACTTAAGGTAAATTCTCACAGTAGAATCATTCTCTGAAATTTAGTTTTAGAGGTGTTATTCAGCCGATAAGATATTTGTATATGTATTCAATTATCGATAGATTCGACCTTTACAGTTTGTCTTTGCGTTATTAGCATGCATGAATCACCTGATGTTTATGGAATATCTTTGTTCAAGATGTTTGTAATATGCAGCAGAAGTCAGAATGGTTATTGTACTGTGATTAAATCATGCATTTTAAACCGTCTATCCATTCTGGCCTTGGAAGCAAATATAAACCATTCTTTAATGACTGATCTCAATGGGTTGGATATTTTTAAGAAAAAGATATTTTAATACACTTTTTCGAACAATACATTTGGTTAAATTATTATATTAATCTAATATTTGTGACAAGTGTGCAATATTTTCTAATCACATTGGAATATAATTTCTGTAGTCTGTTTTAACATAGGAACTTATTTTGTTTCTATTTTTGTTGTATGCGGACATCCAATTCCAAAAATGTTTTGAAACTGTAAACGTCAATGGTTCTAGAACGAAATATCAGAACCTTTATTACAAATATTTTGCTATTTAAGATGCTGTATTTGGACGATAAGGGATAAATCAATCATTTGAAATTATGGCGTGGCAAGATATTACTTCTGTGGAAGGTACACCTTTCATAAAAACTATAGAATGGGATATGATGGACAAAAAGAAATTTTTTCCTCTAAGTATGTTAAGTTCTTTTTCTGTGAGATGCTTCCTATATCCGCTGACTGTGATAAAAACAAGGTTACAAGTACAACGACATGATCAAATGTACAAAGGTAAATTGTTAACCACATGGATGTAAATTGTTGGTTTAAGTTCCACATAAAAACTTAGTTAATTAGCATACATTTAAGGGTTACATTATTATATTAAACTAATATTTGTTTCAAGTGTGCAATATTTTCTAATCACATTGGCATAATCTTACATTATACTTTCATCTTCCATTGCCTTTTTACTGATTATACTAACAGCTTTTATATTAAATTACTTCAATTATTAACTGGCTAAACTTCACAAATTGTTTCTAGTGTGAAACTGAATTAGGTGTGGAATGGAACAAGTTGTGATTTTTACCTTGCTTACTTAATGAAGCTTCAGGCATGTTGACATTACATATTCTCACACATTAGTTTTACTAATTTTTGTGGATCATATTCTACAAGGCCTGTCCACAACATTTTGTTATTTATGTATGTTGATGTATAATAATTGAAAGTTTAGTTTAATTGTTAAACTAACATTGTTTGTTGTATATCTTAATTTATTCATTCCTTAGTGTTATTATTAACATAACTTTTAAGTAAGTGTGATTTCATGTATCTTTCAAATTTAATTTATTTTAATTGTAACACAATTTGTTTAATTTCTGGGAATAAAATTTATTTCAATAGTTTTTGAGGAACTGGAATTATACATTTTGCCTTTACATCTCTATACCTGACTTGTATGCAACATTAGGCCACTGCACAAATTATTTCATCATCCATTTAATTGTGGTATATTCTATTGTTTGTGATTATTATTGGGGTGCATACATTTTAAATGACAAATGTGTCTTGAGTTTATTATTTACTTTCCTCAGATAAATTTAAGAATTTTCTCATATTATGGATTTGCTTATACTTAATATCGAAGGCTTTCCTGGTGAATTGAATGAAGAAAAGCTTCTCTGGTTTCCGCCTAAGTAATATTGAACAATTACAATGTTTTGATGGCTTTCACTGAAGACTATGGCAGTGAAAGCTGTTGAAACATTGTTGTTCTTTGATATAACCCTGGTGGAAACCTGAGAACGTTTTCTTCATGCTTATACTTATTTTACAACACATTTATTGGATTCTTGTGCTAGTAATGGCTATTATTTTTGTGTTTATATTTTTAAAATGTAAAAGAAATACACAAATTTGGTTCAGCAATAAAATGTACGTAAAAAAAAAGTTTATACACTTTGCAATTCTCCTTTGATGTGATTATTGCAAATAGTTGATTGGTATTTTAAACTTCAAATACTGAAGGTAATTACCTGACATATTATGCAACTTTAAATATTATGTTTTCTAAACTTAAGTTTGAACTTAAAAGTATTTAATTGATTTTTAATTATTTTCAATATATGAACTTTATCATGGTGAGTTATTTGTTAAAAGTTCATAACATAAACTTCACTTGGCAACTGAAATAAGAACTGTTATTGATCAAGTGGACTAATGTTTACTGTTGACTAAATGCATTGGAGTCTCATTAACTGTCATCAGGTTCCAAATCCTGCCGAAACAAAATTGTACTATTTATAATCTGTATAAAAATCAAAAGTTTTTTGTCCAGGATTGCTTGATGCATGCAGAACCATATATCACCATGAAGGAGTTGCTGGCCTATACCGTGGTTTCTGGATCAGCTCATTTCAAATTGTATCTGGAGTATTTTATATTTCCACTTATGAAGGAATGCGGCATTTACTGACACGCAGTGATTTTGATTCGCGCTTGAAAGCGTTGGTTGCTGGTGGTTGTGCGTCACTTGTAGGACAAACTATTATTGTTCCCTTTGATGTTCTGAGTCAGCACTTAATGGTTCTAGGTGTTGTTGATCGCTCAGGAAGCAAGAAGGTATTTATTCTTACTAAACACTTAATACATGCTAGTATATGTATTATGTTTAAAAAAGTTTTTTCCCAATTTAAACAGCTACTACCACTATTGTGTTTGTTTAAACAACACAACATCCAGTAAGAATTGTAGAATTTGAGAAAAAACTTCCTGTTAGAAGAATTGAAATCATTTCCCAGCAAGTTGGTCAAACATTTTTTATAGTGTCATCCACATAGGTAAAGGGGATGACTGATGTTAAAAGAAAGTTGCCTAAAAGAATGCTCTAGTGAGGCTTCTTCTTTGGCATGTTAACTTGGCTTTGCTTACACGTAGTAAACCATCATGGAGTACCCTGAGAAACAAGAACAAAACTTTGTTCTATAACATTTTTGGAAAATTGGTGGCCGTGACAAGAAAAACTGATTTGAGGATTGGCATATCATTATAGCAGAGGAATTAATATTTTGCTTTTTAATTAAATATGTGGTTTGATCCATCTATATTTAAGAAAAATAAATTTATGCATTACAAAGTTAATAGTATTGTAGTTATGAATTATAATTTAATTATAACATTTTACCATAACTTATTAATCTTTGAACAATGATAAAACCTGCTCATTATTATTGTCATTAGTATTAGAATATTTTCTTTTCTTCATACTGTTATTTTAATATTAACTATGCATAACCAATCAAAGTTTTTTTTGGTAAATAAATATTTCTAAAATTGTAAATATGTTAGTTTTATCATTTAATCCTTTTTATCAGTTCATTAAATTTAGTTTCTAATCGCATTTATCTAATTGAGATTCATGATGTGGATAATTTTAATAATAGTTTAAAAGGGTATCAAAGACTTATTGCTTTGGAGACTAAACCAATTAATTTATTATTTTCATTAGTAATGATCATATAGATGATATGCATAGATTGATAACATAAATGGATTCTTATGATCAAGAATTTTGGGTGTGTCTGGTTTCATTGCATGCCCTTTTTAAAGCAGTGACCATTCTTTAAAAACTTGTCGAAAATAGCAATGTTTGCATCAACCATGTTTGGTTATTTATTTGTCTGTTTATTGACTACACCATCATCATTTGTAAAACTTAATAGTGTTCGATGATTGATCAAAGGATGTTTGTTGTTAGTCTGTATGAAGAATCAATATATTTTTCAAATTATTTAATATTATTTCTTTACAAATTCTTAACAGAATCAGTCTTTTTGTCAGTATATCAATTATAAGATTCTTCATAATATATTAGATTTTTTTATTTTTGTTAATAAGATATTTACTTCATAGTCTACTTCAGCATCATTTTTACACAAGCAAGAATTTCCAACATTTATGTCTGACATAATTTTTCATGACTTTGTTTCCTGTATAATGTTCTACAACTCCTTTGTAACTTGATAAACATTGCTTATAGCATATCTGGTTTAGCTTGTTTTATGATTGAAAATCATTACTTTATTTAATTCATATATAAAAACTTTATCATATAAATTGATTGTGGTCCCAAATATGTTGATTCAGTGGAGTATTGAAATGCCTTTTTTATTTGAAATTGTATTACTTTATAAATACACAGTAAATTTACAAAGAACTTCATGATATTGTTTTATTGCAGATGTCAATCAACACGCTAGATGTAACTTTGAAACCTGGGCAGTCTCGATTGGATACAACTTGTGAAATTGTTAGGAAGATTTACACTAAAGATGGTTTTAGAGGATTTTACAGAGGATATGTTGCCTCGTTGTTCACATATGTGCCCAACAGTGCAATGTGGTGGGCATTTTATCATTTTTATCAAGGTAAAACTCTCTTGCTATTGGTTATGAATGTAATTTGGAAAGTGCTTGATTTAATTTTTAATATATTACAATTTACCGATTATTTACACCTTCTTCATTTAAATAGATTGTGTGTTCTGTGTAAAATATAATACTGAACTAAAATGATTGGTTATTATGGCCTCTGAAAGTTAAAATCTGTTTTAGTTTTTTTAAGTTAAAATAAATCAGTTGTACAAATTTCTTAATAAAACATATAAAGAACTTTTTCTTTTGTTCTTGTTACTTGTGTTTCAAGTCACTACTTTTTGAAAATACAATATTGTTTGAAATTACCAGTAGTTTCTTGTTGTAATAATAAAATTTTCATCATATATGTAGACAAGTTATGATAAGCTTCTACCCTTGTACATCATAATCTACTATTTGAGAACTTTACTTTTATTATATATGGACTTTAAATTTAATTTTAGACATTCTGTGCTTCCAATTTATACACATTATTAATAGTTTTATTTTTGCTATTTTGTCATCAAGCATCTAAAATATTTGTCACTTTCTTAAATAATAATTAGCATTTATTAAATGTATGTGCCATTAATGAATATTATTGTAAATTTCAGATAAGCTTCATCTTATCTTGCCTAATTGGGTGTCACACTTATTAATTCAGTGTGTATCTGGGACATTAGGGGGTTTTACAACTACTCTTCTGACAAATCCATTAGATATAATACGAGCTCGGCTACAGGTAATTTTATTTGATTGTATTGATATCACATTTATACAATCATGCATATATTGCTAAGATATGTTTAAGTAAGACAATAAAAAATTCAGAATGATGTAATAAATACCATAGACTTTATAAATACATGTTTGGATTCAGTGACATGTTGATTCTGTGTTGTAGTAAAGCATCTTTCATATAAGACCATGTTTTAGAAAACAAATTCAAACAAGTATGTCAAAATAATTATTTTATTTGGATGGAAAACAGGGATATAGAGCAATTGACTTACATTAAATCACTTTCTACATCGCCTCCGTGAATTACCTACTCCATTCCCGTGGGACACACTACTGGTTACCATAGATGTTGTCTCCGTATACGCCAATATCCTCCACACCAGTGGCCTGTCAACACTCGAACACTTCCTGTCTCACAGACCTCCAAATTCCCTCCCAAACACCCACTTTTTGATATCACTCACCCAGTTTGTCCTCACCAGAAACTTCTTCACCTTCCAAGACAAAATTTACCACCAAATCAGCGGCACTGCCATGGGTACCTGGATGGCCCCTTCCTATGCCAACCTGTTTATTGGGCAACTGGAACAACATCATCTAAATTCCTCTCCACTCAAACCCTTAACCTGGTTCATAGATGACATCTTCATGCTATGGATCCATGGACAAGATGCCCTCACTGACTTCCTCAACGACCTCAACACTAAGTTCCCCTTCAGGTTCACTTGGAACTATTCCCCGTCTAACATCACCTTCCTTGATGTGGACATCCAACTAAATTCAGGGCTCATTACCACCTCTGTCCGCATAAAACCAACTAACACCCTTCAGTACCTCCACTTTTCCAGTTGCCACCCTGAACATACCAAACGATCCCTCCCCTACAGTCTAGCCCTTAGTGGAGCTCGCATATGCTCTACTTGGGACAGCATAGCATCCTATACCGACCACATATTCAATGCTTTCCACAACAGAAATTACCCCATAGACCTCTTCCAAAAGCAAATATCCTGTGCCCTCTCCACCTCCCAAAGAGCCAGTCCCAACCCTAACCATCAGACAGAACATAGTCTTCCTACTTCCCCGGACTACATAAACTCAACTCTTTCCTCCGCCTTGCCTACACTGGACAATCCAACCTTGACATGAAAAACATCCACCTGACCATACTACCCACCTGTCCAAGGGTTGCCTTTAGGCACTCATCCAACCTCCGTAATATTCTGGTCAGACCCTACAAACCTCACACCACAATTGGCTGCAGACCGTGTGGCAGAAACAGATGCCATGTCTGCCCAATACTCCCACCTACAACAACCTTCCAGAACCCCACCAACAGCACTACATAACTACATACAAAATTAGGGAAAACATAACCTGCCTGTCCTCTCACACCATCTACAAAATAAACTACATACTCTGCACAGCCTTTTACATTGGTCAGACAAAGAGACCCCTCCCTGAACGGATTGCCAACCACCTGAGTACAGTAAAACTCTACAAAACTCAGTTCCCCATAGCCGCCCATGCCCATAGCCACAACACCAACAACTTCAACCGGTGCTTCACACTGACCCCCCACAAATCCCTACCTTCCAACTCTTCAGAAGCTGAACTCCATCTATGGCAACTTTAATTTCAGAATGTCCTACAGACAAAGCCCTGGACTCAATATCCTATAGCTCTTTATCTTCAACCTCCCCCCCCCCCTGATATGGGTTTGAATGGTGGTTGTATGTATGTACGAGTGTGTGTCAATATTTAAATATTGACACCTTTGAGGATGGATGTGTTTGAATGAGTGTGTGCCAAGATGGGGGTATTAGTATGCATCTCCCCAACCCCCATCAAGTCCTTGTCTCTTCCCAGGCCCTCATTGAGAGAGAAAGTTGGTGACCTGGTGGGGTCAATTGTTTACAACCTAAGCTAGCAGTGCAGCAAATTTTGGCTTCTCAGTCATCGGCTAGCCGATCACTGGAAATGTCTTCCTAACTTTCTGTTGAAGGGGGCGGTGCCTCCGAAAATTCAAGTACTCTAAACCTCACAAGGTGTCTACAATCTATGAAGTTCTTTAAATGATATATTTTTTATTGTACTGCATTTTAATTAATAAAATACTGCAATTAATTAATATTCTCTTATATTTTATTCAGGTTCAAAGATTAGATTCAATTCATCAAACATTCAATATTCTTTGGACAGAAGAACGGATGCGAATTTTTACCAAAGGTCTTTCAGCACGCCTTGTGCAGTCAGCTTGTTTTAGTTTTGCAATAATTCTGGGTTATGAAAGTATAAAGCGAATGAGTGTTAATGAAGAATACAGAAAACGCATTCGTTGGTAAAGATAGCATTTTTAAAGGACAATAATATTTTTGGTTTATGTATAAACTTATGTTAATTTTATGTAATCTGTAATAAATGTGTGCTTGTAAAAATGTTCATATTGTAAATGATTTTGTAGAATGAAATTATTGTAGATTCAATTGATACTGATGTTAAACATAGTTGAATAGTGGTTATTATCAATTATTTATTTGTAAAACATTTGTATTTTAGAAGTGACGAAAAAATTATTGTTGTTACTGTTTGTTAATTTGCTTTTATTTTTCTCCTTCATAAGAAACAAAAAGGTATTATAAATTTAGTCAATATATACAAATTGCTCAATGTCACATAATTGGTGAATAGTGTGGGAGAAGAGGTATGCCATGATTTTTTGTAGGTATATATTTGTGAAGAATTGTAGTAGATTGAAAAATAGCACATACAAGGCTGATAACCCAGATGAGGTGGGGGAGTGTGAGAGTGGGTGGACAAGGAAATGATGATATCCTTAAATCAGTTTGCTAGTTTCCTAGGAGATTCCACCCTATGAAGTAATATGCCTCTTCATTATGCTGCAGATCTCATACAAATTAAAAGTACAAATACATTTCTAAATAAAATTAAAAGCTAAAGTTGCTTGATGAGAAAATTATCATTCTTTACTCTTTAGTTTTTCTTTGAAGATTTTTAATTAAATGTATGACAATAAGTTGAGAACTATTGTGATATGAAAGTTCCTAGAAGTAGCTGTTTATATTTCTGCTTCATCTTATTAACCTATTTGTTTACTTACTGTTATAAGCAAGGTATTTCAATGATTGTTGAAAATTTGTGATTCCTTCTCAATCACCAAATTTTTGGAGAACGCCACTCAACAAGCTCGCCAGGTAATTAATGAAATCTCCAAGAGTCAAGAGGAAAAGAAATTCTGCAATGCTGTATTTGTTGACATCTCCCAAGCATTCAACAATGTTTAATACAGAGGAGATTCCCTTTCAAAATAAAAAACACCCTATCCAGCAATTAATATTCCCTTGTTGTGGTATTCACTCCTAAGACTGGTCTGATGCAACCATCCATGCTAACATCTTGTGCAAGCCTTTTCATTTCCTCAAAACTAGCACAACCACATGCTTCCCTCTAATGCTAATTTTACAAGTCCCTTGTGCCTTAAAACATGGCCTATTAATCTATTCCTTCTCTTGGTCAATGTCTTGTATATTGTTTGCTTTTCTCCTATTCTGTTTAGAACTTACGCGTTACTTACTCTATCCACCCATCTGATTTTCAGCATTCACCTATAGCACCACATTTCTAGGCTTCTTATTCCCTTATCGAATCTTATATCTCAAACAGGCACTTTTCAGTAAAATTAAATCGAGAAACAATCACCCCGTCGATTCTGGTGTTCCTCAGGGTAGTGTTTTGGGACTTCTGTTTTTACAAATATTCGAGAGACCAAAAATACGGAAATCGCCTCCTTTGCCAACGATGTCGCAGTGCTTTCTACAGACGATTAAACCATGTCAATAATTGGTTCACAAGATGGCGGACCAAAGTCAGTCAAGGAAAATTACTCATCACGTTTACCATGTGACAAAGCACGTTTCCACCAGTGACAATTAACATCGTGCGCATTTCTACGGTAAGTAAATCGAAGTTCCTCGACTTTCATGTCGACCAAACACTAATCTGGAATGAACATATTGTAAATAGAAGACAACAGAATAAAAAAATCAGACTTATGAATTGGCTCCTTGGTCTTGGATAAAAACTATGCCTGAAAAACGAAATACTAGTTTAGAAAACGATCTCGAAACCCATATGTACCTATGACTCCAATTGTGGGGCTGTGCAAAACTGTCATCTCTGAGTATAATACGAAGGTTCCAGTCCAAAGTACTACGGTCAATTACAGGCGCTCAATGGTACTCTACACAAGGATCTCAGAATTGTATCGAATATCTGGCAACTTTATTATTATTAATTATTTAGTACAGAATTGGCCTGTTTTCATGTACATCTATAACAGACCTTATCTTTATAATCTTAAAAAATTGTTTTACAAAATTCTTCTGTTTTTTTGACAGTAATACTAACTAAAAACTAGAGATAGAATCATAGGAGTATGGGGGAAGAAAAAAGGAAAAGAAATTTGCTCTTAGGTCAAACAGAAGGAGATTATTAGATTGGATGGGAAGAAAGAACGGGTACACTGAAGTACAGGGAGAGGAAAAATATCTTAAGTAGTAGATGCTTCCTACATTATTATTCATTGTTTGAGTATTTTACAAACTTTTTGATATTTTTATTTATTATTAATCTTTTACATTGAATTGGAAGCACTTGCCTGCTGGGGTCTGTAGAGCAGACTGCATATTATACAGATCGCTCTCCTTGCATAAGCTCTACCAGCAATGCAAAAAATTAGTGAGCATGAAAATAATCTCGTTTAGAAGTTGTATACAACTGGTCCAACAACCCGACGACTGCAGCGAGCGTGAACGAAAGACTTTCTAAAAGACTAAAAGTGAAATAATTTTAAAAAAAGGAGAAATATGATTGGGTTTTTTCCCTTACACGTTTCCACATACAACAAACTTACTTAATGTTCTATATGTGGATTGGATTGTAAGTCAATATATGAATAAAAATATATTCTAAGGTAAGCTATATTTTTATCCTGGCAATTCCCGATCATAAGTTAGGTAAAGTATATATGTATCCTACATGCTAATGCACAATTTTCACAAGTATGCGGTTGGTTTCCAGACCATTGCGTGTGAAATGCAATTCTTAAAATAGTAATATTATAATAGTAAATCACTCGTGAAATGCCTTGTGATTCAGACTAATTTTCGTAGATCATGCAGGGAAATACGTATTTCAGTCTGGTAATAATATTAATTCACTCAATATGTTCGGGGCTTTCATCTTTTGATCACGTTACGGAATACTTGAGGCCATTGATTAGGGGTAGTATGCCTATTATCGCACCCCTTATGATCTAGCCAATTTAGGTGATGCTCAAGTAGTGTCTCACGACACCTGCCAGTCGTGTTAGAACATTGGTTAGATGAGCAGTTGCGTTTAGCTTGTGTAAAGTTTTGAAATTGTTGAGCAAACCTAAAGTTTTTGACGTCTTCATCATAGGCTGATCAATCTTCTTAAAGGTAAGCGATATTCTTAATCATTATTACAGCCATGTGATCATGCAGGTAAAGTAGATATAGCTGTAATGTTCTGTCTATTGGCCCATTAATCTATCCCTTCTGTTGGTTGAAGCCCTCCATATTGTTCTCTTTTCTCTTATTCTGCTTAAAACTTCCTGGTTAGTTACTCTATCATCCATATGACGCCACAGCCCATACGAACATTTTTAATAATGATTTCCTAACACTCATACTTATATTAGCCGTAAGTAAATTCTTACTTTTTGCGAAAACGTATCTTACTCTTTGTAAAACACACTGCAGTCTGAAATTGTTTTCAGTAATAGTGCATTTTACGTTTCATTCACAGTGAGACAGTAAATGTTTCCTTCAAAGTTGTCAAATTCTACGGCATAATTCAAGAAATTGCAAAACCAGCAGAGGCCCATAAAGAAATAAATGCACTGAAAGGGGGATTCAAGGCACGAACGAATTTAATTAAGGCCCCTGGGTACGATAATCTGCCAGCGGAGCTCCTCAAGTACGGAGGAGACCAAATGGTGAACTTACTGCATCAACTAATAGTGGAGATCTGGGACCAGGAGGATGCCGGAGGACTGGAAGAAAGGCGTCATCTGCCCAATGCATATAATAAAACGGATAAATTGACTTGTAGCAATTACAGGGGTATCTTCCTAATATGCATTGCGCAAAAACATTCACAAATATCCTGAGGGAACACTTTGCAAAAATCTAATAGGCGAATACCAGGCGACATTCAGAAAGGGAAGATCCACCGTGGACCAACCCTTCACCACGAGACAAATCATGGAAAAATGTGGTGAGTTTGGTATAGATATGTACCAAATATACGTGAACTACAAACAAGCCTATGATTCCGTATTTCGAGATTCTGGAGTACCTGGGCATATCTCATAAGGCTTGTCATTGTCACAATGAACAATGACACAGCTTATGTGAAGATACAAAATGAACTAAGTGGACCGATTGATGTACCGTAAGGACTAAAGCAGGGTGACAAGTTGCCCCCCCCCCTCCCCATGTTAAATCTGCTACTTGAATATGTGGTAAGACATACCGATGTTCAAGTAGGAGGAACACTGCAACATAGAATGGTAAAAGTGATAGGTTATGCGGATTACCTCAAAATACCCGGCAGAAGACTCATATATAGAGATAGACAAGCAAGGTAAAGATGTAGAACTGCAAATATATATATTTTTTAGGTTAACAGGCTACATGAGGGTGTTCCTGAAACAGACAACTCCCCTTTAATAGCATAGGAATGGAATTGAAAAGGAAGGATGCGGAAAGTAGAGCAGGTAGCCAAGTGTTGAGTAGGGTCCTTGGGCTATAGTTTAAGGATCCTACCCAGTGTTTCACCTAAAGAGATGCAGGGAAATCCCTAGAAATGCCTGCGAGAGTAACGTCCCATAGGCACCGATATCATAATGTAAGGGCTCCAAATAAATTAGGAAAAACTAATGCAGGCAAGAATAGACTTCAAGGAAAATATGTGGAGGTAGCAGGATATAAATTCGAAAGAGTGCAGAAATTCTGCTACCTAGGCGAATAATGAGGAGAATGCCGTGAAATCCACTAGAAAACCAAACTAACACCTACCTGATGCAGGTTTTCTAGCCCGGGGGCCCTAGTCAACCCTTGCTCTACCTTCCGCATCCCCCTTTTCAAATCCCTTCCTATGCTATGAAAGGGGTGTTGCCTGTTTCAGGATCACCCTCACGTAGCCTGTTAACCAACCCCCCACCCCCACCCAAATGTATAAGACACTCATAAGACCTGTGCTGACGTATGGCTGTGAGACATGGACGACATCCAAGTCATTAGCTAACGTCCCGGACCTATTTGAAAGAAAATTTCTTAGGCGGATATTGGGCCCAGTGAAGGACGGGGAGAGTTTGAGACAAAGTTGTATGATCTGTACAATGACACAGCAGTCTCCCTATGGATCAGGATTTAAAGACTGGAATGGGCGGGCCACGTCATTCGTATGAAAAATGACCGATTTCCGAAAAAGCTTTTAACCCATAAATTTGAAGGAGGGCGACGAAGAGGAAGGCCCCGGGCAAGGTGGGAGGAGATGATGGGGAAGGACGCAACATCTCTTCTCAGAACACGGACACGGAGAAGAGTATGTGCGGATAGAGAAGCATGGAAGGAACTAAGTGAGGAGGCAAAGACCTGAATGCGGGCTAGAATGCCATAGGAAGAAGAAGAATTCAAAAAATCATCTAATTTTTAATCTTGAAAAAGGTGCTCGATCATTATTCAAAATTTATCAGATTTAAAATTAAAAGTTTTGAGACCTCGCACCAATGATTTCGCTTCGTTCTAGGAGAGATATGACACAAATGTGTATGAATAACAGGTAGAGTTATTTTATATTAATGGCGACTGGTGCATGTGTGCTACAGCACATAAATTAATTTAGAAGGAATTATTTGTTTCATAATTTTTGGAACTTTTCAAATAAAAATATTTTTGGGGTGTGAATTTCTGCTTCGATAATTGGAAGACTTTGAACTGCCAGCCTCCCCCCCCCCCCCCGCACGAGATCTTGTTTGAAGTGAGAAATGCGAATGTGCAGTATTTTCTCCCCTCTTCCCCCTCCCGTTGCTCATTTAACAATTATATACAACTTGTATATAATACAAAAAGCACAGTGCCGGGCAGAACTACAATTTTTAATGTTTGTCAATTTAATAAAAGCATAACTGTTTCTGGACTTGTTGTAGTTTATTAGATTTAATCAAAATTTATTTAAAAGAAAAAATATATATTTAATGGGCGGCATTTAGAAGACTTTCATAGAACTGAGTAAATTACCGCACGATACTGCATACAATATTGCCATAATGTTAATTTTCTTTATTTAAAACATGTAATAACTAAAAATATATTCGTGTTAGGAATTTGCGCCAATTCGATTTTTATTTGTTTACATTTTTAAAAAACGTTCTTCTCACACGTTATGAAGACGAAACTAGAAAGTTTGCGTATTACAGGTCGTGGTGTATTATCAACACTGTAGCTGTTGTAGTATTATTAATTCTTACATAAGGGGAATTATGTTTATAAAAAACTGTGTCCTCGTTGTGATGTAACACATAACTTTAAATCCTCAGGAGCCGTCACTGTATTAGACTTCTGAGGTTTTTTCATAAATTTTTACGATTATAATTAATTAAGACATTTAATAACACTATAACGACGATGGTGTTACCAATTATCTGCAGCTCGTAATATGCTAATTTGTAATTCCGTCTACAAAACATGTAATAATCTCTATCTTTTTAACAGAAAATTTTAAAATCAAGTTGACACATTTTTCTTCGTAAATATTTGAAATAATTTTAACTTTAGGAAAAAAACGGCACATGACTATTTTATGCAGAATGCTGCGTTACCTTTTGCAATTTGATAAAAGTCTTTGGAATGCAACCCTTAAATGTTTTTTTTAAAATATCCTTCGCCTGTGATTTCTTGTAAATACTATGTAAATGTACGAATAGTATGTTTTGTTTTTAAAATATGAACTATTTAAAAAGAAGATTTCTAATTACTAAATGGTTCGAATTCATTTTGATTTCGGTGCGTATGCACGAGTAGTGGCTAGCCTCTAGTTGCTGCCTCACAACTCAGGAGTCCCGGGTTCGAATCCTGGTATGGGTTTGGATGTTTGCGTCGTCATGGTCGCGAGGACCGGGATTAAGGCTGCTGGGGAATTGATCCACTGACCACGTATCACCCCAAATTCGGAATGTGTCACGCCAGATGTCAGTCCGCAGCCGCCTCGGTAGGCCTAGGCCCTCAAGAGGGCTGTTGAGCCATTGGAAGAAGAAGCGTATTCACGAGACAATGTATCTCATGGAAGAATTAGTTTGTGGGCGTACGTGTGCTGCTGGGGTGCCACAGCAGTATATTGCGTGTGCGCATTTGTCGTTTCAGACAGGAATCTTGTGCTGTAATGAATATATCATAGATGTATTGCGAGAGGGAGCACTTTGGAATGCGAACAGTTTAAAATCTTCGAAATCGAAGAAGTTCACAGTCTTAAAATATTATATTTTATATATATATATATATATAATATTACGAAATTATTCTTTCTATACTAATGTGCTGTAGCACCACTGGTTCAGATTTTTGACGTTTCGGATAATTGCCGTTCAGATAAACGACGATCGGAATGAGTTAATAGTTCTTATGCAGATATCTGCGGACGTAGTGGCGACTCGTAAGATTCTTAAGTTATGTGCTCAAACAAGGTTAACTATGTAAAAAATTTATAATATTACAATACCGATAGTGTTACCGATACTCGGCGGAAAATGAGCCGAATTCCGACTAAATATTTTCCAACTGTGTCTATTTTTTAAAAGCTGTGTAATTTAAGTCCAAGCTGACCCACATTTCTAAGATGAAAGTATTTTTCTTCGTACACACTTCAAATAAAATTAATTTTATGAGAAGGTACATGTAATGTATTGTATGTTCTCAATAGTCCATCGTACCGAAATGAAGTAATTTGTTCAAATCTTTACGTGAAGTACAGAGAAGTGAAATGGAATACTGCGCTGTGCATTTTCTCATTCCAGAGGGTCGGTGCTGAGCTGTGGGTAACGACTTGAGCGAGCGTGCAGCAACGTGCAATGCTTTCGAAACCGAAGCAGAAATTCACTCCCTTAAAATACAATTATTTTAACGATTCTTAAAATTAAAACTAAAATTGTTCCTAAATTTGTTTGTGTACTGTAGCACATATGCACCAGCTGCATCTCATCATTAATACAGGAATCATGAAATTTTTATTTTAAATTACTTAAATTAAAACATTTATATACAGACGTATTTTGAGCAGCAAGTTGGTTAACTACGAGGAAGAGCTTTGTTAAAAAAAATATTTTTTGAATACAACGCTCAATTCAGAAAATTTTTAAATCTTGGCAAACAGCACCGGATTTACATTATGTCCGAAGCTTTTTAAAATTTGGTGCACTTTATAAGCCCCATATGAGTTTCGGATACCAAAAGGGTTAAACTGAAATACATTTTATTAGTATATTGCTATAATAAGTATTTCAATAAAATATTTAGTTTAATCTGACTTAATATTATAAATAAAATACATTAACTGGTCACGAGTCAGAAACAGAAGAATTTTAATCTCAAAATAATTTTTTGGTGTTGTCGTGGCCCCCATCACGGATAGTTCCTTCCGACTGTGCTGCTAAGACACAGAGCGTTTTGTAACGAAATAATTCGCAAACCTATCTCGCACGTTCGTCGAATTTAGATAGGCGTGGGAATTCTAAAATAGTTAAGAGTTAAGCTGAGATTGGTGTTTCTTGTAGGCATCTTCAGTTTACAAGGTGCGGTCGTACCCAGTTAATGTCCTCACGTTATATATAATTTCATAGAAATCAACTCCTTAATTTCTTTTGGCTCTTTAAATAAAGTCATGATCATTTCTTCCAGCTTTTCGTGAGATTAATTCAAACCAAATGTTAATTACCAATATGCCTGAGTTATATATACCCAACTTACTTATATTATTTTCAGAGTTTTCAATGAAAACGCAATAATTTGTTATGTTCTAAGGACATAGTTTTACAATCAAGTCATAGCGAAGAAGATAAACAAAAGTTTATATCTTTTTCCAAGTCCTAAGTTTCATCATTTTATCTTTGGATGTATTTTTAATCTGCGAATATTAAATGATATATAATTAAATATAAATTAATGTGACAATCGTAAGAGTCCCTGGTTGCATAGGCAGTTGTTCTCTAATTACAAATCCTGATTTTCAACCAGCAGCTACAAGATGGTAAGTTTCAAACATACAAAATGGATATAATTTGGTCTAAAGGGGAATACTAATCCCCAAATGTATACGTCACGACCTGGCCCCTCCCCGCGCCATACAAGTCACGCCCAACGGTACCTAACGGTATCTTCGCAAATATTCATAGCTTCATTTGCCATTTGTCATAAATATAAATATATTTAAAAAATAACCCTTGCAAAAATGGATTGGTATTTCTCTAAACGTTAGGTACGGTACGTTAACATGTTTGAAAACTAAACTGTTATAGAAAAATTGTGACTCCAGTCTACTTAGTGACGTACATATATATCGAGTCCTCAGTTAATGCTAATTCGGTCATTTTCATTGTGTTTATTATGATAGTGCTGAAGAGGTATTTCAGCATTCGTCTGTAACGGAAAAAATTAAGATAATACTGGGGGGAAACGAAACCAACTTGCAGTGACTTAATAATGTGAAAGGGAAGGGGAGTGGAAGGGGAAGGAGAATTATGCATAACAGTGATTCCCAAACTGTGCGGCGCGACGCCCAGGACTTATGTTGTATTGTATTTATTTAATCCAATAATCTTGAGGTACAAGAATAGGACAAGTCACAGGGACGCTCTGCAAAAATATTACATTAGATACATTCAGCCCAGTAAAGGTTTCACGGGATAATTAAAAATCCTTTGACTTTTGTTCGCGATCCGTTGTAATACAAAAATATATTATATTGGTAATGTATAGTAAACTACACTGCGTGGCCAAATTATTACGACCATCCCCTCAATCCTATTCCGTCTGACCCCTCAAATCCTCAATTGGATTGAGATAGGGCAATTGTGTAGGCCAAGGAAGCAAGGTAAAGTCTCCGTCATGCTCTTCGAAGCATCTGAGGACACTGTCAGCATTATGAGAAGGAGCTGGAAGTATCCATCCCTGGCAGTGTGCTCCATTAACATAACAGGATGTTCTTGATCTGCGACAATACCCTTGGACATTCAGATGTTGTTTCACAGGGATCAAAAGACTCGTACCATGCCAAGAAAACATCCCCAAACCTTAATATTGACGCCATTAACTAGAAGTGTTCGAACCTACCGTCTACATGGTGCATTTGACATCGCGATTTATCAGACCACATAATATTTTCCCGGTCATTTACTGTTCAGTCCTTCTGCTCCTTTGCGAACTGAAGATGTCTGCTCTTGTTCAAGGCAGACAGTAGAGAATTCGAATAGGTCGTCGACTTCTATTCTATAAGCCGTACGATGTAATTTTTGGGCGAACGAACCTTTCGTTCAGAGGCGTTCACAGTCCTTCATTAAGATTCTCCTCCAGTTGAAGCAGTAGTTGTATAAGAGGGTTGTTATGGTTTTCCAATTTCATGTGATGCTTATTGGCTCTCATGTTGCAATGGGAAACTTTTTCAAATCTCCTTTCAGCTCGAGCATTGAGTAGCCTGTGACGACTTCATGTCTAACGTAGAGACCCGGTCGTTTGGTAGTCCGCTCGATTTTAAAAAATTTATTTATTAAAATAGCAATCAGAATAATAGGTTCTATAAGCTATTTTTGATGTCTTCGAAGTGTCCTGATGAGATCCTCTCCAGTGATCCGACCCCTGTTACCCCAACTTTGAGGTCAATTGGCCAGCATTGTTTTAATCTTCTGTGGTTTCTGTATTGCAGCAGTAGTTGGTATGGTTTTCCAGTTTCTCTTTTGTATAACATCCTGGATGAAATGTATGCCTAGGTCCTGATGTATGGTTTGATTGCTCACATACCATGGCTCTTTGGATTTTTGATTGTGCCCTCTGTATTATATCACTAGAACATCCTCAGAGCTCGATTCCGAATGTCCATATAGACTTAATAATGGCTTTGTATATAGTTCTTTTGTTCTCTAACGAGAGTTTTGATCTCCTACTGAGTATCCAGTATAGTTCTCGAAAACGCAAGACCATTTGTTTTCTTTTCTTTTGTATATGAATTTTCCAGGTTAATTTTGAATCTATGTGGATTCCCAGATATTATACATGCGTTGATACCGGGAGATGTTTGTTGTTTATTGTTACTGGTGGGCATTGTTGTTTTCGTAAAGTGAAAGTAACCTGTAAGGATTTTGTCTCGTTAATTTTGACTTTCCATTTATCTGTCCATTCCTGAAGTAAATTAAGATGGTCTTGTAAAAGTGCTGGATCTTCATTAATAGCCATAATCTACTCCTTGTAAACATTAATAACTACTGCTCTCGAACACTTCACAATTGCAGTCGGTTTGCTGATACTGATTGCCGACGCTTCTTCGCATACAACACTGTGACTGTCTGGTGGTCATAATAATTTGCCCACTCAGTGTAATTCCAATATGGATTTATTACAGATTAATTTCCCATAACCTAACATTTCCCATTACAATACGTTTTGTCCCCTAACTTCAGGGACCTCATCAGTTTCTCAATAAAAATATTACAAAATTTCATGTTGCTGCTTCAACGTCTAGGTTTTTTCGCTAACAGGCTACGTGTGGCAACTGCCCTTTAATAGCATAGGAAGGGAATTTAAAAGGGGGATGTGGAAGGTAGAGCAAGGTATCCAAGGGTTGGCTAGGGTACCCGGGCTACAGTTTAAGGATCCTAACCGGTGTTTCACCTAAATAAATGTAGGGAAAAGCCTAGAAAACCTGCATCAGGTAGGTCGGGCATTGGTTACTATTCTCACGCCCTTCCGAATGACGGGAGATGAGTTTGTGGGGGGTCGCAGCATTCCCTTCTCCGTGTCTTCACCTATTTTAGGAGGTAGTTGGCCTACTGTTCCAATGGGATCAGCGGACAACTCTTGCCTAATGCCCAAGGTCTTCGACCTCAGAACATATACCTCCCAAAGGTGAAGGTGTCTCGGTATGTGAGAACTTTGATTAAAAAAAAACAGAGAGAGTACGAAATATTCCCGACATAAATCAGGTGAGCCCCGCAGTCACTCTGGGGGAAGTGCCTGTGAGTTTCTCTCGCAGTGTAGAGCAAGGTAGTTTTTTGTTTTGTTTTAGGGTTAACAAGCAACATGAGGGTGATCCTGAAACAGGCACTCCCCTTCAATAGTACGGGAAGGGAATTGAAAAGGGGGGATGCGGAAGGTAGAGCAAGGTAGCCAGCCAAGGGTTAACTAGGGCCCCCGGGCTAGAATTAAGTCCTCACAGTGATGTATAACTAGCGTAGAAATTTTTATTAATATTTTAATTTTGCGTTTTTAGATACTTGGCGTAATAAATTGTTAACGTAATGTGGTACAGTTTTAATTTGCTTGTCTTTTGAGCAGCCGCCTAAATGCGCAGATGCGGTTTGCCATTTTCTCTGCCGCCATTTGTCTGAATAGTTGGGCCAAACCACGCGTTATCTGTTTTACCACCATAGAAACAAAAAAATTAATGATGATAATGATTGTTTTGTCTTATTCCACTAGTCTGTAATCTCCAACATAGTTCACTTGTGTTGCAATATAAAACCTATTTTCGAAGATCACCTATCACACATATCAAATGGTTCAAAAATACTTTAACACAAATAACATAGACAAAATTTGTATGGATTCAAGACCGAAAAGAAAATCTTATTGTTTTGCGACGATTCATTTAAGTCAAAATTTGGCAATATGGAACTAACTGATATTTGTAAATTATTAAAAGATGCATATTTGCAGCAGAGAACATAATTCTATTTGCCACTTCCTACCTTTGCAAAGCTGTGTTTTCGGCAGTCGTTGTATTAAAAAGTAGGTATCGTGAGAAAATTAACGTGGAACAGTAGATGAGAGATTGAGAGATTTGAGAAATTATTGTTATTAGTGTCTTAATTCAATGTCATTATTTTTTTGGTTAACTTGGTTCTTTTATGATAGTTTCTTTTTTTCAATTGAAGGCTTTTTTTAAGCTTGGGTGTTGCGTTTGCTGGTTTATCTACAGTGACAAAAAAAAGCCAGGGCCCTTGGATATATTTTCAAAAGTCACTGCTTGTCTGGATCTTTTGCAGTTCTCTCTTTATGGACGTCAAAATGAAGTATAGGGTCAAGTCCTACACCGCTTTTTTGTTTCACTTCTATCTGAAATGAGAGTGCGATAGAGTCTTATCAATTACGAGTAAATTCATGAATACTTAGTTTATACTTAACAAACAATTTAAACCAGTAGCAAGCAGATATTTATATTTAATATTAAGCATTAGTTAATAGTTTTAAGTGACTATCTCTGAAGAATTTCAAAACTTTTCACGATAACCATTGAAATGCAATTTACTTTTACACAAAGCCTCCAAAGAAGGAGAAAGGTGAAAAGAAAGCAAAGGATCCTATTATGATTAACGGAGTCAACATCGATAAATTTACGAGAGAAGAATTGGAACGATTTACGTTTGAAATGAAGGAGGATCTATGGCAGACAAGAAAAGATCGCAATTTCTTTCAAATGGAGAGGGACAAATTACAGCGGTTTTGGGAATTATCCCGACACCAATTGAGTGAAGAAAGGGCTTTACTAAGGTATAATATACATATATATTATGCTCACTTTTACAGGTAGCAGATGCAAGTACAAAACTTTCCTTTAATCGAAATTTGATAGTAAAAATATTTATTTATAAAGGAATTTTAAAATGCAAGGATTTTAATGTATGATTTTCAATTTTTAATAAACGGCTAGACCACGGAAAAGCAACCTTTCCTTTTAGAACGGGTAAACTACAAATTTAAAAAAATTACGCAGGCCACATATTAAAATAAAAACAGTAATACACTGTAGATGTAAATTATCTATTTATTATCCAAATGAACTAATATAAATACTGTGAGAAAAATCTTAAGCAACTAGTAATTATAAGTTTGGCATTGCTTCTTAGCAACCATTTACAATTACTTAGACCTATCATCGCCCTATCAATTCTGTCCCCTATTCTTCATCATCAATCTCTTCTTCTTCTATTCCTGACTGATCTTCATTTCAACCGTTATCCAGAATTAGCTTCCCATCCACTCACCTGATGTTCTTGCTAATATGTTTCCCCTCTCTGAATGTTTCTTTGATTTTCCTAAAGATGCGTCTATTTTCCTTTTCTGAGCTATTCTTCCTAGATTTTCATCGGCTGCTCTAATCATTTTTTCTTCGAGAGTGACCATTTCTCTTCTATATTGTTTTTTCTCCTTTCTCTATTAATATACTCTTGATATCTTGCTTGAAACTCTGAAGCACCTCCTGTTGTTTCAACTTTTCTAATTCCCACCTGTTTGTTTTAATTCCCTTCTTGAGTTTTTTCATTTTCACGATCAACAGATTATGGTCCGACTCCGAGATCACATCTGCTCTGGGTAGGTTTTGCAGTCCGGCGCCTGATTCCTATATATTTGTCAATTGAGACCTGCCTGTGTCTCCCGACTTCTTCCATTGGTAGTCTTCTTCTTTCATGAATCCCAAACCAGGTTTTCGACACTACTTATTTGTGCTCAATGAACATACTACCTCTCCTTTGATTCCTTTCACAAAATCCATAGTCCCCAACTAAATTACTTCCTCGTCCCTTTCCTATTATTGCGTTTCAATCACCAATTATTATTAAATTCTCCTATCGCCTGACATACTTATTTCTTCAATTTATTCGTAGATTTTCACAATACATTTTTTCTCTGTAGCCTTTGTACGCTTCAAGACCCATGAAACTTGAATTATTATCGTTGGCTGTGGTTTTGTGTTCAACTTTATAGTAACTAACCATCTATTATATAGTTTATAAAAATAACTAATTCGTTTCCCTAGCCTTTTATTCATTACACGACCTACCCCTGCATTTCCTCTATTCGCTTTTGTGTTAATCACCCTATAGTCATCCGACCAAAAATCTTGCTCTTCCTGTCATCTAACTTCACTAATTCCTACTATATTTAACTTTAACTTTTCAATTCCCTTTTTAAATTATCTAATCTACTACCCGCTTTAAACTTCTGGCATTCCACGCTCCGATTCGAGAACGTCTTTCTGATGACCTCCCCCCGAGGATTCCTCGCCCGGAGATCCGAATGGGAGGATATTTTAATTCTGTAATGTTTTACTATTGAGGCTACCATCATATTGTTATGTATTGAGCGTTGCATGTACGCGGGAAATTAAAGTATAAGGCCGTATTGTTGTAACAATACTCTTTTGTGTTTACGTCCTATAATCTGTTCATTTTCTACGGCCTATAAAAGTAAGAGTTAATTTATTTAAATCCACAATTAAATGATTCGAATTGATATTATACTTAAATTTACAATTATTACAGTTCGTTTGCTAACAATCACGTCCATTCTGAATACGCATGGCCCCTAATAGAAAGGAAATTAAAATTGCTAATTTGCATATTTAAAACTGAGGTCCCTACAATAAATATACCTGGACGCAAGTTTATCATCTCTGTGTTCGATATTTATACTATTTTGTTAACTGCTATAATAATTTACGAATGCTTGTTTTTTCACAGACTTCGGGACTACGAAATTGGACAATCCGAAGAAAAGCACAGGGAAAATATGAAATTTTTGGAACAAGAAGTTAAGTTCATATATCATGATCAGAAAATGAATTTGAAGGAGTTCAAGGTACATATTATTATTATATTAACTTGCTACAATTTATTTTAGATGATTTACTGAATAACGTCTTTGATTTCTTTCTGTCTCATTACTTCGTATTAAAATCTAACGTCTTTTGGACGTGAATAATAATTCATGCAATTTCTCAGTAAACCGCGGGACCACATATTTCGCAGAAACGTTGTGTGGTACTTATTTTATCACATACTTTTGCCGTTAATTGTCTACTGCCTTTCTTATTTAGACTTCATCTAATACAGACGTTTTGAAACACTAATTTTTCGATTTAATTGTTTATTTGAAATTCTGCTGAAGATGTCTTGATATTGACGAATTTGCCTGGAATGAATGCTGGACATGGTTAATTTTACAAGACCCTCATGCCTTAAAACGAGGCCTATTAATCTATCCCTTCTCTTGGTCAACGTCCTTCATATTGTTCGCTCTTCCCCTATTCTGTTAAGAACTTCCCTATCCACCCATCTGATTTTCAGCATTCTACTATAGCACCAATATCTTCTGCAATATATCGTAATGAAATATACACGAATATTTAAGTTAAATCTCCTTTTCTTAAACCCTTAAATTTTTATTGAAATCCGTTCCGACGTTTCGGAGCCTATTTCAGACAGATGCTTCAATTTTATTTATTGGTTTAAAAAAGAATAGTTAATAATGAAAAAGGGGGCTTCCATATATACCAATTTTATGAGTTAGTTCTGTTGTATGTGTTAAAAATAATATATGTATCTCATCTTTCATACATTTACAGGCAGCGAAGGATGCGAAACTTGAAGGTGAAAAGGACGACTTCACAGAACGTATGAAGGAGCTTTTGAAAGATAAAAAGGAACTAAAACTTCAATTAAGAGAACAAGAGCTCGCATCTCAAGATGATTTAAATGAACTAAAACAGGTTTCGTATACCATTTTTAAACATTCCAGTTGTCTAAAACAACTACATTTGAACCATTCTATGGTGTTAAGGTGAGTTGTGACAGTATTGTGTTTCGTAGTACAAATGTGTCTTAATACGTCCAGTTTGACCAGACAACGTGTTTAGGAACACAAGAATTTTAAATTTCATAATGTACACTGTACGGATAATGTTAAGTCAATATTTTTAAAAATATAATAGAATGAATATGACAGTTTAACTGCTTCTTAGAAGACAATTGTGACAGTCAAAGTTTTTTATTATTTCTGAATTGTATAGAATTAATGACACAACTTTACGCTGAAATGAAAATGTAAATAATTTAGTTCTTAATGGACGGAGTTGCAGTTCTCTGGGATATTTACTTCCGGCTATTACGTTATTCTAAATGATCAATATTTCCTAATTCTCGATAAGTTAAAGAAAAGAATGACTAAATTATTATTATAGAATCTGAAATTTGGAGAAATAGTTGTCCATCTATTTAAAGGTGCGCATACATTTGTGAGCACTTCGTGATATCTTATAATTTAGACGGGAGTTGAAAAACATTTTGCAATCATTAATTTTCTGTCGCCTTTGGACAGATCATTTCAGGACGACGTGCAGTCAGTTGGTTTCCTTTTTTTGTCATTATATTTTACTGAATTTTTTAAACTTGCTTATGGAATGACAAGAGGAATATTTGTTGAAACTAACGGATACCTAAAAAACTTAATATTTACTCTGGGTTACTAAAAGCAAGAACTGTTTTGAAAAAAGTTTAAAGAAGGACACCAGGTGACCGTGCAGACTTCGTTGTTATGCGTCCATTAGATTTCTTGGAAACCATGTACTAATGTTAAGGGCAATAATGAGTTACTGATAATCTGGAACGTTCAAATAATTAAGTAAGATTTACTATAATAAAGAAATAAGTACATTTTTTGAACCAGATCAACTTTGTTTAGTTGTACAAACACTATCTCTGGCACGTGGGAACCTTCGGGATCGCCTGGCCTGTTCATTCTGCTATCAACTTGTATCAAGTGTCGCTGTTTTTTCTGTCGTGTTTTTGGTGCCGTGTCTAAATCTAAAAAAATAAGTATCGAGTGGTTATAAAAAGATTGTCGCATCACTGTATCACGTTTATTATGCGGCACAATAGCAATTACTCATATTTTCCTTCCGACATTCTCAAATGATTTCTACATCCTTCACAAAAAAAATACCAGAACATTTTAGTAACAGCATAATTGTACCCATACCGCAGAAGACTAGGGCTGATAGATGCGAACCACTCATGACAATTAGTTTAGTATCCCATGCGTGCAAAATATTAACGAAAATAGTATAGGAGCAGGGTGGAACGTCAAATAGAATGCGAGTTAAGAGTAAGTCAAGGATGCATTGTCGCCCTTGCTGCTAACTTATATATAGAACAGGCGATGAAGAAAGTTAAACAGTAATATGGAAAAGGAATCCTACTGCAAGGGAAATAAATAAAAACCCTACGGTTTGCCTATGATGTTTTAGTATTAGGAGAGTCAGAAGAAGACTTGGAAACCAAATAAATGGCAAGAGCCATTGTTGTCGCCTGTTAATGCGACTTAGAAATATACTAAAACAAAGTTATAGTGTGTACCATCAGTTGAAACGTGTGAACCAAAACTAATTCAAGTCGCATTCAACTATTGTTGATCAACTAAATTTGACTCGTGAGAACGCGGTATTATTCATTATGTCGTATTTGCTGTCAAGGGAGAGCCCAGAGTTTTATATTGCATTTTTTCATGCTAAAACTTTTTCCTTGGCTCTAAATCCCCTTCAGGGCCTTGGCCTACCGGGTCGCCTGTGGACTGTCATCTTACGTGGCACATAGCAAATTCGGAGTGACACATGGTCTGCGTATCGCTGCTCTAGCAATCTTATTCCCAGTCTTCGTGACCGTAACGTCACAAACATCCAAGCCCATTCCAGGATTCGAACCCTGGACATCTGTGAATTGTGAGGCAGTGATGCTAGCCACTAGACCACAGGGGGTCGGCTAAATGTAAAAACAGACACGCAAAATTTAAATTCAATATATGACTTATGATTATTGTGATTAACGTGTACATTCCTGAAACTTTAAAATTTAGTTCTTGTAGTTTTAAAAAATTGATAACAACAATATAAGTTTTGCGATCTGCTTCTTTGGCATTCTTTTTCCTCTTTTCGGCTCCACGTGTTTTTATTATAGAATAAATGCATGCAAACAAATCATCTGTATCTTGAGAATACTGTACATATCAACGCAATCGTTCTTGTGTTTCTGACTGTCAACAATGTCGTCTGCATTCCCCGTAAAGTTATCGTTTACGCAAGAATTTTTTCTAATTTATATCTATTTTACATTCTTCAATAATTGAAATATAGCCAACCCAAGTACAACAAGTGAGTAAGTAAATAAAATAAATTAATCAGACTCAATATTGCCACGTGTCAAGACCTGCAGTGATGGCAGAGCGGTAGCGAGCCGGTCTGCAGACACGTAGACTCGGGTTCGAGTCCCAGCCGACGCAACCATTTTTATTTGTTTAATTTATTTACATTATTTGCCTTTAGTTTCTAGTATTTTCTGTTTCTAGAATGTTCTGCTTCTAGAATATTCCATGTATGTATAAATAGGACTGGATTCCAAATCGGAGGCAGTCTTAAGCAGTACGAGCTTTGTACAGCACTTCGCCGTTGATTAAACGCTTATAACCTCTACGTGTGTGTGTTATTGAATCTCACGATCCCTAAGAAACGTGACATTTTTGGTGGAAACACCAGGTAACATCTAATCTTAACACACAGTGGCTCCCATTAGACCTCGACAAAGCAGGAGACTCCAAGGCTTGAATCCGGAGTACGTACCATACACAAAACCAACAAGCACTGTGATGGATCGCCAGGAAAGGAGCTCACCGGCCTATGCTGCCGTTCAGCAGCAGATAAGGAACCCTGCCATCTTCACAGGAGACGCCGGACAAGACCCAGGCAGATGGCTCAAGGGATACCAAAGGGTCGCCAAATTCAATAAATGGGACGACACGGTTTGCCTAGCCAATGCATACTTTTATATGGACGGAACCGCAAGACATTGGTTCGAAAATGTTGAAGAAAAGTTGACCAGCTGGGAAACTTTCAAGTCCGAGATACAGAATGCATTCGGCGATTCTGAGCGTCATGTTCGGCAGGCCACAGAAGAGTTAAAATACAGGGCTCAGAAAAGTGGCGAGAACGCCCAGTCGTACATCCAAAACGTTCTCGCATTGTGCCGAACGATAAACCACAACATGGGGGAAGATGAAAAACTGGCACATCTAATGAAAGGTGTCGAGAGGACTTATATCAGGCCCTCCTACTAAAGGACGTAAAATCGACGGACGAGTTCGTAAAGCACTGCCAGTTCATCGAAGAGATGAACCAAAAATGAATTCGACGAAGGTTCGAGAGGCTTCCCTACGTTGTGCCGATTGCCTCAGTAGGAGAGGCGAATGATTTGTTGTCTCTCGACAGATAGTAAGGGAAGAGGTTCAGCGTGCTCTATCTCTTAGAGACGACGTGGCAGAACCAGAGGCCATCCGGGAGGAAGTGGAAAGCGTTTTGGCGACAATTTCCACCCCGACGTCCTCCTGGCGAAAGGTCGTTCCGAGGCGGAAGCCGGCCGACCTATGCGAAAGTAGTTGCACGGGAGGAAGAGCCAACCTACGCCCCAAGGAAGACAGACGTCTGGAGGACACGGGATAATAGACCTGTGTGTTTCCATTGTGGTCGTCCTGGACATGTAGTTAGATACTGCAAGGACAGGAGACGTGTATTCGCTGAAGCAAGAACTAGGCGAGGACAGGATGCATATGACCATGGACGCCAATATGACGATGCTGAACAGACGGAGTTGTTTCGAGGAAGATACAGGTCGTCGTCGCCGCATCTCGCCGCAAGGAGAGGACGCTCTCCGTCACGTCGCTCGAGATCTCCATCGCCATCGGTCGCTCCCCTAGCCGACGTAACCTGTAAAACTAGATGACGCGACCTTCCCTGGAGGTGAGGCCGCGGAAGAAAATCCTCCGTCGACGACCGTCGCCAAGATGTCTGGAAATTATATAGACGTAATGTTGGACCACAAGTCGGTACGAGCCCTAATAGATTCCGGCGCATCTTTCTCTGTTTACTCCGAGACGTTTCGACGACAGCTGAAGAAGACCAAGATCGCTGATAACAGGAATACTGTTTTAGGGTCGCGGATGGCAAATATGTGCAACCAGCCGGAATATGCACCATCAGGCTGAAAATTAATAACAGAATTCAGCTGTTCGAATTTATCGTCCTGCCGCAATGTAGCCACGACGTTATCCTCGGATGGGACTTTTTGAAAAGCTCGCAAGCCGTAATTGACTGTGGACGTTCTGAAATTCAGTTAGACGAATTACAAGCTTCCGAAGAAATAGGAAATAAGGATTCTTGGCGGTTATTTGTTCTCGACGATGTGACCATTCCTGCGTCGAGCGCTACCAAGGTTACAGTCACGTGCCCTAAGTTAAATGGCCACGTAGATCTTATAATTGAAGCGAAGAAGAAATTATCACAAGTCATTATTCCTGCGTCGGTCATATCGTTCAAGAATGGCACTGGAGATTTATGGGTAGTTAATGGGCAGAACGAACCTCAGTTTCTTCCGAGACATATGTGCTTAGCAAGGGCTGAGCTAATAACACAACAACATCTGACTGTCATGGAAGAAAATCCTTCAAGCCGCAGACTTCCTACAGTGTCAAAAAAACAACGAATTCGAGTTTCATAAGTTACTGGCGCCCCAGCTAACCATGGATCAGCAGACGAAATTTCTTGAATTGCCTCAGAAATATTCTGCGTGCTTCGACGCAGTGATCAGGGAAAAATCAACTACTATGAAGGTGAAACATAAAATTAATACAGGAAGCTACTCACCTATCAGTCAGAGGGCGTACAGAGTATCACCAGCAGAACGACGCATTATTCAAGAAGAAGTGGATAAGATGCTTGGCCGAGGAATCGTCCAACGATCACAGAGCCCGTGGTCATCACCCGTCGTACTAGTCACAAAGAAGGATGGAACCTGGCGATTTTGCGTCGATTATAGGAGACTTAACAAGATCACGAAGAAGGACGTTTATCCACTACCAAGAATTGACGATACTCTGGATTGTCTAAATGGGGCAAAGTTTTTCTCCATCATGGACTTGCACTCAGGGTACTGGCAGATAGAAGTGGACGAAGCCGATCGAGAGAAAACCGCTTTCATTACACCAGACGGACTACGAATTCAAAGTTATGCCGTTTGGGTTGTGTAATGCACCAGCAACATTCGAACGAATGATGGACAACTTGCTGCGCCACTTGAAATGGACTATGTGCATCTGCTATTTGGACGATATAATAGTTTTCTCGGAAACGTTCAGCGAACATCTGCATAGACTGCGAACTGTTCTCGAGTGTCTGAGTACAGCAGGGCTGAGACTGAATCCAAAGAAGTGCCTATTCGGTGCAAAGGAAATAAAGATCCTTGGCCATCTAGTCTCACGGGAAGGCGTTCGACCAGACCCGGAGAAAGTCAGGTCGATAACAAACTTTCCCCGGCCAAGAAATCTACACGACGTTAAGAGTTTTCTTGGGCTCTGCTCTTATTATAGGCGTTTTGTTCGAGACTTTAGTGGAAAGGCACGGCCACTACACAAACTGTTGCAAGGAGACGCCAAATTTATCTGGAGCAGAGAACAACAGGAGTCTTTCGACACGCTGCGACGAGCCCTTGTTTCCGACCCCGTTCTGGGGTTGTTCGACCAAAATGCACCGACTGAATTGCATACTGACGCCACCGGCCACGGACTTGGTGCTGTACTCGTTCAGATATTCGGCAAAAAAGAGAAGTTCATAGCCTACGCGTCGAGAACACTTAGCAAAGGAGAGAGAGAGAATGCCTTGCTGTTGTTTGGGCCATAAATAAATTCCGGCCGTAGCTCTTTGGCAAACCGTTCACGGTTGTGACGGACCACCATTCCCTCTACCGGACTCAAGGATCCTTCTGGACGACTCGCTAGGTGGGCTTTACGACTTCAGGAATACGACGTCACGATAAAGTACAAGAGTGGACGAAAACATCAGGATGCAGACTGTCTCTCCCGAAACCCTGTCGACGACGAAGAACCGAAGAGTGAGATCCTGGATTGTCTTAACACTTTGACTAATATTTCTGTGGAACAGAGAAGGGATCCGAAGCTGAATGAGATTATACAAGCTTTGAACTCTTCCCAAGGTGTGAAAGGGGACTACGAAATAATTAATGACGTACTACACAAGAAGAATTACGACTCGTTGGGAAGAAGATGGTTGGTAGTCATCCCCAAGCAACTGCGTCTAGAAATTCTGCGGGAGTTCCACGACGCACCCACCGCTGGTCATCTAGGAGTCGTCAGGACGTATGACAGAATCCGTCGGCGATTTTATTGGCCGTGACAACTTAAGGACGTCAGACACTATGTAAGCCACTGCAGACAGTGTCAGAGAAGAAAGACGATTCCCCAACGACCACCTGGGCGACTACTGCCGATTCCTCCGGCCGACGCACCATTTCAACGCATCAGAATTGACCTGCTCGGAAGATTTCCCACATCATCCCGGGGAAACAAGTGGATTATTGTCTGCACCGATTACTCAACTCGGTTTGCCGTCACAAAAGCCGTAGCATCGGCGGAAGCTTTCGAGATCGCCACCTTCGTCGTTGAAGAAATAATACTTAGGCATGGGGCTCCAAGAACCATAATCACAGACCGGGGGACGGTATTTCAGTCTAGACTAATACATGAGGTCAATAGACTGTGTGAAATAACGCACCGAATGACGACTGCTTACCATCCTCAAACTAACGGGCTTACCGAGAGGTTAAACAAAACATTGGCTGACATGTTGTCCATGTACACCGACGTTGATCAGAAGAACTGGGACGCCGTACTTCCATTCGCCTACAACACCGCTAAGCAAGAAACAACGGGATTCACACCATTTTTCCTGGTTCACGGTCGCGAGGCAGAAACGACAATGGACACGATATTACCTTTCAATCCCGACGATGTGAATGACCCTTACATTGGTCACTTAGTAACGAGTGCCGAAGAATCCCGACAACTAGCCCGAATACGTACGCTCCAAGCTCAAGAGAAGGACCGACTACGATACGACGCAAGACATCGTCCAGTTTTGTACCAGCCAGGGGATCTAATCTGGATCTTTACTCCCATTCGCAAAGTCGGCCTCTCAGAAAAGCTCCTCAAACGGTACTTTGTTCCGTACCGTGTGCTAAAACGATTATCCGACGTCACATATGAGGTCGAGGATTATGATCCTAATTCGAGACGCAGAAAGAGCCACGACACCGTCCACGTACTGAGGATGAAGCCATACCATGAACCCGACGCTCAAAGGGAGGTTGAAGACCAAACACGACCCGACGACGACGCGGAATTTTACGGGGACGAAGACGTAGGAATGACGACTGCCAGCCCAAGAACAGGAAGAACTGGACCTACTTACGTCGGGGCAACGACGAGATCCAGAGGACTCAAGGCAGCTCAGAACTAACAGCGAGACGCTGTTTTTTCAAAGGAGGGAGCAATGCCACATCTGAAGACTTGCAGTGATGGCAGAGCGGTAGCGAGCCGGACTGCAGACACGTAGACTCGGGTTCGAGTCCCAGCCGACGCAACCATTTTTATTTAATTTATTTACATTGTTTGCCTTTAGTTTCTAGTATTTTCTGTTTCTAGAATGTTCTGCTTCTAGAATATTCCATTTATGTATAAATAGGACCTGATTCCAAATCGGAGGCAGTCTTAAGCAGTACGAGCTTTGTACAGCATTTCGCCGTTGATTAAACGCTCATAACCTCTACGTGTGTGTGTTATTGAATCTCACGATCCCTAAGAAACGTGACAATATTATAAATGAAATACAATGAATGGCCAAAGTCAGAAAAAATTGATTTTAGTTAAAAAAATAATAATAAGATGCTCAGTCGCCTACTTTCGGGACGCCTGAAGTTCTTCTATAAAAAATATAAATACATATACATAGTTGAACATAAATAAATAAACTTTATATGATATAATTAAAATCTTATTGGAATTTTGTTTTGCTACCGCAACATCAAGTGCCGAAATGAGGATAAATGATGTCAAAGAAACTGATCGCAAAACTTATATTGTTATAAAAATATTAAAAACTACAAAAGTTAAACTTCAAAGTTTCAAGAATGTACAATTAATTAAATGATAATAATAAAGTCGTATATTGAATGTAAGTTATGCGTATCTGTTTTTAAACTTATAGAATTAAATTATATCTTATCTTATGTGTAGCATTTTTCTCATCGGTAGAGAATAATAATTTCTTCTATAATGCTTCATTACTCCAATAAATCCTGTGTTTTTTAAATGTATATGTTTAGTTAACACAGATTGTTTATCCAAAGGTTTTTTCTAAATTTTCAAAATGTTCCTTAATTCTGTTTTTTCTTTTGAAGAAAGAACTGACGAACTTCCGAAAGTTGGGAACGAAACGTCTTATTTTGAATTAAAATTATTAAGTTTTTGACCATTCATTGAATAGAATAAATAGTTCTCTTATTTTAATCCGGACAGTAGTCGACACGCGTGACAATGGCGTTGATAGTTGTCCAATTAGGTCTATTGTTCATCAAATGATAATCCGAGTTAAAATCCGAGAACTTATTTGCTCAACTAATTAACCGGGAAATATCAGAAAACTGAATTGTGAGTACACATATTTTCAATCATATGAATGGATGTTGCGTATGTCATTAGGAAAACACGTATCCCGTGTGAAATTATATTATTTAATAACTTTTCTTTGCCAATTTCTTTGTTGACTGTACGTTAGAAATTGAGTCCATCGTGGTATCACGGTGATGGATTTTCATACTGATATTCGAGGATGTTACAACTACTTTTAGTTTGATTAAATTTAATTACTACTTAATTAAAATAAGAAAAGAAAATACGAAGTGATTCGATTTAATGCGATCAATACATATTTATGAATATAAATTTAATCAAACTAAAAGTAGTTATAACATCCTTGAATATCAGTAAGGAACTTCAATAATGCATTTATAATCATATATAAGTCTATCGTATATAAATAATTTCGTTAATATCTCACACACAGCTAATTGTATTCCATTTCAACATTGACCCGTTCTTATTGAAAAATTATATAGGATGAAGGAAGCATATATTTAGGACACCTAAATTTTCTTCATGATATAAAAAAAAATGTCAACTATATTCTGTATGAAATTACGTTTTTCATTTTTTAAGATTTAAACCATTTTTGCGAGGGATGTGGTTGCCCCTGAAAATTTAAATTGTTAAGCTGCATCAGTAAGGAATTTGTCGGCAAATATTTAGTTACAACAAATCTTCTAAAAATATCAGTGCGGCCAACTTGGATGGCGTTACTATTACATATCGGAAAGAAGACCGTTGACCATATTATTCTTTCTGAAAAACAGACTCCCGTCAGATAGTCGAAATATGTATTATCGAAATTAAATTACAGTTAAGTTCAGGCCAGTAATTATAATTTCATAAACACTATAATAAAATTTTACTTTTATATGAAAGCGGTGATAAGTTCTGAAGAACAGAATTTCCTTCTTGAATCATAAACCTTTCGCTAGTAACGGTCGAGTTGTAAGGAGGAAAGATGTCGTAACACTGTTAGGAGAACCCTGGTGTATGACATTCCTGTAATTAGCTGTCAAGGAGTTCTATGATTTGCGGATGAGAAATGTGGTAGATATCTTTACAAAGTATTGAAAAGTCTGTGATATTGTTGTATTTTACGTCAGCTGGCCAAAGAATATAGTGCCATCCTCTTGCACTGAACGGCGCTTAACCTCATATCGCTTAGCAATTTATTGTTGAGACTATAACTATTCGCGCTTCGCATTTTTCCACGTAATCTTGAAATACGATCACAGTTTTTGAAATGTGAAGATTGTCACCCTCATCGGTTGTTGTGGTCGGAGTTATCCGGGAATACGGGTGAGTATAAAATGTTTTGATGGTTTATGGTTTAACGCAGTATAACATCATTTAATATCCATTGTAGCCTTCTATTTGCTTCAACGTTTTTCGGCCCTTTTTGCTTAAATTGAAAAATTAAGTAATTATTGAGTATGTTATAATTTTTGGTCAAAGTAATAGCGAAAAATAAACACCAAAACTACACCATTTTTAAAAGGAATTAGTTGTGATATTTAATCGTATTCCATAGATGCCTTACAGAAGTACTTCAGTGATATGGAATCAGTCAGATTGTAAATAAATATGACTATATATTTAAAACTTTTAAAGCTATAGTCGAATGTTATCAGATCGTCAACTATCCGAAGGCATATTTTCTCCTCTTAAATTTGAAGACCATTGCGCTCTTAATAAACTGTTCTATACAAACGTCTTGCAATATAAAATACTAAAAGCCTCTAAACTGCCAGGAGCTGCAAAATACTTCGTTAAAATTTACGGGGTTTTCTTAAATTTCTTAAAAACTGCAAGGGAAGCTATTTGTTACTGTACTACCGTTGTCTGCAATAAGTCTGCTCAACAACATTTATGAATCAATTTTACGATTCTTTCTTTTGTTTAAATATTATATTAAGCAATAAACTGTATTTTTGATGATTTTTTTCTGTGACAATACTTTTGCCATCAATTTTATAGACTCGGTTATCCGAATAATGGAATATTCGAACTATAGATGCTTCCAACCATGTGGGGATGTTATTCCCCATAAATCTCCCAGGTTGCATAGTAGGGACGGCTACCCAGATATGGCTTTTGTGTGTGGGGAGACAGACCTCGCTATTACCGGCATGAGGCACGAGGAAACTGATCCAAGAATGGATCATTGTTGGACTAATCCAAATATGGCTGCAATAGCTTTAATGATTGTTATTGTTGCACGTTATCCGTCTTTAATTTCCCGCGGACATGCGAAGCTATATTGTGACGGTCCCTTCCCCTCGGGTCTCTCGTCTTAGCAATGCCGGCCCCTGGCGCCACTGCATATGCAGAATAATATATATATTTATCAAAAGAATAACACAGCCATCGCGAACCGCGAGATCCCGAGGGAGATGGCTAGCGTCGAGCCAAGACACGTGAGTTTCCAGCCGAGCATGAGACTCTCAGGGGTCTTGGCTTTCATGAAATAATTAAAGGGGGGATGATTTATTCAATAATTGAAAACGGGATTAAAACAATTTAATTTAATATTTAGAACCCGGCCAAAGCCCACTCTGGCTCCACAATCATCCGCTCACTTAAACTCTAAACCTAACCTAAACTATAACTACAATAATTTTGTACAGTTCATCTAAATATGAGACGTTTCACCGTCACTGGCGAAATACTGTGTTGTCGGTCGTTGCAACCACGCAGTAAGAAAGGGGAAGGGGAGGGCTTACTGTTTGACGGTCTCGGTGCGGCAGCCACGATGTCCACGTTCCTGGGGGGCTCGTCCGGCCTGGTGTCTCTGCTCTCCCTCCTGGACACACTTTGCTCACTTGCCGCTCAAGGCAATTTCTACCTCCTTTGATGCTCCAATCTGCAATACCCTCACTCAACACTCCTGTCCATCTCGCCGTTCTCAGCAACAATCTCCACCACCACACTGCTGTTCACCGGCAAAATCAATCACCGTAATCACCCGCCTTCCACAGTCACATCAATAATAATAAAAAAACCGACAAACCGCCGTCCACTCTATTTTATATCTCCCCAGGCATGCCCCCACTTCCTGAGGTTTTCCTAGTCCAGCTCCCTGCCAGATGTCTTCTGACCGCTCCCAGGTCAACGACCGTCCACCATCAAAACATTTGACCTGCCAAACAATGGTCCTTACCCGCAGATTGCTGCAACGACCGACAGTGCGCTAATCTCAGGTTCATGAAAATTGTCACGCGCCTGACGGGAAAAATCACTTATTACAATATGGACGAGTTTAACACTGAGAGTTGCATCAGGCCAGTTAAAGGGCTGAATACAGTTACATGTAAAATCTTACTAATTATCGTCAGAAAACTATGATTGAATCCTCCCAATTAGTTCGGGTAATCGACCTTCCACTGTATGTAAATTTATTATGATAAAAAGCTTTTGTCAGCTGTTCGAATTGCATTATAATATAGGCCAGTGCTTCCAACCGAAATCGCGTCGCAGACATAATTGCCTATCGCAGACCACTAGTTTATATTTTAAAAGTAGGCCTATATTCAGACGTGTATTACATATATGTATTTTATTTGTACAACATCACAAAAAGTTAACAGAAAATATAATATATAAATTATTCGCATACACATGTAAAAAACTCAAAATCATAATATTTAAATAATGAAATACATCTCGAAATAAAGCAAAATTACACCAATATTCTGTTAATTACCGCATTTCTATAATGTCACAGAAAATCAACACGATATAAATAATTTAAATAAATATTACTATAGAAAATAAAACAATGTTCATGTCTCAAAATGTTGTCTATTAATCTATTCCTTCCCTTGGTTAAAGTCCTCCAAATTGCTCTCCCTTCACCTATTCTGCATAGAACTTTCTGGTTACTTACACCTATCTGATTTTCAGTATTCTTCTAACAATACATTTCAAAAGCTTCTATTCTTTTCCTTTCTGCAACCCATATTTTCCATGTTTTGCACCCATGTCACACTCCATTCTCTTTCTACTGAAAGAATCTTTAGTTATCTTAAATTGTTTTCATTAATAATGTTACAGACATTTCTGTGAGGATAATAACTTTACTTTCTTTTTCCAGTACTGATTACCAAGTGTTGCAGTGCTAAATGGACATTCCAGAAAAATATTGATAATTAAGAGAACGTTCTTTTTAAGGATTTCATCTTTTTGAACCTTATATTTTCAAAAATGGAGCCAATTGCTGAACCTTTGCACATCCAACATCTTAAAACACGTTTAGACTTAAAATATTTTTTATCATGTGTACAAGAAGCATTTGAAAATGCTCATAAGGAATGTTCAGATTCAGAATCTGATGTGCTATTAGAATTTTCTAAAACAGCAAAGAAGTTATCATATGATAGATCACGTTTGTTTAACTTTGAAAATGTAGGAACTGAAAGAGAGTGGTTACAAAAGTTATTAGTTTGTGATACTTCCAGTTCTTCTGATGATGAACCAATGGATGATAAAAAGTTAAAAATAATGTTAAAAATGCATATTAAAGAGAAAAAGATGCGTTCTAAATATTATTCAACTGCTGACAATTCCCAGTACAAGTATTATGGATCTGGTTTACTTTCCAATTATGATAGGTTTCTGGAGCATCAAAAGTCTATAGTCAATAAAAAACGAAAAAGAAATAAAAATAATTATGGCAATAGCAGAAAAATAAGAAAGTCCCTTGAAAGTTCTGTTAATGATAAAAAAGTTATGACCAGTACAAAAAGTGCCTATAGTAAACTTAGTTGTAATGATCGAATTCAAGATCAAACACTTTTATCTGGTGTAAAAATGAAAAGTATTACTAACAATGCTGCCTACACCTTGAGATGGAACAAAATATATTCATTATGTATGAGAGAAATTGGTAAAAGACAGAGAGCTAAGATCAACAACCATAAAGATATTTTGGCTGGTTGCAAGAGATTGGCTTATGCATGTATGAAAGTTAATCGTCCTAAAGCTATTAAATCACAAAAAAATATGAAGGACAAACTATGGAAAATTAAGCATATTGCTAAAGATATTCAAACTTATTGGAAGAGATATGGACGTGTTGAAAAGGAAACCATGCGCAGATTAAAAAAGGAAGCTGAAGAACAGAGAAGATTTAATGGAGAATTAATGGAAGCTAAAAGGCAACAACGAAAATTAAATTTTCTTATAACTCAAGCAGAGTTATATGCTCATTTTATGTGTAAGAAGCGGGGTGAATCAATTGATGAAGAGAGTAAAATTTTAAACCACTTAGATGAAGATACCATTCCTTCCTTATCTGATATAGACCATTATGACAGTGAAGAAATGAAATTAAAAGCCTTAAGAAATGTTCACAATGTTGTTCAGGCTGAAAAGGCAAGAACTCATGAATTTTGTGCCTCGTACACTGTACTGCAAGATAGTGAACATAATGTTACAACTGAATGGCCTCAACCAACGATTTTTCTTGGTAATTTGAAACAATTTCAGTTAAAAGGCATGAATTGGCTCATAAGTTTGTATGATCAAGGCATTAATGGCATATTAGCAGATGAAATGGGTTTAGGTAAAACTATACAGTCAATTGCTTTCCTATGTCATCTTGCTGAAAATTATGATGTTTGGGGTCCATTCATTATAATTTCTACAACATCTACTCTTCATAATTGGGAACAAGAAATTAACCGATTTGTTCCGTCTTTTAATATTGGTTTATATTCTGGAGGCCCTCAGGATAGGAAACGTCTTAGACGTCTTTGGAATCAAAAGGACTTGCAAATAGAAGGTGTTAAATTAAATGTTGTAATAACTAGTTATCAACTAGTAATTAGAGACTTTAAGTACTTTAATCAAATAAAGTGGCATTATTTGATTTTAGATGAAGCACAAGCCTTAAAAAGTACAAATAGTGTTCGATGGAAATTGTTGAAACGAATAAGTTGTAGAAATCGTCTTCTTCTAAGTGGGACGCCAGTTCAAAACAACATGGCAGAATTATGGGCACTCTTGCATGTAATAATGCCATCATTGTTTGATTCACATGATGAATTCAATGAATGGTTTTCAAAAGCAATAGAAGATAGTGTTGAGAATAAAACTGGAGTTGATGGAAAACACTTATCAAGATTACACCTTATATTAAAACCTTTCATACTTCGAAGAACTAAAAAGGATGTAATGACTGAATTAACTGATAAAATAGAAGAAATGATATACTGTCCTCTCACCCCTAGGCAAACTATTCTTTACAATGTTCTTAAAGATAAGATATGCATTGATGATTTGCTTCACAGCTCTTGTGAAATAAATACATCTGGTAACGAAACAGGGAATATTATGAATGTTATAATGCAATTACGTAAAGTTTGTAACCACCCAGATTTATTTGAGTGCCGTGATGTTAAGTCTCCATATTTTTTAAAGACAGATGATTACATTGTACCAAAATTAATATTCAAGTTTAGTGTATTTATGAAATATCCTTTAAGAAAACACATTTTGTTCAATTTGTTGAATATATTTCATTCTGATTACATACATTATGAATTGTTCCCTCAATCAAAAAGTGGTGTGGCTTTAAATAGTATATTCTCTTTTATAAGATTCTTTGATATGACTTCATCTGAGTTGAGTCAAGCAACATTGGGGGGTCTGTTAAGAGAAATTTTGCATTTTCAAGATGCAAGAGTTGCTCATGAACTTGCTTTGTTTAGAACACAATGTGAAATTGGTTCTAATGCTACCCATAGATTGTTTTTAATAGAATGTCAATTGCCATTTTCAGCTGCATCAATAAAATACAGACCTCTTCTCAGAAACTTAATATTTACAGCAATGCTAGAAACTGAAAACATGACTTACTGTCATAAAGAACAAGTATTTTACTATTCAGAAGAGACTGTATCATATAATAGCTACAGAAAATATAGAAACTATGCAAAACAATCTAGGAAGTTTTCACAGATAAAAGATTTATCTACTACAGTTGAATATTACAAGAAAAATTATTCTGAGTGTTTATTTTCTTCCAATAAACATAAAAGAAACCCTGTTAAAGTTATAAAAGATGAGCCAACTCAAATTCCAACATTCCTTCTGTGTTACTGCCCAAAAGTTAATGCAACCCCAAGGATTATATTCTGTAGTAGTTGCACTGCTGTTTGGTACTGGTATGACCACAACAGTTGTTCCTGTCCAAATGGATACAATACAGTATGGTATGGTTTACCTGAATTAGTCTCATCCTCCCCAACAGAAATAGGAGGCCTAGAAGCTTCAAGACCTTTTAATGGCTGGTCAAAGATATTTATGCCAGATAAAGATTCATTGATCACCGATTCTGGTAAATTGTGTGTTCTTGATGTATTATTAAAAAGACTTAAAGAACAGGGGCATCGTGTTCTTATTTATTCCCAAATGACTAAAATGATAAATTTATTAGAGGAATTTATGTGGTATAAGAAATATACATATATTAGATTGGATGGGTCTTCTAAAATATCTGAGCGCAGGGATATGATAGCAAACTTTCAGTCAAGGGAAGACATATTTATATTTCTATTAAGCACAAGAGCTGGTGGCTTAGGAATTAATCTAACTGCTGCTGACACAGTAATATTTTATGACAGTGATTGGAATCCTACTGTTGATGAGCAGGCAATGGATCGAACCCATAGATTAGGACAAACAAAACAAGTCACCGTCTATAGACTCATTTGTAAGGACACAGTTGAAGAAAAAATACTGGAGAAGGCCAAAAAGAAGAGTGAAATTCAGAAAATGGTTATTAGTGAGGGCAATTTTAAACCTGATCCTGTAAAACCAAAGGAAGCAATGTCACTATTACTAAGAACTGAAGAAATACAGAACAAATGCCAACAGCAGCAACTTGAAAGGCAAATGAAAGAAGAGGTTCATAAAAAATCATTTAGGAGCAAAAAAGTGAAGAAGAAAGCAAATTATGGGTTTAAATTTGATACATTTGTCATAAAGAGTGATGTTCCTAAAGTCAAAGATTAATGTTATTAACTTTTTCCTTGAATTATGTAACAAATTATGTGAACAAAATTGTAAACATAATGTTTTGATTTTTAAATGTAAATGTTGTCTTATTCACTGATTCAGATTAAATGATAATATGTATACTTTAATGAAATATAATGATTGTGTTTGAATAAAACTCAATTTATCATGAATGTGTCAAAAGCTTCAACTACATACTTGTTATAGAAACTAATAACTTACAAGAATATTTTCCTTAAGTTATATTTCTTGTTTAATTTCATCTTTAGAGTGTGATTTCATACTGAGTGTATTTTAATAACTAACATACGTATCAGTAAATTAATACTTTCTTGGTATTTGATTCCATTGAAGTAGAGGCTATTGATACAAAATTGTATTATCGGGAAACTGAAATAAAATGATGAAATTGAGTTTTGAATAAAATGACATTTGGATAGAAAAGGTAGCAACTGTTGACTTACCTTAAATCAATAGTAGATGTCGACTGATTTGGATGCAGCAAAATGTCAAATTTTAGATTTCCTGAGACCCCTCTTCAAGACAGAACATGCCCAAATAGTGTTCTGGGAGGGATCACAACCATTGCAGCTTGGTCAATTTTTCAAAATATCCAATAGCTGCTCATTCCCAAAGTCACAACACTTTTCAACCAGTGCTTCACACTAACAACTCTTCAAAGTTCTACCCCCCAATTATTTAAAGACTGAGCTCTGTTTGTGGGAATTCTCCTTCCAACATGTTCTGCAGTTCCGAAAAAGTCTCAAGAGAGTAACCTTCCTCTCCTTCTCCTCCACTGACCACCCATAGAAGAACAAGTGCATGTTAACTTATTTAAGTATGTGTGTGAGTTAAGTGTGGATGTGTTCAAGTGTGCATATGTATGAGTCTGTCAGGTTGTTTTGTGTGTGTGTGTCTTTAGGTCCCATCAAGTCCTTGTCTCTGCCCCGACCTTCCTTGAGAAAGAAAGTTGGTGGCCTGGTGAGTTCTATTGTTTACCAATAACAGCTGGCCACATGGTAATTTATACTGACTGTCACTTGAATGCAGTTCCTTATCTCCTAGCAAAGAAAACTTTGAGTTTATCTACAATCTTCAACTTCTGGTAAGCCTCCATCTTTCTTTCTGTCTTTCCTGTTATAATTAATAATGTTTATAATTTTGTCAAAGTCACATCCTTGCATTTATATAGTTTGGAAAAATAGAAATATAGAGGTTGTAATGATTTTATATAAATTTGGGGGAAATATATGTTATTTTATATAACTTTCTTGGTTGTATCATTGTTTGTCAGGTAGGGATAGGGAAATACCCAGCCTACAGATGTCTTACGTATGTAATGGTATGGTGGACCACGACAAAGGGGCTAAAAATTCCAAATTAATGTGGTTCTGTAGTTACTCATGTAGGCCAAAAAATGGATGGAGTTTAAAAAGATGCCCTGGAAATTTAAACCTGATTGAGGAACTTTTCAAAGGGGGGTAAAATCTGAATTTTGAGAGGGAGATAGGAAGACATTTTGGTATCAGTCAGGAAAGAGACAGAGAAGGGTAAGCACTCATAATACAGTCATAGATGAGTGGTGGAGTAGCTGTTTTTATTGCCAGGATCTCCAGTTTGATCGAATAGCAGAGAAGGTCCTAAAGAACCTGCATCATGTGCCACAAGTTAGGCCACCAAAACGTGTACCCTGTTTTTAAAGTAGTCCCTTTGTTATGTTACTTCCTATTCTTTTTGTTTTGATTAATTTTTTTATTTGTTTAAGATAAATCTACTTTGTTACTTCAAATTTATTTTAACAATTGGGTAAAATTAATAAAAAAACTAATAGGTGCATTACTATGTTTGAGTTTATGCTTTCCTTAGACTGTATTTCTACCTTTCACTTATGTAATTAAAGGTAGAAGGTTTAAAGTAAATTAAATGAGTGTGTGATTGTTTGAGGATATTTAATCTGGGACTTCTCACAGACCGTAGGATGTGTATAGTACAGTACAGTACTGAGGAAATTTGGAGTACATTGTCTGATGAATTATGTAAGGTCGGTGTGAAAATTGGTCTAAATTGTTGGTGTTGTGGCTTTGGGAATCTGAAGTTATTTAGAATTGGATTTTTGATAATGCTGTGGTGCTTAATTCAAAAAGAGAAAATTGACAATCTGTCTTAAGTGGGGTAGCATGAGGTAAAGGCATTTAACTGTGGATGAGGAGTTGCAGAGATTTTCTGGACAATACTTAGGCAGGAGAAAAACATTGTGGCAAGGATTTTTTAAAATGATTTTAATGTAATTTAATATTTTTCTCCTCAACTGTATTGTATTATTTAGTATTTTAATTGTATATTATCGAAATTATAAAATATAAAATTTAATACTATTATTAATTAAAATTTTTGGTTGTATAGAAACAAAATGAAGAATGTGAGGAAACACAGGCAGTTTTTAATGGAAGACTTAAAAATATGGAAATAAAATATGAAAAAGATCTGGATACACAAAGAATTTTTTTGAGTATGAAACATGATATGGAACTTTCAGAAGTTCTGGAAAGAAAAAATAAACAAATTGTTGATTTGAAAAAAATTCATAAAAAAGATTTTACTGAAATAAATGAGTATTATACCTCAATAATTCTGAATAACTTATCTTTAATTAATGGGATAAAGGTAAATAATTTGGGATTATGAATTCTTATTTTTCTTTCTCTTTGTTAGGGGTATGTTTATCACTTTTATTTTGTGTGTTTATAAAAGTAATGAGTAGAGCAAAAAAATTACTTTCAATCAGTTGTAGACAATTTTTTTCAAAACTCACTACCCATAACTTTCTTTAATTCTTTCTTTTACGCTATTTTATCTGACATGTCTAGTTTAGCCTTTCTAGTAATGTTGACCTCTCCTTTTCACTTTCCTTTAGCATAATTATATTATAAAATAGAGTACAGATACATATTTTGTTAACAAAGTAAGGAAAGTATGGCATAGTCAAAATAATTTGTGAATTATGAAGAAAGGGTGGCATGGCTTGTGTTAGAATGATGATTGGTTATCATGTAGGACAGGTGATAAATTAAATGAACCCAATGCCATCTAACTTCTCAATGCAGAATTCCATTATTGATTGAAAGGAAACAATATTTGCTAATATAAATTATTTAGTTTAAACAAATATATGAGAAATCTGATTGTACATGCTGTAGGTGAAAGTATATATGAAGGTGAGAATGCAGTAATTCTGTGTCATGTCAATAGTGAACATTGCTGTCATCTTCTAGTGAAGTGCCTGTGCCAGTATGTGTTCTCCTTAATACACCCATCTTATTCTTTTCACCAACCAATTGCTGTTCGTTCAAGGATTAGTTAGTGAAATCAATAAGGTGGGTGTATAAAAGAGGACTCATCAAAACATGATAGCACTATCATGGAATTAATGCATTCTTATCCAGTTGGAAGCCTGAGAAAACTTCGTTAGCTACATTAAAGTTTTTAAATAATAAAAAGAAATTAAATTGAACATGAAAATTACAAATCACTTAAAATAAAATGAAACAAGTCTCTCAAGTGAGGGAAAATTAGGACTGGGCAGCAGAAGCAAACAAAAAATCTATTCAAAAGTTGAAAACACACACTTATAATTCTTCCATGGTTAACTGATGTACTTATTCTCCATCAAGGTCCTGTAACACTCTAGATTCTTATAGAATTCTATTTCCTCATTGATTTTCTACCAGTCCTTCACTTTGCCTATTGACATCTATTTTCTTACACCTCCCTTTAGATCTCCATTTTACCACTGCATCTGCCTTATTCTTACTTGTCTCACCACTAATTTATACCATTTAATCATTCATCAAACAGCCATCGACCATTCACTATTTCCAGGATATCATATGTTCAATTTTGTCCTATCATGGCTTGCATAATGCTGAATGACCTTTTGTTTTCACTGATGTTCCAAAATATTTGATAAAATCTGGACTGTTCCTATGTTGTTGTATTTTTTAGGAATTTGTCTTTGTCGGTGTCTTGTAATCATTGACACCATTTACATTGGTTTGCACATTTCAAATTAAGTATTGAATACATTGCCAAAATAATTTAAATTTAATAAATTGATTGCATGAAACACGTTGCAATAAGAAAGAATTATCATCATTATTGTAAATTGTTATCCCTAAATTTTAGAGGAGTTCAATTTATATAAAACATTTGTTTAGGTAACATTTTGTAAATGTAGATTTAATTATTTAAATTTACCAAATTATTTATGCATTTAAAAAATATAATAACTTTATTTATATATCAAAACAATTTATTATTGTGTCCTGCACACTATTACAATTCTACATATTAGGGAGAATTACTATTTAAATATCAAGGATTAATTACTGGGGTAACAATGTGTAGTAGAGATTTTACATTCTTTCATGATGAACCTGTTCCATCTTCTGCATAGTAGAATTTTCCTCCTTCATTCTCTGATTTCCTTTGTTGGGTTGTGGATTTGCCCTTGGGCAATGAAAAAGGCTCCGGACCTGGTACTGCCTGGTGATTGAGGAAAACCAGTTTTCATCCTTGACAATGTTTATATCTTAGCCAATAAATTTTGCTAATATGGTAAACTTCTGATGAATTTGTACTTTCTTCAATAAGTTATGAAAGTGACTTTCCTTCTTCTTTCTGAATATGACTATAACTACTCCTCTTTTCAACTACCAAATTACACTGACTATCTAATTGCTCATTTCTTTTTCTCTCCTACTTCCTCTGCTTCCTGTTCCCTTCAACATGTCTCCACCAATCTTTTGCCAAATGCAGGGTTTTTTGCACTGGCGAAGGGAAGGATGTCATTGTGAAAGGGATGGTGAAAGTCCCTGCAGCAAAAACACCCTAATCTCTTGTAGCTGCAGGAAGACATGATTTTCACATGACACCTTGGCGTCTGGGATTCCCGCCTCTTGTCTGCCTGTCTCTGAATATTCTTACTGAATTTCAATTGTTTAAAACAAAAAAAATGAGATTAAAATTAGGAAGGGTCCAACTACACTACAATTTATTTTATTATAGTTCATGAAATTAACAATACACTGGTTCAGTCATCAGCCTGATGTACAAGAAACTGAAGCTGTGTTAGTGTTGATATACAGTTGGTAGGATTAATGCTACTACAGGTCATCTTATTCAGAATTATATTTCAACTAATCAATTTATAATTGTGTGCCATGTGTTGTGAAACTTACAATTAGTATTTCAGGTAAAATTACTCTGATTGTATGAATTTTAAAGAGACATCAACTTCCTGATGTACAAATATGTCTCCCAAATTTAATTTATTTAACACAACTTCTTGTTGGGCATTCTGGTTTCCTCCAGAGTATCATTTGTATGCTCAGTATCTGTAGAATTCAAATAAGCTCCATAGATACACTAATAAACATTAAACACAATAAAAATGTAATTGTGAAATTACTGAAAAATAGATTGAAGTGAATCAATATCATTAAATTTATTATTAGCAATAACTGAGGAAGTGTGTCAGAAGTGAAGCAACTAGGAATGAGAACATAACTGAGAACTCACATATTAAATTGCTTATTGTCCTATAATGCCTTGTGAGGAAAATAAATTCACAGGAATTAAATACTACACTAAGATGAACTTCAAGACAACGAATAAGTTTAAAAATAGAACAGACATACTATAATCTTAGAAAAGTTGGTTCGATTCACGAATCTTTGATGGCTAGTAGATATAATAAAAATAACTGATGTCAGTGGTTAGAATAGTAATTAAACTTGTAAAGAATTATATACTACTAAACTGGAATATCCCATTAAACCTTAATAACTCTGAGGATTATAAATTGGAATCATAAATGACACAGTTGTACTCAGAATGCAATATTTCAAACAGGCGTGGAATGATAAATGAAGGAACAGGTATGATGAATTTGTCAGAATAATTTTGTGAGAAATAGCTCGTGTTTCAGACATAATGGAACACTGAAATATCAGTGGGTAGGATACAATATGAGAATAGTGAATGACTTATAGAAAAAGATGACACAAATGTGAACACTCATGGTTATTGATAGGTGGCAAATGGCATTCAGGAGATAGCAAGGACTTACTATATGAAAACAGCCTATTATAAACATGTTTGACATAAAATTAGATGATAGTACATATGTTTAATTAAAACTCATCCAGTGTGAGAATGTGACAACTACAAGACATGTTGAAAGGTGTAACAGGTGGATCAATGTATATGCTTGAATTTTGGCTAACTATTTTTTATTTGGCAGATATTAGCTATTTTTTTATTTTCAGGAAAAGATGCAACAAATTAAAAAACATGAAATTGTATTAAACAAGGAATTGCGAAAGTATATGAAAGAAAACAAAAAGTTAGTTTTACCAGTCCAAGAATCTCAAGCTATACTTGCAGATTTGACTCGAAGAATGAATAATTACACAAAAGACAAAAAATGTCTTGCAGTAAGGATATTTTTGTGGTTATAAATTGGTCTTTATAGTCACATTTTTATTTTTCAAAAGCCATATAAAATTATAATTTTAAGTGTTATATCTACAGTTTTATTCTCAGAGTATTCTATTAGCCACCATTTAATCAATTAAAATATCAGGCTGTTATGACTGTATAGTGGTAAACATGAAAATAGTGTGTCCAAGAAAAACAAACTACAAATAACTTCTCCCCTATAATTGAAAGTATGTATTATAAATAAGCTTTTATGCTTTTAACTACATCATATAGTGCGTATGATTTTACTATTAATGATCAGTGAAAATAATAAATTAACTATTGATATTTATAATGCATACAGACCTTGTAATTAAATAAATATAAACCAAAATAAGACATTGTAAAATAGTTCTCAGACTTCTAAACTGAGTGGAATAAAGATTATGTTGCAAAATAACAACAGAGCAATAATTGAAATGTTGAAATCAAACATATATTAAGCTCAGAAGTCCAAGAACTATTTATATATTACCTTCACACAGAAATTCTAAATTCTATTTTAATAAAAGGTGATTTTATAAGCCTGTAATTCTACATCTATAGTTTCTTAACGTAAGAATAATTAATATTAATTCTTTGATGGCCAAAATCAAGTTTTATGTATTGTAAGTTGATAATTTGCAACTGAAGTAGAAAAGAAAAACCTTTTTTTTTTTCAGTCATCGGTAAATTATCAATAAAGGCCCATGTGGAGCACCTGTAGACACTAACTCATACATTTAAATTATACAAGCTTATTTTAGTAACAGATATATATTTTAATAACAATATATGCATATTTAATATTAAAATATATTAATAATAGTTTTCATTATTAGTCAAGCAGTCATCGACTAGATGTATGTCTGAGAGACTGGGATGCCCTTAAACGTGCTAATGAAGACCTTGAGAAAAAGTATAATTTGGTATTACTTAAATTATAATTCTTATATTTACCTCTGTAATATTACAAATTAGTTATATAAGAATGTTGCATTTACAGCTTTATGTATTATAAACAAATGAAAAAAGAATTTATTATTCATTTTAGTGTAAACCTCATATATGATATATTGGACATATGACAAAGTCACACATTGGTTAATTGGATAGAAAGAAAGATAGAAATACTTGGGCGAAAGGCAGGCAATTCGCTCTTTAAATCATATGTATGGCATTGTACTAAGCTCAAAGAAATATATATGTTAAGTGAAGAAAGGAAAGGAAGAAGATAGAAAAACTGAAAATATTCAATACAGCCAGGAATTGAACCTGGATACACAAAATGAGCAGTGTAACTGCCACTAGAGCTGTGGCGTGTATCTACCGTTTCTGCTACCGTATTGAGTATGACTATCTAAACATTTGCAGTCTATATATATTAGGTTTTCAAGGTAGGATCAGTCTTTCTCCCAAATATTTCTATCTTTCTTTCTATCCAATTAACCTATATGTATATATATTGTAACATGTTAAATTTCAGTCCCAGATAAAAACAATATACGAGCAGGATTGTAGTTGCGACCTGTTAGGCAACTTTCGTGCCACTACACAGACAGACATTGTTGTTGGGGAGACGTATTGTCGTGTGGCTTAGAAAGCGGAAGTGTACAGACAGTCCAGGCGAGAATGTGCTTGTAGACAGAGGTACTGTGGTCCGCGAATCCTTGCGGCCACGTGATAATCAACCCCAGATTTAGGTGGTGATACGCCGGGATGTAGTTAACAACTATCATTAAGTGCTGAAATAATTTACGTTAACAAATATTGAGTGTGTTAGCGGAGAATGAATGAGTGACCATGACCGGTAGCTTACCAACTTGTGCTCTTGAAATCATCTTTTGGTGTTTTTATGGAAAAATACCTGGCGCCCTTTAAGTGTTAAAGTACGATATTGACGAAGAGTTCGCTGGAATTGACGGATCTGCTACAATATGTATATATAGTTAACAAATTAATGCTTGAAACGTGACATGGTGACACACAGTGGATAAAGGATAGTAAGTATGGATAGAAATGAGGGAGAATGGTAGGAAATTCACTTTTAAGTCATATGTTCAGCATAGAATTATGCTCAGAGAAAGGCATATGTTAAGTGTAGATAGGAATGGAAGAAGAACGAAAGACCAAAAATATTCAGCACCACCGCGACTTGAACCCAGATAGAGTGTCTTTAGTAGTTCATCTTTTCATCATATATATAAAGCAATTAAAGATAATGTTACATTGCCAAATTAATTAACTATTTAAATGACTCCAAGATTTATACCACTTTACTATTTTAACAGCTTGAGAAGGAAGTTGCTACAATGAAGTCTTGTTTTATGAACTCAGTTTTAAGATCATGTTACAAAAAGAATTTGAAAAGTGATTTTCTCGAAAAGAAACTTGATGAAGCAATATACTTGGTGGAGAAAAATGATATACAACTGAATAATATCCTCTGCTCTGCAAAAATCAATCCGAAAGAAATTGAATCAGCCAGCAGAAATGTAGAGGTAAAGCTTTTTAAAAAGGAAATTGATTTATTTTTAAAAAAATTTGTTTTTAAATTAGGGCGCTACAAAATGTATTATTCTCTGAAAAAGTTTACTATTCAACTTATTAAATAGTTCAAAGTTTGTTACTACTAGTTTAAATGGTAAAGTTTATCTCTATATTAAAGTTTAATGTTTATGTGAATGTACAGTGATGTTTACATTGGTGAGATATGCTAAATTTCTTGAGATTTAATTTATGGGAGCCATGCTTCCCTCTAATGCTAATTTTACAAGACCCTCGTGTCTTAAAACATGGCCTATTAATCTATCCCTTGTCTTAGTCAATGTCCTCCATATTGTTCGCTTTTCCCCTAGTCTGTTTAGAACTTCCTTGTTTGTGATTCTATCCACCCATCTTATTTTCAGCATTCACCTATATAACATGGGAGCTCCTTTATGTTAAGGCTGGCTTATCTTTGAAGTGGATTGAGACCATTTTAATATGATTCTCACATTACATATTTACTTAGTAATTTTGCCACTGTTCCTTAACTCAGTTTGTTGATTACTGCAAAGGGTAGGGAGGAGTCAATAAAATGGCAATTTGCCATCTTTCACGGTGTCACTGGTTGATGTCAGTTCCATTTGGCACTATATTATTGTATAAGCCAAATTTAATCCTTTGATACTACTAAAATACCTTATTTTGTAGTTTTCTTTGTTTAAAATTGAGACAATATTTATAGGACCAATACCATGTTAAACTTGCTGCTTCTTTCAAATCCATGAATCTTTTCTTCTCATGGGGATCTGTTCAAATTATTCTATTTTAGCATGTGGTTTCAAAGTGGTATTAATACATTTCTGAATATTTTGAATCTTAATTCAGGAAAAAAATTGTTTTCCATGCTCTTGGTGTGTTGAATAATGAATATCTATAAAAGCTCATGAGTTCATGTTTATGGATGTAATTGGATTTTTTATTTTGTGATAGAAAAATTTATTTTATTTTATAAAGGACAATATTACAAATAAATAAACAAAATAAGATTGCAATCAAGTTATTACATACAAAATCATTTTTAAAAATGTATTTAAAACATTTTATTGCCCTTGAGTGATTTTTGCTTTTAATAAATTGTAAATACAAATTTTCAGGCCTTCCTGATGAGCAAGAATATTATAATAAAGAATTTACAGTATGAACTTCAACGAATGAACAAAGCTCATGATGACTTGTTAAAAACCTATGAAGGATATTTACACCAATTGGGAATACCTCAATCTGAATTAGGATTTGCCCCATTAGCACCGCCTACTGCTCTTGATTATGGCCCTGCAGGGCTTGTAACAAAAAATATATGAAAATAAATAGAAGAAAATTTTATGTGATAAATTATAAATAAAAGATTGTAACTCAAAAACAGGAATTACTTTGAAGAGTAATGTAGTTATTTGGTTCTAATTAGAACTCAAATTTATGTAGCACTTGAGAATAACTTCTGGCAGACTAATTATTGGTTTTCAAATTAAGTTAAGAAGTACCAATTACATATTGTTCTACACTGATGAGACTTAACTACCATGTTTATTAGAATTTTGGCATTGGTTACACAGAACTATATGCTATTATTATGGTTGATGAATTGTAGAGATCTTCGACTCTCGCTCCTAGTGAGGAAACACTCAAAGAAACAATTTGCTTTTCCACTAGTCCTTACACCTTGTGATGCACAGCATCACTTCAAAACTTATCTCTGGTCTCTGCACCAGGTCAACGGCACAAACATAGACCAGATCTGGGTCTTGCATAACTGACACAATGGGCTGTCTTTTATAAGCGCAGAACTGTTTCTGTATTACGAATTCCGCCACAATGAATGAACTAATACACAAAATTAAAGGAAGACCCTCAAAGGAGAATTTACTCATTACAGTAGACCTATATGTTCAGGTACTTTGTGTCGCATTAATACATAAGTTTTAAATAGGTGAATATGTCAGAACCCATGAAAGAAAGAGCGAATATGATAAAAGTTTGTATGCGGCGACTATATCGTTTATTGCTTTATAATGAATTATTTAACAGTCCAATTCAACGTGTCCACAATAGGTAAAGCTTCAGTTTGAAGTACTTTTCTGTCTTTGAACAAATGAACCCTTTGCTGTGAAAAGCGACCACAAGTCTCGAGTCCCGGTAAAAATTTATTTCAGTAGTACTATTGCAAAAAAGAAAAGAAAAAACAAGTTTTTTACGGAGTGTACACGTTTGCACGCACCCCGAAAAGTTGGTACAGTACTCCAGTCCAAAGTAAGTCCGGCGTCTGTGCGCGTTCGGAGTGGACGCTCTAGCAAGCATATCATATCTCTTGCACTTCCTGTTCTCCGTTAACTTGAACGAATACGTGCTTATACGTGATACTCATTAGGAATGGAGTTTAATTATTTTATTCAAATAAAATAAATAATGTAATATAGCGTAAAAGATAAAATAAATTTTATTAAACAATACATTATGGACTATCAATAAGCTTTCTGAACTGTATAACCTACTCTAACTTGTAATAACAATTGGTTTATTACAGATAATTTGGTCTATATAAAACACGTGATTCCACAATTATGCATATAATTCATTGGCACACTTTTGAAAAGAAACAAAATAAACATTTATAATTTTGCACGGACAGTCTCACAGGGGATCTGGGCCTTGTAGCAGATGCTGAATCGAATTCTGATTAAAGAAAATCTTTTCTCGTTAAAATGTTTATTGTTTCACCGCTGAATTGCTAGGAGAGTCGCTGTCCAGGCTCCGTCGTGGATTTGCTCCTTCTGGTTCCAGTTGTTGATTAGATTCTATTTGAAATTATGTATTTTGCATATTCAGTAAATTTAGGCTTGAGCAGTTCGCTGATGTCCTCTCCGTTCTCTCTTCACTCCCCAACTGTCCCGGACAGCGCCCCGTCCTAAAAAAACATTCGCCCCCCTCTCGACCTGAAGGACAATAGACCTCTCCCTCCGACCAGCCTTGAAAGTATGCGCTTCAAAAAACATTTATAAAAATTATAAATTAGTTTTTCTCTACGTAAAACTTGCTATTTCTTACTTTTCTCTTCGTTCGGGGATTGGGAGGACGCATTTGTGAATTTCTGGAACGATTATTGTTCAATTTGTAATAATTTACTTTTATGGAGGCTTCTTATTTTAAATGATCAAAATATATTTACTTAATATCAAACAGGATATATCGAACTTCTGTGACTGGCTCGTATCAGCATACCTCCTGTACTTATTCTCACTATCCGGGCCATCACGCGTATACCCTCGGGCTAAATCTTCTAAATATGTCCTCAAAGTTTAGTTTTTGAAGAATATCACTTTCTATGCATGATTACCAAATTGGTTATTCGTTCTTGTATCAAAGTCATCGGTAATCATTTTTTATTCTTTTCAGGTTTGAAAATGAACCCTCCCCACTGCAATTAGTGACCATTATGCAACTTGTAGCAACTTCCAAATGCCTAAATATTTTTTCTAATTTATATGTAATTGATGATAACGTCAATTTATTGATTTATAAAATTATATAGATTGCTATCTTCAATATTATCGATAGTATCGATTCGTATTTATTTAGATATATCGCTGTTGTCATGGCAACAGACTGTTTATGTTATTCAAATTATGGAACTTGTAAACAGGATTGCAAATCAAATAATACTCTAACAAGAATTAGAAATATATACTGTCCGTATAGACATATATATGAACCATTTATATTAAAGTATGAAATTAACTTAAATTTTATTTCATTTTATTTCATGAAAATCTCATTAGTAGTTATTGAAATCTGTCAAGAATAAACACAGAGTAAAACTGTTTAATATTTTGTAAGGTAATAAAACAATAATATTTATTTAGTTTCATGAATTGTACAATACAATATTGCAAAAAGTCAAATGCTAATTATAAAAATGTTACAATTTATTCATTAAATTTCTTGCCCATTGAAATCTCAGACAAACTGTTTTACATGTTCTTAATTTTATCCTGTATTTGCTTTATATGCTCGTCTGGTCTGTTGAAAAGTATCTTACCATTAAATAAGAAGTGGGTCATTCACAGTTTTATTTAAATTGGTTCTACTTCTGAAATATTACTCTTGGTTTCCCTATGTTTTCGTGTATTTTCAATCCAAAAATAAATCTAATTAATTATTCTAAAGAGTGTCTGCTATCTACTTCGCTGCAGCACAGCCCCAAATTTCTATACCCTGACTTATATATGGATAAATTATGCTATTATAGTCTAAATAGTTGGAGTTTGAAAAAAGAAACTTTAAATTTACTTTTTTATTTGATCAATTTATATTTTATTAATGTTAGATATGTTTCTTTAAAAGGTATTGAGAGTGTTGAAGTATCATGTAAATATGTGAATAAATATTTCTGTTTTATTGCAGTATTTAGAATTTTAAAACATATGTTTTGTAGCTATTATAGTATTTTGTGAAATTAGTGTTAACAGTAAGAAAAAGTTCTTGAATCTGACATATCATGTAAATTGTTAGTGCCAAATACAACTTAAAATTACACATTTTCTTTAATTGTTTGAATATAAACTGAATTCTCCCATTACTTATTATGAATTTTGTTTTGTTCACTTGTCAGTTGTCAATAACTATTTTTGAATTCTAAAAGATCATATCATTAACTAGAAAGTTAGAAGGTAAAGTAATATCCAGCATCTAAATAAATAATTTATTAAATTGTAAGAATTAATTGTATCATTTTTAATGAGTTGATAATTTAGAATGTTATGAGAAGCTGTGCAGAAGTTGCAGTGAAAATTTTTATATTATTAACGATAGAATTAAATATTTATTCAATTTATGGTAAAACACTTCCTGATCTAATTTTCACACAAAGTAAACATAAGTTGGTAAATATCATGAATAAAGAATGTATCTCCTTTTTATTGATTGAATTGTTGTCATATAAGTATAACTATATGTTTTTATTTATTTAACATTATTTTATTGCTTTAGGTTCAAAAACATCGCAAGAACGTGTTGAAAAAGGAAGGCTTTTGAGTCATAAACCTGTGCTGCATTAATTCATAAGAAAAATAAAATATGGTAAATTGTCAGTCTTAGGAGAATAGTATAATTGGTTTTGTGCCTGGCTAAAAAAGTGTTGATCATGCTTTTATTCTTTAGCCTCCAAAGAAGAAAGGTGGTGGAAAAGGTGGGAAGGATGGAGCTGGAGCTGTCATTGATGGTGTTTCAACAACAGAAATGTCTCATGAACAGTTACGACAGTTTGCTGTGCGTTTGAAAGAAGAAATAGACAGAGAAAGAGAAGAACGTAACTTTTTCCAACTTGAACGAGACAAGTTGCAAACATTTTGGGAAATTACACGGCAACAGTTAGAAGAAAATAGGGCTGAATTAAGGTTTCTATTCTAGACAAATCACTTAACTCAAACTTATAAATTTCTTATTAATTTTCTGGCCTCTGTATGCTTTCAGATTAGTTAGAAACTATTTCTATACATAATGTTAGAAATTAGAACATGTGAAGAGCAAATTTACCAAACCATGCTGCCTCTTCACTTTGTCAGATATGTATTGTATGTAAAAAATAGTGGAATGTTTGTTTATTCACAGAACAGTTCATAAGAAATGAAGTATTAAGAGACCAGAAAATAATACAGTTGTTAGTTTTCCTATAAAAAGAGCATTATTAACAATACGGATGGGGTGTCTAGTGAGTATTTATAGAACACTAGCCTATCCAGTCTTATGTTCCTGCCTACTACATTAGCCCAAATAGTTTGGAGTCTACTGTACTAAGAAAAATCCTTAGATTTTAAAGGTATATTATCTTACTTTAAAATAAGAATAAGTTATGATGCATATAACACGAATTTCATTACTTATGCTTTAGAAATAAAGACAGAGAAATTGAAGAAGCCGAGGAAAAACATCAGTTAGAGATAAAAATTTATAAACAAAGAGTCAAACACCTGCTGTATGAGCACCAAAATGATTTGTCTGAATATAAGGTAATTTTTATTTTATGAATCTTAACCATAAGTTTTAATGTTATCATTTTCATATTATATATGGGGCAGAAAATGACATTGTCAGGTTAATTAAAGCAATTAATGACAGGAAAGAGTGATAAAATTGGTGACTCACCTGAAGTGTACAGTTAGTTATCAGGCTCCTTATTAAGTGTGGAATTCTTAAATTTTCAGAGGCACCATTCCTTCATCAGGAGATTAAAAAAAATATTCTGTGTGATGGCCAGCTGTCCAATGGCTGACTGTTACTTGGAAAATCAGAATGTTTTTACTAATCTTCTTATGAAGAGGGTGGTGCCTCTGAAAATTTAAGAACTCTGCACTCAACACGCTGCCTGATAATTAACTGTACAATTTGTGTAAGCCACTCTTACCTGTCAAAGAAGTGAGATGGTTTTCAGGGAACTTTTACTCTATTAATCTTTGGTGAAATTAATGATTTTTAAATTGCATCACATGTAACATTCTGCAAGAGAAACTGAAAATTAATTAATAAAGGTTAAAAAAATTGTATCAAATTGTTAGTCAGATTGTTGAATAAAAATATGTCAGTAATCCTGTCAAGAGCTGTGATGATTCATGTATTAACTTGACTAATGGTGACATAAGCGTGTGATTAATCAATGCATATCCATGAAATAAATATAGACTGAAAAATCATATATGTCAGTACACTTCAACATGAGCTACCCAATTATTTTCAAAATGGGTTAAGAATTAGTCCCAATTTAGTTGAGAAAAATGTAATTCCATTTGTTATTTTCATATGTTTTATATGCAAATAACTCATGCAATTATGTGCTGTAAGGTGCCTAATATGGCATTGTACAATGTACACCTCCTGCATCTTTAACAACTGTAAAATGATAGCTATTCTCAAAAATATCACACTTCTTACATGCACCTGTATATCAAATTATTCATTACTGATATATGTTTCTATTTCCAATAGGCTGAGAGCATGGTTGCCTTGAAGATGGCTCAAGATGATTATGGTGAACAAGAAATGGAACTTCTTAGAGATAAGAAAGATCTTAAGGCACGATTAAAGGAGCAAGAATTATCTCAACAGGATGAACTTCGAAATGTTAAATTGGTATAAAAGATTGAATAGTACAGGTTTATAATTTGATTTTGAACATTGTTTTATAATGTCTTGGTTTTATTTATGTAGGAGCATAGTCAACGATTAAGTGATATTCGGGCTAAATTTGAAAGCGAGGCAAGAGAAATAGAAGAAAAGTATGAAACCAAGCTAGCCACTCAATATTCTGAGCTATCTATGAAATATGACATGGAACTTAGAGAGGTAGAAGAAAGAAAAAATAAACACATAACAGAATTGATGCAGAATCATGAAAAAGCATTTTCTGAAATAAAATGCTATTACAATGACATCACTTTAAATAATTTATCACTTATTAACAGCCTGAAGGTAATTATTCTTCCCTATTAAAAATATGTAAGATATCCATAGTTATGCTGTCACTTGGCTAAAGAGTGACAGAAGACTTATACAACTTTTTAATACTTTCTTAAGTTTCCACATGTAATCATGTCCGAACCACATGCATTCATGACTATTCTGTGTGTTAACCAATTATTGGTATGTTAAACGATACACACTAAGATGAATTTCTTAATCCTAGGAGATAATGAGTGAAACGAAGACAAATGCATTGTAAGCATGATCAGAAGCACAAAATTAGTGGTCATTTAGTACACATTTGTGATTATATATCACTATTAAATTGAATCTTGTTCTCTTTAGCTGATTTAATTTAATTTAATTTTATGTACGGACTTTGTAAGTTGTATTACCCTGTGTTATTATATCAGTTATACCTTGACTGGTAGGTCTTGGCACTACAGTCCATTTAGAGCCTTGCTTCTTCTACTTTCTTTCTCCACCCTTTAAATCCTGGGCATGATACTGCCAATACTGAACTCCAAGCTTCGTCAGATCATGACAGATCTTCTTAACTTATCATTTTCAGAATTAATTATTTTGCCATGTGATTTTTTGAGTTTCTGAGGGTGTTAAAGAGAATTTAGCCATTCTCAACAAAATGAGTTAAAAACTTTGGAGAGGTTTCTTGTTAGGAATTATATTTTCCCCTCACTGCTATGAAGATTGATACATATGCTACCAATCAATCTTAACCTTTGGCAGCTGACAATATGCAATAAGCTGAATTTGCAGGTTCATTTCCAATAAAATTAGCTTCTGGAATCATGTGGTTTGCTCTGAATTTTAATATTTCCTTTTCCCTGAAGACATACAGAGTTTTGTAATTTTTTTAAGTTGAATTACTTTAATAACTTAGACCAGCATGGAATTATTATCATTTATAATATATTTAACAAAATCAACAGAAAATATTATATTCCTGTGGTGTCAAAAGAATATATAAAATGAATTAACAATTTATAACTTGGAAAAGCAAATTGACTCTTTCTAAAGGAATGGTAGATTCAAATACCGTTGTCTTATTGCAGTATTAAAAAAAAAAGAAATGCTGGCAAAGACTGCTGTGGATTATAATTGATGGGTTTGAAGGATATTTTGTTTGACAGTACTTTACCACTGGCACTCAGGAACCATGTGAGCTATTGGTAACGAGCTGAAAAATGGATGTTACCAGTATTTTATTATGTAAATGCATAATAGTAAATAATGTGTATATAATTGTATAATAATATGTAAATAGTTGTCACTGTGGTCACTAATGACCAAGCAGTCAATGTGACCATTATAAAATTTTTTTTTCAAAGAGTCAGCAATAATTTATGTCTATTGTTTGATGAAAACAATTATTCCATAATTACCGTTTTCTTACTCAGTTGTGTTGAAGTATTAAATCAAATGATATGATCACAGGAACAGTTAGAAGAAGCAAAGAAGAGAGAACAACGAATGGAAAAACAATTACGGGATGTAAAACTTGAAAATAAGAAGCTGGTTGAACCTTTACAGAAATCTCAGATTGCAATAGCAGATCTAACTGTAAAAATGGACAATTATGATAAAGACAAACAGATACTTTCAGTAAGTACTTTTATTCTATAATTATGTATCGGACAACTATGATTCCGATTAAAAATGTTGCAAGGAAAATAATTCGAATAACTTACAATAACATAACATATTAACATATGATTTAATTATTGATAAATTAAAATAATATATGAAATATTAAAGACAAAATTAACATTCTAGAAATATATAATGTGATTTACAAAATTATATGTTTTTGTAATGCTATATAATTTGGGCAAATTAAAATAGTCCTTATAATGTGAATAAAAGAACACAAAAACATCAAATGAGATGTTAAAAAGTATACGCACAATAGCACATTTATCTAAAATATCATAATTTTGTTTGTCAAAATATGCAAGTTTAGGATGAAGAAATTAATTATTTCTCAAGGCTAAGGAGCGAAATGCTCAATATCAGGTTTAACACTAATGCACCGAATGAAAAAATGACAAAAATAATTTACACAGAATTTACGATACACTCTTCATACAGTAATTTAATTTTCTATAATTTCATTTGTCATTGTTGATATTTATGAGGCCCACATTACTTACACATTGTTAAATAGCATTTCGACTATAACTGTCTTTGTATGCAGTACATGAGGCAAAATTATCAGCATGCTTATATAGGTTTATCCATTTAAAAGATATGTCTGTTTCATTCTTATAATTTAATTGTCAGTTATACTTTTTATATTTTAATAAAATATTCTGTATTAAAATTTATAATAGTTTTTTAAAATTTTTGTTTAAATATCTGAGGAAGTCCACAAACATGAATGAAACATTGTAGAGACTTAAATAAATATTAATATAGTTTTCTGACAAATTACTGAAATTTTTATTTATATTTAAAACTGTAGATTTTCTATTCTCTTGCTGTTTGTATTCAGTAATATTTCACAGACTAACCTATTTAAAATATTTTTCCTCTCATTCTATTGTTATATTTTCATCAAGTTAATCCTGTATTAACCCATTTTGGTTCTCAGAATACAAAATCAAGGTTAGGTACCTCGCTCAAAGAGGCTGAAAATCTGAAATGGGAGAATGAAGTTCTGAAACTTAAGTTTGAAAAGGTATTGTAAAAAATTAATAGGTTATAATTTAGCCGAAATTATGGTTATTTTTATCTATTTGTATATTACAGTTACAAAAAGAACGTGATGAAATTCATAATCGCTTTGTTGCTGCTATTATGGAAATACAACAGAAAACAGGATTGAAGAATGTGTTACTAGAAAAGAAACTGACAGCTATTACTGGCTTATTAGAACAAAAAGATGCTCAAATGAGTGAAGTTATTGCTGCTACCAATTTAGATCCTGCAGCAGTGGCTGCTGTTAACAAGAAATTAGAGGTTTGTGCTCCTTTGCTTATTAAAATTGTGGTGCGAATAAAATTTTTTTAGGTGCATTAACAAAAAGATAAGTATTTTTTTGGTTTGAATGAACAGTGTTTTCAACACTTCATGCTGGTTTAGTATATTTTAAAACAGCATGTAGTTTTGAAAACAACTGATATGTAAAATACAAATTTAAAATTAAAATTAATTAAATAATGAAATTATTATGAAAATATTGTAAATAACCCTGGTGTAATAAATTTCCTTAAAGATATGCCCTTGCTTAGTAACTGATAACAGTATATTGAAAGACTGAGATATTTCTTTGAAGAATTATTTAATGAATGCCTTTATATTTCAAGTGTAAACATGGATGTCAGCTATAGACTCATCTCTTAATCAGCATTTAAAACTCAGTAGCTCTTGCTAAATTAGACTTGAACTAAACTTTGTGAACAAGCTAAATTTATTCATGTAGATTTAACTATCACACATAAAGGGCTTACAACTCCAAATTTTACTCTTATTTAGAGACAAATAATTGTTTTTATAATATATCATAATTATGTGAATATGACACAATGGTGTCAATGTTATTCTCATTTGATTTTGTAGATTTAAAATTGTTTTTAATAATTAACTATATCAAAATAGTCAACAAAAAATGGCCATTAATTAGACAAGCCAAAAAACACCAGGTGACAAGCTCATGAGGTCTTTTATTTACTTTTGAGTAACAGCACTAATAAATTTTTCTTCACCTGATGAATGCAGTAATAATTATGGAAACACTGTGCAGTTCTTATTTGTCTATTTATTGACTACTTCATATCTTTTGTTAAGTTTCATTTAATACAGATGTTCTTATATTTATAATAAAATTCTTGTTTCCTCAGGAAATACTAAATCGGAAAAATACAACCATTAATGACTTGCAGTATGAGCTTTCACGTGTTTGCAAAGCTCATGATGACCTTCTGGAGACATATGAGGGTAAATTACAACAATATGGTATTCCAAAAGATGAATTAGGATTTACCCCATTACGTGCAATCACAAAAACAGGACGTGGTCCAGCAGGCCTTGTCACTGGAAACCTCTAGCTGCAAGCAGGCAAATAAAAAAAGTTATTTAGTTTTGTACAAAATATTTTAATGCTAATAAGAAATGATTAATTTGTGAATTTTGAATATACTTATTTTGAAAAAATGTATTTCTTTTTCAGCATATATTTAAAGATATTTGCTATATTTTAATTGAATTTATAGTGGTTTTTCTAAAATCTTTTCATAGAAAAGTTTTGTTATAAATTTCTGTAGTATAACAACCTATTTAATTAGAATAAATACAAAATCTAAATCCTATTCTAATGTTGTTTTACTTTAAGAAGAACAAGTTTAACAGTGTCAATGTTATATTTTGACCTTTTACTGGTCGATACCTTACTAAGGTCTTGTATGATACTGGGAGAGTGAAGTTAGTCAAATATTCTATTTGACTTGCAAGGAACCTTAGTATTTTATTATTATTTCTTAATTGTAATGTTTACAATCAATTTCCCTGAATTTATGACTATGATAGATTTTATTTCAGTATATTAATTTAATCATTACATTTATTTTGATAGCCCAGAGCCATATGTGTTTCAAATCGAATTTAAGTTATGAAATTTTAAGATAATTTCTACATACTGTCTTTTTGGTAAAGGTTTTTTTTTAAAAAATATCATCAATAATAACATGATAGTGAATATTATAACGTTAACCTTATCAAGTCAAATTATTAGCCATTCCCATGATGATTGTTTATTTATGTGAATGAAAATGAACAAACAGTTCTTAAATTTATGTTGCCATCTTTCCCAATAACTCTGATTATGAGCATATACTAAAATGGTAGCAACAACCAATGCAATGTTTCCTAGTCCAAACATCAAACTCTGTTAATTTTCCTGTACTATTTCATACTTTCATAATTTTTATTCACTTGATACTGCCAGAATATAAATGAAAATCACTTCTTAACACAATAGTTATATTCTTCTATCAATCTAACACTAAAATTATTCTATGCTTTATTCCCACTCTTAAAACTTTTTACGAGTTTTGTAAAGTCAAATGTTGAACTGAAACAATTATTGATAAGATTACTTATCATTTGCATCAATTTTACAGTTTAGTAAATTTGGGAAGCTCATTTTATTTATGTCCAGTCTTTATTGTTCTTACTGGCTGTGGAGGGCTGCCTAGCGTTATATTTAATAATATTCTCATAATACCTTTGTCTGGTTGTAAATTCATCAAATAATTATTCACATATTAAATAATAAATTATTATATTTTAAACATTTTATTGTCATACAATGCAAAAATGGGAAAGGATAGGTTAGCATGGAGGATTGCATCAGACCAGTCTTAAGACTGATAACGACAGCAAACATTGTCATTAAATGCCATCCTTATTTTTATTCCGTTCAGAATTAAAAGGATTTTTTTTTCAGATTTTACAAGTTATTCCTTTTTGAAAAGGATTTTCATTAATTAAGAATTCAATTAAATGTTTATTGGCGTAGCCCCTATTTAACACAAATGTAGTAAGAGGGTTTCGGTTGTAATATTAATGGGTGCAAAATAAACAATAAACTTGTAAATTATTTGTGGGAAAATTGGTAATTTTAATGAAAAGAAAATTATTTTTGAGCAATATATTAAACTTTTACGATATTTTTACGTTTTATAAACCGGGGAGGGGTGGGGGAGAATTTGACATAATCAAATGATCAACTGCGTAGTTCTTTACCCCTCCTAAACACATATTACTGGACGAGTAGCAGTACATTTAAGTATATATGACCCATGGTGTAAGTAAAAAGGTGAGCCATTGCACAGGCATACGCCACGCCTCCTTTGCTCGTGACGTCATCCGGGATGCAAATCTCAAGCCTGAAGTTAATTCTTACGACAAAGCATCTGTAGCATCTTTACACGATTGAGACATCAGATCATCCGCTAATTTGTTCCTGTTTCTTGCAGTAAGTCTAACTTATCGACATGCATTTATCTTCCCAAAACTTCCAGGCAGCTTCTTGGTTGGGACTGCTTCTGGTTTTAAATTTTAACTACTCTTCTGGTGTGTAATTAATACACGCGTGCTGATAATAGCAAATTTAGAATATACCTGATAATTTGTACATGATTATAGTTTTTACACCGTGCTTTACATTAATCCTATTTTTTCTACGGCAAGTATTGTTCCATGTTCGACATAATTAGCATCTTTCGGAAAAATACTTTAGCTTATCTGTTACACTATGTGAAACCGAATACAGCGCACGACGACGTCTGTCTTCTTGAAATACAAATGCACATTGTACTCAACGTGAAATAGGTTCCTACAACCAACAAACAACTAATACAACAACAAAAATCCACGGTAGAAATCTAGAGCAGTCAGTAATAGAAGAAGAGGCGGCGAATGATGAAGAGTTGGGGGGACAAAATTCTAATGTCGAAGCTTGACATGCCTGAACAATTGTAAAGTGCCAGGAATTGATAACATTCCAGTGGAGCTGATAAGATCATCGGGCGAAGAAACAATACCATGGCTGTTCAGGATAGTTACTGAAATCTACGAAATAGGAAGAATAGCAGAAGATTTTAGTAAAAACATAATTATACTCATACTGAAGAAGAATGGGGCTGATATAGATGGCGAACAGCACAGCACAATTAGTTTAGTATCCCATACCACAGCAATAAAATATCGAGAAAGGAGGCTTATACATAAATTCTACAGAAGGCAGACAGCAGTAATTAAAATAGAAGATCAATAAAAGAAAGCCGTAATCAAGAAAGGAGTAAGCCAAGGATGCAGTTTGTTGCCCATGCTGTTTAACTTATATATAGAACAGGCGATGAAGAAAGTTAAAACGGAATATGGAAAAGGAATCATACTACAAGGATAAGAAATAAAAATGATATTGTAGTATTAGAGGAGTCCAAAGAAGACTTGGAAAGCATAATAAATGGCATGAACGTGGCCCTGGATAAAGAGTTTAATATGAGAATAAATAGAGGGAAAACCAAGGTAATCGAGTGTAATATGGGAAACAGTGGAATAACAAAGGGTGTTAGATTTGGAAGGGATATTTTGATGGAAGTTAAGAAATTCTGCTACTTGGGAAGCGTAATAACTAGGGATGGTATAAGTATAGTACACATAAAGAGTAGGATAGCACAGCAAAAAGGCTTTCGTGAAAAAGAAGAATTTAATTACGGATAATGTAAGTGTGAATATTAGAAAAACATTGCTAAAAATGTTCGTATGGAGTGTCGCGTTATATAGGTGCAAAATGTGGACGATAGGAGTTGCAGAAAGGAAACGAATAGAAGCCTTTGAAATGGGTGGATAGAATCACTAACGAGGAAGTTCTAAACAGAATAGGGGAAGGGCGGACAATATGGAGGACGTTGACCAAGAGAAGGGATAGATTAACAGGCCACGTTTTAAGACACGAGGGTCTTGCAAACTTAGCGTTAGAGGGAAGTGTGTGGTGTAAGAAAAGGGAGGCGGAGGATGGAATATGCTAAGCAGATTACGGAGGATGTCTTAGTGATGTGGAAAGGCAACGGCTTGTGTAAGATAGTATGGAGGGTTGCAGCAGACCTCTCTTAGGACTAAATTCTACAACAACATAATCCGATTTAATTCCCTCGATCATTTTGCAACAAAATCGACAAGGAATCCTAATAATCACGCAACTATTACACCACGACTGACTTCCGTGACATTGATATGAATTCCGTCTGCACCGCGCTATTCATTAAATTTCTTATGAATTTTAGGTTTTAATAGGAGTTGAAGTGCATGATTTGTGTGTGCCTTGTAGCTTGCCGTGGTGCACGATACTTTTTTCCTCGATGCCGTTGTTAATGTATGGTGTTTTTATGTCCGTGTGTAACGTGTGGTTGCTTATGCACCATGGCGCGTTCGTTGTCATTCAGAGTATTTTGGTAATAATAAACTTGCTTGTGCATCCTTAAAGTTCGATTCAATACATACACATGGGGAGGATTATCGTTTTGTATAGAATTGTATTTTGCAATGAATTATTTAGTTTCTTCCGAGAAGCTTGTATAAGTCTTTTGTTTATAAATCTATTTGTTTTGCGATCTTTCCAAGTGAGCCAACTTTCCAAATGAATGCAAAGGTATTTTGTGCAGGCAGATTGAGGTACAATAAAGTTATTTAAACGTACTGGAGGGGATTGGGTTCTTCTGAGTGTAATGTTTACTTGAAAGGATTATGCCTGGTTGATTTTTATCTTCCATTCATGGAGCCATTGTTGTATATTGTTAAGGTGAGATTGAAGCATTTGCGATGCCCTGGCTGTATCTTCAAGTGTTGTGATGATGATGGTATCATCAGCGAATGTCCCAGTGGTAGTATTCCTGTCGGTTGGTAGTCCTGCCGTGCATAGATAATATAATAAGGGACCAAGGGTACTTCAGGATTGTATTATTAGATACAGATTCATTCATTAATTTCACTTTGGTTAGGTAGAATTTAAGCTATTTAAAGTTTTTAATTGGCAGGTAGCGTTTGCTTTTAAGTAGAAGTTCTCTATGCCAAACTCTGTCAAAAGCTTGGCTAAAAACATAGAAGTACAGTATTTTTTGTGAACTAATGACTCATTTATAACGTGACATACTCAGTGGACCCGTTCACGAAAGTGTTCGGGTCGGCCTTTGCGCCAAAAGTCTGTCTAGGATCTTGGAAATAACGTGCAGTAAGCTGATAGGCTCGTAGGACCTACTTTGTTTAGGTCTTTGGAATGAGAATAACTATTGCTATTTTCAATTGCTTGGCCAATATTGTAGTCTAAGAGTGGCGTTTATTATGTATTTTATTAGAACTACATCTTTCCGAGGTAATTCTCTTACCATTCTTGGTGTAATTTGATCTATACCTGGAGCTTTATGACGGTTTAAATCGTTAATTTCTTTTTGTACTTCCTTCTGGGTGAACGCTTTAATTAGAAGTATTAACAGTTGACTGTATGAAAATTGTTCTTCTACTACATCATTTATTCAATCACTTAATGGAGTAAATAATTCGGCAAGATATTCGGCGAATAATATTGCTTTCTCCTTGTCCTTTCTAGACTACTGCAATACTTGTGATCTTTCATCTCGTATAGGAGGTTTTTGTTGTTTTGGTTTGTTGGTTTAGTGCATGAAATAAGTTACTTAACCAGGATAGAGTAGTAACTTTACAAATAAAATTGGATGGGGAAAATGTCTATAGCCGCTGTATGTTGGAATGCTCAAAATTAACATTTTCATTCAACCTGACCTGGGGAAGACTAGTACATATAAAAAACCTATATTGTGACAAATAATGAAAATTAAAAGTGATTTATAATTAGGCTCGTACATGATTCTTTTATTGGCCGAGATTTAATTTTCATTTATATCTAGTTATGCCCGCGACTTCGTTCGTTTGACCTAGAAACGAAAGTTCGGCGTTATTTATTTACGATTGCTTCATGGCAAACTCGCAGTTGGTTGTGAACAGATCCCGCTTTCACACGTTAGCAACAAATGATGCAGTAATAATGCTCGTCCTCCCCCTCTCTCTCGTGCTGCCAAAATTACGCTTATAATAACACAGTAAGTGGGATGAATAGCATAGGACTTTTAACTCGCAGTTGGTTTCCACGCCGCCTTTCGCGCGGCAATTCATTGGATTTATCAATATATACATTAATATTTTCTGAACTATGTAAGATATCGAAATGAAACATACACGAAAGTTTAAGTTAAAATTCTTGTTTCAATCCCTAAAATTTTCAATGAAATCCGTTAAGCCGTTTCGGAGCATAAACAGATCAAGAGTATAGGCGACACGCATTCTCCTTTTTGGAGATTCCAATGCATGAACCCAAGAAACCTTCCTGTATAATCAATATTTATATTATATTAATATCACTATCGGAATGAAATATGAACGAGTAATTAAGTTAAATTTTCTGTTTTTAAACCCTCAAATTTCCATTGAAAACCGTTGAGCTGTATTGGAGCCTATTCGAGACAAACATATGGACAGACAGACACTTCAATTTTTTTATTGGTATAAATTTTCTTTAATGATTGATTTGTCATTACTTAATAACTTCATGCCTTTTGAATATTTCATTTTCGTTAAAATCCTGTATTAAAAATACGTTTGATATGCTTAAAGAAAAGAACTATATAGCCTTGATTGCATATGTTGTGCGTATTTCATTGATGTCAGCGAGGCAGCTGAGGTTTCTCTCGAAAAGCCCTATATCTCGCTTTTGTAGAAGCACGAATGTTTCTGGGAATACTGCGTGCTTCGTGAGACCATCCCCACTCCTATCGAAGCTAATGTTACTGTCAACACTTAGCTGTTATTTATGGAAGGGTTTAAATCTTTGGAGTTTCTGTAAGTGCTCGTTCGTTTCGACATCAGATAGACGACTTTGTGGTTATGTTCCAATATTTTAGGTCAACGACAGTGAGATTAAAGCGAAGCACGCCATGTTTTATCTGTGATTGCTTTCCGACCGCACTGGATTTTCTAGTACATGTATGAGCTTCCGGAGTGTGTCGTAAAGTGCGGCCTTCCCCAGGTCTTGGAATGAAACCAAATTGCAAACATTTTGTTTTGTGGTCGCGTGATGTGTTCGTATTCGTCCGCTATACCTGTGTTACGCCAGGAGCCCCACCCGCTCGTAAAAAATTTAACAATAAGAAGGCGTCCATGGGGCCCGACTCTGCGAGCATATTTTTGTGTTGCAAAGCAAGGGAATGGGGCTCTACCCAATCGCGGAGCAGTTTTTGAGTTACGACGTTTATGCATTTGACTTTCAGTAAGTGTTATTTTGCAGCTGGTGCAGTGTTTGCCTTGGATAGAGGTGACCTAAACAGGTAACTTTATTGAGGCCGCTGACGAAGGTGGAGTCATAAATCACTTCTGTTTTTTCTTACACCAGTAATGAATTTATGTCTGCCTATTAACTAGTTACTTCAATTATTTAAGCAAAAATGATATAACAATTAAACTATTAAATCCTGTTCAATGTGTGGTAAACATATAGGCCAGAGGTGGGGAACCTTTCTACCATTAGACGCCACATTTAAATTAGGAGACCGCATATCTTGATAAACGCGACTTCTAATTAAATTATTATAATTTTTGCATTGTATAGGCACAATATAATTGAACATTAAGTTATCTATTCATTATTTAACATAAAAAGTGCCAGTATAGAATATTTTTTTGTATTCAAATTTAATTATTTTTTAATAAACAAAGACATTTTTTTTAAATAACACTTAAAAAAATTAAAGCATTTTAAGTTAAACAGCATGGCGACAGACTGCAGTCTTACTCCTTTCTTGATTTCTGCTGTCTTTTCTTGACCTTCAATTCTAATTACTGCTGACTGCCTTCCGTAGAGTTTATGTATAATGGAGATCCGGAAACGTGGGTCGTAACCGGAAAACCGGAGTTGTTTCACACACAAAATGTATAAAGATGGAAACGATGAGGAGACAAAGAAATTAAGAATTCTCTCCTTCAGTCTCTCCACGAAAATAATATAATAATAAAATTAGTGTAACAGAAGATGACCTTACATGCTAAAACAAATTTAAATATACGCATATACTTTATTATTGTATTCATACACATTTATATCTATGTAAAAAAATGTACCAACAAAAGAAAAATATTGTTAAACAGACCTGTTATTAAATCTAGAAAACAGGTCAAGTAAATTATTATCAATAATAATAATAATAATAATAAAAGTTTATGTAATCCTTAATAGCTGTCCCAGTTCACTTTATTAAACGCTTTTTCTAAATCTACAAATGCCATGAACGTGGGTCGGTTTTTTCTTATCCTGCTGTCTAAAATTAGACTCGAAGTCAATATTGCTTCATTTGTCCCTCCATTCTTCCTAAAACCAAACTGATCTTCTCCTAACTCGCATTCTATTTGACGTTCCATCCTCCATGCATGGGAGATTAATCTAATTGTCCTGTGCTGTTTGCATCTATCAGAACCAGTCTTCTTTGGCATGGGTATGATTGTTGTTACTGAAATCGTCTGGTATTCTTCCTGTTTCGTAGATTTCGCAAAATATTCTGAACAGCCACGATATTGCTTCTTCGCCCGATGATCTTACCAACTCCGCTGGAATGTTATAAAATCCTGGTGCTAAACAATTGCACTGGTCTGTCAGAGCCCCAACTCTTCATCATCCACCTCCTCTTCTTCTTCTATGACCGACTGTTCTAGATCTCCTCCATGATATGACCTTTAATGATAAATAATCTGCTCAGTGTCTCGTAATTTTTAGATATACTATAAGATTTTAAAAATAGCCCAAATTACTATAAAAGTACTTTATTTTAACATTATTTCTTTTGACTGCTGTCAGTCGGAAAAATAGGGCACGCCACAGGAAATCGTTTCGCGATATCTGTAGACCGGTATGGCAATTTCCTGTACTTTCGGAGAGAACAACATCTCTTACGACAGTGGTTATTAATGTGTTTCTCAATTACATATTCATGCCAGTAAATAACAACAGTATTATGATTATAACTCAATTAACAGAATCTATAAAGTTCTCCGGACTTAATAGTTCGTCTGTACATAACAGTCCTCTTTAACTAGAAATTAGTCCTACAATATTTAAATTGAAGTATACAAGGCTTTTAAGTTGGGTTGTTGAATTACCACTTTGCATTATAAAAAATATTTCACATTCAAACGACAAAGTAATCTAAAGAATATTTAAAATTATTATCCTATTAAAATAATTTTATACCAATATTTATAATTATAATAAATTATGCCTTGGCCGTTATTTACTGGACCAAAGAGTACAACCATTAATATTTTTCAAACCCATTCTTAAGTAGTTTCCTTTGTTTACTCTTTGGATTTTATTACAGTTGTTCATAACTGTTCATATAAAATACATTATTATAAGAGCAATGAATGTATATAAAACATAAATATAATAAGAATTAACGACCCGTATAACAGACAATGATGCTAAAAATCGTTGAACAAGGATCTTGAATTTAATGGACGTTTCGAACAAAATTTGTGGTCATTATCACTAATCGATACAGATTTATATAATATGCACAAAGATAGTATACATCAAACAATATCTAAAAAATTCAGAGGTACATAGTCACAAATCCATAAAATTTTTATATTGGCCACTTAAATTTAAAAAGTACGAAAAATTCGATTTTTAATAAAGGTTACTGTGTTACTAGTAGCTGTTGGGGGCACCAAAAGTATAAATGTTTTTAAAAATAGTTTAATGTTAGAGTTTAAAAAGACTGATTAAATGTAGAGTGAATTATTATTTCTAATACGTTTTGTATTATGTAGAAAAAATAGAATTGAGAATATGTAATAAACTTTAAGCTAATTTGAATAAATAAATAACATGCAGTTTAAAACCAAAGTCTGTAAATGTGGAGGGTCCGTGGGATCTTCTCCCTAATACTTTTTCCGTACACATAATAGAATTCTTAACGTGGGATGGATGATACAGCAGTAATCGGCTTCTTATATTGCTGCGTATATACTTGTGTTCAGTTCGGAGTCAACGTTTAAATGCACATTATTTTATAATTTACATGGTAAATTTTCCTTCAATTTATAAGTTTGATGTATAGTGTGTTTTACATGATAAATTACGTATCTCACAAATTGTACTGTGTCACAACTCCCCGAAATCATTTGCTTATTTGCATGTACAACACCGTCAACAGTCTGAACATCTGTAGAAACATATTCCATCTTCTCCGTTTCTGCCGCTAATGCATGAATGGACACTTTTGGTAAATGTTAAACGACATTGTATTATTATGAAATACGATCATACATATTAAATATGTCATATATTAAGGCCTTTTCTTCATCAGAGTTTGATTTAATTTAATCATTTTTAATATTAAAAACATTAAATCCCTAAACGTGAGCCCTCTTTCCAGCACAATAGTTATGCCAACAAGAAAAACCTTAGAAAAGGGTTACATCATGAAATTAATTTTAAGGACAACAGATTCAGAAGACTTCAAGGATGATCTCACCGATGACTCATTTGTGTTCATTTGCAAATATTAATGGTCTCTGCTGATGGACATATATTATTTATCGAATTAATTGAACTATGAAACGACATTCTGTAGTTCTTGATATGCAACATGAAACTTTAATTGAGTTACTGAAGAATTGAGAGGCATAATAACATGTACAGTCGAACTCGGATAGAATGAGAAACTGGTTAAAATGTTAAGAAAACTTTCTAAATGGAAATAAATTAATAGATTTTATGTGTTTATTGATTCGGATATAACGAGGAAGACCCCGGTTATAATAAGAAAAATTCTGGAACTTTGGAAACTTACTTGGGGCGGCTACGGAAAGACGGAAGTCTGAAAAGTCCATCAACACTGCCACTATGTACCGTGACTGATTTATTTCGGACAATTCCATATCGAACTTTTCATATGCTTTGTAAACCCAGAAAACATTTTATAATAAGTAACTTTACCGAGTTACATTTTATCCTGCACTTCAGAAGACTGAAATAGTAAAAAAATTCAGTAAATATTCTACGGACATCGAGTGCAAAAAGCTCAAATGTCTTGGAACATGTACCAAAATTACATCTTGAAAGAAATCGGTGGCTGCGTTATAAATGATGACGTGTGCAAAAAAAGGATTATAATTCCAACAGTCTCAACGTTGCTGAAGCATAAATTACGTCAGAAAACAACATAACTAAAAAAATTATTATTCTTCAATTGGACAATTTAGACAGTGTTTTAATTGAGTGGTTTAAAATTAAATGTAGTTATAGCAATTGTTTCACAGTCGTATCTTGAAAGTGTAAGCAGAATGAATTGATCTACGAAGAATTAATATTTCAGTTTAGTTAGTTATGCAATTCAATTTATATTATTTATAACTATAGTAGAATCCTATTTTGACTACTTAAATTTTTGAACCCATTAGTTTCAATACTTTTATAATCATCGTTAAACCATAGATATTTTTTCACAAAAAGCCAATTAATTTAAAAAAATTTAAGTAATGAGAATGTTTTAATAGAAGTGAATAAGTTAATATTCTTGGGAAACATTTTTTTACGTAAATCCAAACCCAATAAGAAATTAGGTATCAGTTTTATAAATCCCTATTTTGTTTTTGTAATCTCTGAAACTAAAAGTACAACTCGAATATAATAAATTCCGGCTATTAAAAACAATATTGGACGGTCTCGTTGCACTCATTATTATAGAATTCGGATAATTTTATAATAATATAATTTTATTTCTTTCTACTGGGAATTATTTAATATAAAAATGTTTTCTTCAGATTTGGATATTATAAATAGGATAATATAATATTTCAGTCTTGTATCAATAGTGGGCCTGCATTAGAATCCCTTGACAGATAGTAAGTGATACTAACAACTGTAGTAGGTAATGTTAATAATAATTTGTTATGGAAAACTTATGAGAGGAAAATATAATGTAAGCTGTAACTAATACATTTATCACTAATATTGATTCTGAGAGAGTAATAATAATATTGAAAATACAGTACGGCTCGAAACTAATCTGAGAACACAAGCCAACGATTTATTTTGATTCTATTATTTATTGTTTATTTTCTTATTATCTACATCGAAAAGAAACCATAAGCTTCATTTATAATTCATAGAGTTTGCTAAATTTGCGGCAAATTTATTAAAATAAGAGCCCAAAATTTAGTTTGATAACAAATGTAAAGCTTTGGAGCGACTACTTTAAACTTCACGATAAAATAAGGGTTGCAGAATGTCCCTTAAAATACACATGTTACATGCTCACTCGGAACAATTTAAATATAACTTGGCGGAATATTCAGAAGAGCGAAGGGAACTGTTTCAGAAAGGCTTTGAGCAACGTTATCAAGGACAATATGATGAGAACATGATGTGTGATAATACGAGAAAGTTCGTACTCACACAGAACAAGTACAGTTTTATAGATCTATTTTTACTGTGTTTGTTTATCAGTAGTGATGTAAATATATAAATTAAAGTTTATTTTCTTTTCATGTGTAATTTAATTGATAAAAATAGAAATTTTCCTTACACTTTGAAATTTACTTCCAAAGCAAATTTTACTATGTAAAAATATTTTTTTCCTTCTCTAGTAAGGCATAAAATATCAAATTCAGACACACAGATCCAAACTCAAAATTATTGCTGACTTGTGTAATACATTGGTAACTAACAAAATGTATGAATATTAAAAACAATTTTATTCGTATGATATGGGTGCAATAGGTGGACGTTAGTAGTTGCAGACAGGAAAATAATAGAAGCTTTCGAAATTGGGTGCTACAGGAGAATGCTGAAAATCAGATGGGTGGCTAGAGTAGCTAATCAGGAAGTTCTAAGCAGAATTGAGGAAGGGAAAACAATTTGGAGGACTTTGACCAAGAGATAGGAGAGGTTAATAAGTCACGTGTTCAGACATGAGGGCCTTGTAAAATTACCATTAGAGGGAAGTGTGTGGGGTCATAACAGAAGAGGGAGCCAAGAATGGAACACGCTAAGCAGGATAGGCTAGCATGGAGGGTTGTGTCAGACCAGTCTTAGGACTGATTATTACAACAACAACAACATATTTTAAACGCTTAGCTGCAAATTACGACTGTTGAATATGTCATAAGCATATGTTATTTTTGTTTCCATTTGATGGAAAACATATTTGTTGTTTTTTAGACATTTTATTTTGTTAATCTACGAACAAGATATGTATTGGGTGTTAATAAAATGCAAATATTTGCTTCTCAAACTGAGTTGAATAGGGTTGGCTGTTATTAATTATTTAAGTGGAATATTAATATATTAATAATGAGATTTTATAATATAAAAGAAAGACAGTGATTTACTTGATCCAAAAACATATTTTACATTAATATTACAATGTTACTCTTTTCGATTCTTTATACAGACAATTTTTCTTAAATTAAAACTACATATCTATTTACAAAAAAATTCCTTAAAACTAAACAATTTTATCTCTAACCTCAGGGTCGTATCTTATGAGCCTTCTCATAGAACAAAATATTTTAAATCTACTCGGACATGGCAGTACAGAAATTCAGCAAAGAGTCACAGGGGTAATTACCGTGTAGGCTTAGTGAATATTCCAGCTCCTTCCTTCTAATTGGTTCATACTCCATCCAGGTCACAACCGCCTCCGACGCTGCTATTATTCTTGGTTCAGGAAGAATTTCCGTTTATCCTCCTGTCCTTGAACCGCCTATCCAAGGATGCCGATCATCTGGTCGAAATCTCCCTTGCCACAATTCCAGTCACCTGTCCAGCAACCTCTCTTGGAATATCTCACCAATTATGTCTTGCCATATCACCTGTCTCACCGCTCTCGAAAAATCTGTCCAAATCTCTCTGTACGCCTTTTCAAAATCTATTCACTTCTTTGGTTCGTATTACCCAGGGATGGATATTGACCAATAACATTTATGGTTACACTTGGGGAAAACACACCACCCGATGCCGCCAAATCTTACCAAAATTGGGAAATACCCCAGGCGTGACATTCACTCTGGGTTTTATTGCCCCTGTCTCAAATGATGTCTCATTTCTTTTGACTCCATACCGCCAAAAGTCCGAGCAGATGTGTTTGACCGTTACAAAACGTAAAGTTTAATTTTCAGTCTTACGCTGCAGTATTACATCTAGGGAGGAAATACATATTTATAAAATTGATGACTGTGTGAAAGTAACCAGACTTAGTCAGCGTAACTGTGCTTCATGAAATGTAGTTGAATCGTAATTGCTGGTTTTGGCGCTAAGCTGTTTTTCTAGGAACTGAGACTCGGAGAAACGTTTACGTCAACAATGTGGCTTATGAGGCAACTGGAAATTTCTGAGTATTCCCATTAAGGTTTTTTATGTACGACGTAGTTAAATTGACTTCACCATGCAGCCATTCATTCCGAAGAAAAAAACTTGAAACTAGACGTGAATATTCCTTGAGTTACACCAGTTATTCACACTGTGGTACCGTGGAACCTCGGTGTACATCTTAATTCTAACGTGGATTCTATTCGTTTCCCGAATTGTTCGTAACCCGAATTTATTAATTACCATTGAAAGACTTGTTCCACGCTCAGAAATATGGAACATACTTTTGTTGTTTTGTGTTAAATTTCGAACAATATCAGGGAATATCATAGGCATAGTTATAAACTAGGAAATGTGATCTTTTTTTTATGGATTTTCCCGGACCAGATAAACTATCTAAAGATAATTGACTTTGTTGTTATTGAAAAATTTTCTTTAAGTGGGGAATGACATTATCTCTCAAAATGTAATCACAATTTTTACTTTTACGTTGTTGAGATTGTTATTTTTAAGATATTTACTGTACCATGTTCATCCTTTGATCAATGCTTCATTTTAACGTTTTTTAATTTCACATTCTAAAAATCATTAAGGTTCAGTGATGAGATTATCAAATCTGGGGGAGATTCCAGAGTTTTAACTCGAATGCAATGTCTTCAAAATATGAGAGGATGATGAAGAAACAGGTCAGTAATTAGGCCAGAATTTAAGAATAGTCAGCAGCGTAAGTCGAAGTTCGGGTAAAAATTATTTCCGAAACTTGTTCGTAACCCTAAAGTCCACTCTACGAAAATTTTCTTTATAAACGATTACATAAGTGTTACAAAGGAGTAAGAAGAGAGAAACTGAAACCATTAAGTACAGTTTCTATAAAGGATTTATTTATGAATGTATTCCATGGATTGTGGAATTACGTCGTTGTTAATCACGATGTTGTCCGTTGGTAGGTATAAAACATTTCAAAAATTAAATTACCATTACAATCATTCGACGGGAAGACATTTTCACGATACCTTACCATAATGCGAAACTTAAGTGTGGCATTGGGATATACATCTATAAACGAAAATATAATTAAATCAGTCGAAGTTTTCTATTTAATTGTGGTTGAGGATGAGTGAGTAAAAGATTAAATGAGAGTTTAGAATTTTTATTCATTACAAAATTTTTAAGTTTGTCTGTGAAACGAATAAATGTCTGATTCCTATATTATGTTATTTTCAGATTTAGTGACGAAGTATATTGAAACACGAATTTATTTAAGTAATTGATTTATACATATTCTAAAACGTATGAACTTGGCTTTGGTGGTTGGATCCTTCTTCATAGACTGTGACAATTTTTGCTTTGTTTCCTTAGTTGAACCCGTGGATCGTAAAATTCTATAATTAATCTAGATTAATGGATTATAAAAAAATGTTTCCTCTCGTTTAACACGTTTCACTAATACGTTTTTATAAGCTATACCAATAATAAAATTGAAGTGTCTGACTGTCTTTCTGTATGTTTGTCTCGAATAGGCTCTGAAATGGCTCAACGAATTTCAATGAAAATTTGAGGGTTTAAAAACATGAGATTTAAATTAAATATTCGAGCATAATTCATTTCGATACATTGCAAAAGATATTAATATAATATGAGGGTCAGTCAACTATAAACGGAAATATTTTAAAAATAATTTTTCTGAGAACGATATAATTTAAAAACATCTTTCTTAAGTTTTTTATATAGTTTCCTTCTATTGAAACACATTTTCCCAGCGATCATAAATAAACGACACCGATATATATTCAATGAATTCAACTTTATCAAAATTCTATTCCTGTTGTTTCTTTTTTAAAAAATAACTATTTTTTTGATTATGTAATGGCGTAATTGAGCATGTGGAACAACGAGTAATTTCTATTTTAGTTAGGTTCAGTAGTTCTGTGTAACATGCAGGGGTAGGGAAGGTCAATACATTGCTTTCAAGAAATTCATCAAACCAAATGTAAATACTGATCTTCTTTGAAGCTCAATTTGTTTTTTTATCTTCTAATTTCTAGTATAGGAGGGTGGGGGTTAATTAATTAGAAGTTGATTTAGAAATCTTAGGAATTTATTTAAATTGGGGAATTAAACAGGAAATAGATTATTGAGGGAATTATGGGTTCGGTGAAGCAATCTGATCTCTTTAACTCAGGTTTAATACATGGGTGATCCCTCCATAATCGATCTGTATTGGAAACTTGGCAGCATACCTGTTTACAGCTTCTATCTTCTTCATCTCCTTCAGCATCTGAAAAGTCCAGCCCAAGTCCTCAGTTTCGCCCGTCTGCTCTTAATGTCTGGAACCGAAAGCAGATGTCCAGCACAAGTTGACCGTCTTCTCTTAGTGTCTAGGGCCGAATGAATCTGCACAGCCTCTCCGCTGTGTCCGTCACCTCGATAAACCGATCTTTTTCATTCGATTTATCTATCCACGAAACCCCATTGGCCGAGGCCACCATGTGTAATTTTAAAATATTGTTTGTTTTGTTAATGCGTGGATTTCTGAGAATGGCGCAGGTAATTTTTATACGTGTCCTGACAACATCCCACAGGATTACAGCCTCCGACCCCTGTGACATGAAGTCGCCGCTCAAATTTCCACTGCCCATTTCGAGGAGCCACTCAACCTTCCAATCCTTTTCTAATTTCTGCATTATGACTTAATAAAATAAATATCGCGCTTCACTAGCCAAGTTTCACCCTGTTGTTATTACTTTATGTGGTTGGTTTAGTGATTTGCTGTTTCTCAGTACAGCCTTGATTTGAACCAAACTCTTAAATATAACGTAAAAAACAAAGAAAGTTTATCTTCTATAAGAGCGATAAGGATAAATATGTCCATTAATAGACAAACGTTGAAAGGAGAATTTTATTGAAAAGATTTTAACGGACTATTCGTTTTGATGCAAGTTTAGCATTTTTCCACTAAGGACTGTCACGTTTACGGTTAACAGGCTACATGAGGGTGATCGAGTAACAAGCAACATTCTTTCATATTTTAAATTGCTTCAAATTAGAGATAGAGAATCTGTTTGAAAAATCTATTCTTCTTATTTTGGATCTACAGGCCTTTGAGGGCGGGGTGACTGCGGACTGTCAACTTGCGTGACACATTCCGAATTTGGAGTGACACGTGGTCAGCGTATAAATTCTCCAGCAGCCTTAATCCCGGTCTTCGTGACCATGACTGCACAAACATCCCAGCCCATGCCATGATTCGAACCGGGACTCCTGGGTTCTGAGGCAGCCATGCTAGCCGCTAGACCACAGGAGGTCGGTATAAAATATCGATTATTGTGCTGATGTTCCAAAGGTTGGACTGCTTATTAAATCGACAAATACATGGGATATTAAAAGCTATATTGAACAAATTAATGCTGTCTAGCAGAAAATATGACGTGGTATTCCTAATTGTTTAATGTAACGACGTCTTTTTAGGAGTATCTGCAGCTTCCAATGGCGACTTATCGGCTCTATACAGAGAGAGTATGCCACACGTGCCTCGAGACCAATATTATGGCGTCCCCAGGATTCATTGCATGTTTCCGCGAAACTTTGTAACGACTAAAAAAGTATGAGACCGCTGGCGACAATGCCCTCGTGGTTATGAAGAAACTTGGTTCGTATCTCGTGATGGATAATCAATGACTTCAGCATGAGTATAAAATGATAATCAGCTGCAGACGTGAATGGACTCTTCAATGCCTCTCCTATAGTATTATATTGCCATCTGCCAACCCTAACGACGCTGGGAAGGGACGTCTGATCTTTTCCCTCCTTCTAAAATGGAATAAATATGATAAACCATATCAAAAAACAAATTTCAAAATTTCGGAAATAATGAATAAGGTGAACATTAAAAATTAAGTGTAAGAACTGAAATATGTTGAACTGAAATATTAAATATATTCCACTGACACTAAGGTCCATTTGATCTTGCAATCACCGTGGATATCTCGTTGATATCCAGTTTTGTGCTGCGTCCGGCTTCTTTTGTCGCTCCTCCATCCTGGTATGGTAAAGAAACTATTAATTGCCAAACATAGATGTCGTATAGAGAAATCTTCATTTATAAATAGAACGGCCGTAAGCTAGAACAGTTTTGCTGCATACCTGAGTCCATATTTTTCAAAGGAAAAGAAACCAAATAATAAACACGGAAAAAGTTGTATTGAACTTAGTATATTAAATTGTTGCAGCACTGCACGCTGCACGCTGTTGGTGTAAATAACTAAATAAAAAGTAAGCGTTACTGAGATCTTTATTGAAACGTTAGGATAAAGGGAATAAATGAGACTGCACTCAAATGTCAATGGATCGAAGAACGCAACAAATGGGTTCATAGAATGGTTCAATTTAGTGAGACTCACCGAATACCAATATTGTAATATTTCAATTAATATGACATATGATAATTAAGGTATCGGTGTAATTATTAAACTGATAAATAATTGAAATTTTGCAGAAAATGTGAAAGACAAAATTGACACTTGGGACAAACATAATGTGATTTATAAAATTAAACTGTAATGCTTTATATTGGTCAAACTAAGCGATCCTTAAATACCGAGGATTAAAAAACAAAAAAACCCATCAGATGTCATGTTCAAAACTATATATCATATTTATCCCCAAAACTATAACTTCGACTGGAAAAATGTTAGTCTTTGAACAAGAAAAAATTGTTTTACAAAGATTGGAAAGCGTTGTAATCCTGAGGTATTAAATGTAAAAAAATAATACGATTAATTTGAACGAACTTATGATACCGTGCTGTTATAATAATTTAATCATATGCATCTTATCATTATTTATTTCAATCTTCACAAACTAACATTGTTAACGTTATTCCGTATTTTTAATTCTTATTTCGATTGTAAAAGCACGGCAGAACGCAAAATGTTTTACTTTCTATGTCTATTTTTTAATTAAAACATATGTAATTTAATCCATGAAAAACATAAAATTGTCTTTTATATATTTAACTATATTAAGTCAAAACTCAATAATATCCATTTCTAATTTATTATAATTTCTTGTCTGTGGTTATTACTGGAAAAAAATTGATTATGTAAATGAATAACACACAAAGTTCTGGACAGAGCGTTATAAATGTATTTAATACGTTTGGCAACGAATATTTTCTTTACCCTTGTTATTTCTTCGTCGGTTATTGCAGGATAAAATCAATCATGAGCTGTTTATATGTGAGTCAGTTTAGGAATGGACTGCCTGCTTTAGTCCCAGATTCCTCTTTCATAATCCGTAGTTACCTTAATGTCGATAGATTATATTTAATACTTTCAGTTCAACGAGAATCCTAATGTATATCAAGTTAACCTATCCATTATTTCGGAAAACTAGAAATTATTTTGTTTGATATGGTTTATCATATTTATTTTCTGATTTATTGACTATTTGGGAATGTATCTGAATATGAATAGTGTATACACTTCAAGAAGATAAGATTTGATTTAGATAACATCTATTTATTAGTTACATTAAGCCTCTATTGAGGAAATAGGACAAGTAAAAAATACATAGTTAACAACCCCATTAATAAAATACATAATCTTGAAATAATACGTAAACGTATAAACAAAGACCTTGCACACACACACAAGAACAAGATCAATACAACACACATAATAAGAAAATACAAGTAACAATTATACAAATATATAATGGGTTAATATATATATACGCGGGGAGAAGCAATCGCTACATAAAATGGTTAAAACGTAAGACGTAACCCATAATAATTTTAATAGAATAAATATTATTCACTTGTTTATAAAAAAGCAACACTCACAAATACTTATTTAACCGCAGAAAATTGACAGTATAATCACTCATTTTTCACAGAAAACACAATCACAAACACTTTGCTCTCGTCAACGACGCCAGATAAAATATGGAACAGAAGAGAGAAAAAAAAGTAGGTTAGTAAGTATTAAGTTTTGAAAATCATTTAGCCCTGATGATTTCAGTACTTTTTTGGGATATTGTAGTACAAATCAATTGTTTACATTCCGATTTAGGGGTTCATTAACTGAGTAGTAAGCACCAGATAATATATTTTTACATTTAGTAATTACGTTTCTAAGACTATTCTTTTCGTATGTAGACTGTTAATAGTTTAATTCCGGATTAATGAATACTGGATTGATAAAGTTTTTGGTGATGTTTGTCAGATATAAGAAATTCCTGGTTTATATATAGTAAATATGTATTTTTCTACTAAAAATTTAATTATTTGAATTTATTAGTTTCTGACTCAAAATAATTATTGTATAGGAAATTTGACTGATGAACATGCATTTTTAATCAAATAACCTCAGTATTTAATATTAATATATCATTCCTGTTGTTAAATAAATATTTAATTCCATGATTTATACCTATATTATTAGTAATTTATAAATTTTAAGATTAGTGAAGATCTTAAGTCAATATACTTGCCGATAAATGAATTTAATGTATTTTCTAGTCACAATAAAATAAATAGGTTGTAAGTTACATTTAATTTTAGTAGTGTATAAATTACGTATATAAATTTTATAATTAAAACCACGGTTCCAATGAAATGCGCCTATATTTGTTTTCGTTGACATAAAGCACGAAATTGGTTTCGATTCCATTTGCAGAAAGCTTTTTAGGATTGGCAGAATAAAAATGAATATAATTTTTGTGATATTTTTCTTATATGCAAACATTTTTATCGCTTAGATTCTATACTAAAGTTTTATCGTTAGTAGAAACTGTGTGTGATCATAACAGATTAAACGTCGGTGCAGTTAAATTATATTATATCTAGCTTTTATATATTTTTTCAGTATCAATAAAAACTTTAGGATATTGTAGTTTGAATCTATTTGGTTGAATATAATTTTTTGTACATAAAATCTCTAAATTTATTTGAGGATAGAAAGTAAAACTGTTATCAATAAATTAATAATATTACTAATGTGTTACTTAAAAATTTTAATTGTTATAAAAATTATTTGTTTTACTGTCATCAAGCACTTTTATCTGCCAATAGAAAAAATTTGTGTAATTTGTGCCAATTCGTAACACATTATTTGCGAATGTATTTATAATGAGGACTTTTCCATCACTTAAGGTCAGCATACGATTATATAATTTAACGTTTAAGTTGCCTAAAAATGGTACTGTTTCCATAAGAAAGAAGCTGAGCTTCTCGAGGAGAAAACACAGCCATATGGGAATTAGCATAGAAATGAATGGATATCCCTTGGGATGTGGTCAGGAAAGTAATTTCAGACGACCTATCAAAGCGTCATTGGCTTGGACAAGACGCGCCTAGCGCCCCCAAGACTCCATTTTGAATTCATATTTCGAAATGACATCATCTTAAAATCAAAGCAGATCCCTTAATCGAAAGTTTATCATGGGAAAGGAAATTTTAAACCTTATCATATAGTTTTAGCTCCATCCATAAATTGAGTATAGCTCCGTCACTAACAATTCGCAAATTCATGTTTAGTTTCAAGTTTAAAAAATGCAGGACCAAAATAATTATACAGCTATATTATGAAATATGGTAAATTTTTTAATAAATCCAAGAGTCGTAGAAGATTGTAAATGGCCAAGATACGCCATCAAGAGTTGAATAATTGAGATAAAAATATGCCTTGACTAATTATTTTAAATAATTAATAACTTACAGTATACAGAAACCGTTTTGATGACTATTTGATTATGTGTCAATTATATTTTGCATTCGGTATCTTGAATTTAGTTAGTTGAACTTTAAATGAATATCCGGGGAACTTACTGTTTTAAAATGACGAATTGTTATGTAAAAATGAAAAATCCATTAACTCAATTTAAAATATAAAATGATTGAATAAATTTTACTTCACAAAGCCGGCCTTTTAATGATAAATACTAAATCATTGTACATTTTTACAAACATTAGGTATCTTATTAACTATAAACATAACATCTATTCTAGGTGTCGTTTAGCAAGCCTTCTCATGGCAGCAGAATACATACGCCGATTTGGCAATATGTTACAGTGTAATTACCCTTTTTTCAGCCTAGCCTGGAAATTTCCGCTGGAGTCGGAGATGATATACCGGTCCCGCCGCCTGGCCGAACCGATCTTCCTCGTTGATCAATGAGCACCTTTTCATTTTGTTTTCTTCTTTTTCACCACGGACTAGAGAAAGCTTTCCGTCCGTTATTAAAATGTCCATGGCCAGTTAAATGTCCAATCTCCTACAGTTTTAATGACCACTGCTCAATACTTAATATCATGAACTCCAAATGCTTAGCGTACTAATGCTCAAATCTGCCGAAAAGAAAATTTTCCTGGGGTTTTAACATCTTGTCTCCAATTCACTTTTTCATGATAGGTGTCGAGGCCCGATCCTGTACAATCAAAATTATTAATCTTCCACCTTTGGGAGGAGCCATTAACCCCACTCCACAGATGTTTTGAAAAAAAAAGTCTGCTCACAGCTCAATGTCGCCAAATCTCACAGACATTTAGAAAACCCTGGCCACGCCAACTTGTTGAGGTTTTATTACTCTATCTGTAATATTCATCGACTTTTTTCACGCCGCTTGTCTTTGATTTAAAATCGCCAAATTCCGCATGTAGTTGGGTTTTACCATTATTCATTTTATGAAATAGTTTGCATCTCCCTATGAGGTTTTGTAAAAGAACGACAAAAACAAATTTAAAACTATTATTTTGTTATAATTTAACATTTAAATTCACACTTAAATCATCTCTAAGAAAACATTTAAATCTTTTTAAGAATATATATTCTGAATATGATATATATTAAAATATAATGGGCCAAAGTAATGTTACTCACAAATTTAAATTGAGATATATATTTTTGTACGTCGAACTTCAAATTCCATCTAGTGTTAAAAAAACTTAAGACATTAGTTTCTTGTTATTTTTGAAGTTATAGTTGACAAGTAATATAATTTTGCAAGACATGCTTCACGAACGGAAAATATTCTTTGGTCAGCTTCTTTCATTTACTGTAAGTAATTTGTTCAAAAAAATTGAAGGATTAAAATATTTCTGTGATAAGAGTCGTGTTTATTGCTGACATTAAAAAATTATATTTTCTAACGCATTTCTAAGGATTAAAAGTGAAAGATTCAACATATTTAAAATAGAAGTTCGAATGGAAACTATTTTTTAGATGAGATGATTATCATTAATCTAATTTAATATACTTGTCATTAAGAAAAATTGCTTTTTTTAGAGGCTCATAAATGAATATTTATTTTGAGTCAGAGAAACAGTCTACTTAAGTAAAATTCAGCAACATTGAATTTGTGGTGTCAATACTTGATTAAAAATGATTATGTAATGACAATATTATAGAGCGAATGTATCCCAAAGTAAATGCTGGACAAATAATTGTGGGTAGGTGCAAGTCTGGTCGTGGACATTCATGCTATTGTTTGCAGGGAAAACCTGAAGAAGATGACTATGTCCTCAGACTTTTTTACCATTAACATTATTGCTCAACGTAAATACTTAAAATCTATTTTGTGAATTTTTAATTACGGAAGTCTTTATGAAAACTGCCGACAAAACAGGATATGGCTATAAAATTTTCAATTGTGCTATTTGACGTTCTTGAAACGTTAGATTTTTACTCAATTTTTCCCTGAAATTGACTGCATCTTGATAGGTTTGTTAAATGGTTTTAAATTTTATATCAAAACATAATGATTAAAGAAATGTGAAGCTAACGCTTTCTTAATTCGCTTATGTCAGAATTTGAATTTCTGCATTCCAGAAGCAGATCTCACGTTTCCCCGCCACGTGTCACGAAACTTAAAACGGTAAAATTTCCTCAATACCTAGGCTGTGTTTCATGAGCTAATTCCTTTTGTACTTCTTCTTTTAGTATCTTATACCGAAAGGTTTCCGCTTAGGAAGCGAATAAAAACTTCCAAGTTGATCATAACCATTATCGGCGTAACATTCATCCAGGGTTTAAAAATTATTGATATGTAAACGGCGCCAAAGTCTGAACAGATTAAAATTGCAATTATACGGGAGGGGAACGTAAACTATCATCTTAACTGAATGAGAAACGATACTTTTACAACGCCAAAGTTGAAATGCGCGGAGGAAATTATCTCGATAAAAACGGATGTCGTGTAAGAAGCGGCAAGGGTACAGGCGTCTGGCTTGAGACGCCTGTGAAAAAAAAAGAAGAGAGAGCTTATAGATGTTATGGATGAGGCCATTTCAAAGCAGATCGTGATGGCGCGCAGCGAGGGAGGGGAAAAGCTATGCGAATGGCGCTAATCTTCGCAGAAAAACTAAGAGAATAATACTAAAAAGTTAGGAGCTACTTTATTTCTCACTCCCCTTGCCCTCTAGGTCTCCGCGCAGCGTTCGACGTGTTCGAAAAGTCATTAATTTCTCTCCGCTATGACAGAATTATAACTGCGAAAATTAAACTTAAATGAAAAATGATTTCTTCTCAGAATGAAGAAAGAAGGAGACTTTGCAAAATTAAAAGAATTTAGGACGCAGGAGTCTCTACCCATCATACGGATGGAGTGGGGAAGGGGGGGGGGAGACCGTGAGGTAGTAGGCGAGAGGGGAAAGGGAGGTGGAGAATAGGGAACAAATGTCGTAGCCCATTTTGCATTGAGAGCTTTTCACTTCGTTTCTTGTTCCTTAATTACAGTTGAATCTCATTGACATTTATCATGACCTTGTCATACTTAAAAAGTTCTTTATTACGATTCTGTCTAAGTTTATGGCAATAGATATCACAAAAGGAAAGTTGCTACAGAGACTGTAGATAATGGTAATGGAATGCATCGTAAGCAGAACGGAAAGTGGACAACTATTCAACCGAGTGATCTAGCTTAGGTTTTAAATTTCATTAAAAAAATTAACAATATGGACATTTTTATTATCACCCTTATTCCTTTCACAAATAAATCGCAAGAAACGAATATGAACTTTCCAATTATTATAAAAGGAAATGACCATTAGTGTTCTCACGAGAACTTCACGTTTTCGTTTTATATTGTATTTATTTAAATATGGTGTATTAATCTCAGTTACTGCAGGACCTTTTCTTTTGTTATATAAATATATTGACATAAACTTAATGTCGCTTTCACCTACAGTTGAAAGGATAATTCTGCTTATTATAATTTTTCTTTACAATTCCCTTCTTATGCTATTAAAGGGGAGTTGCCTGTTTCAGGATCAACCTCATGTAACCTGTTAACCCCCCCCCCCCATGCTGCGACCACCATATTTGGTGGCGCTGCGGGAGTTTTCTCGCAGGCGCTTCACTCCAGAGTGACTGCGGGGCTCACCTGATTATGTCGGGAATGCCTCGCACTTCATCTGGTTTTTTTAAATCAAAGTTCTCACATGCCGAGACACCACCTATTTTAGAAGGTATATGTTCCGGGGTGAAGACCTTGGGCATATAGCAAGAGTTGTCCGCAGATCCCATTGGATCAGTCAGCCAACTGCCTCCTGAAACTGGTGCGGACATGGAGAAGGGAATGCTACGACCCCACAGCAAACTCGTCTCCCGTCATTCGGAAGGGCGTAAGAATAGTACCCAATGCCCGAGCTACCTGATGCAGGTTTTCTAGGGTTTTCTCTGCATCTCTTTAGGTGAAACACCGGGTAGGATCCTTGCATTCAGGAACGAATCAATTATCTTACTTCACAGTCGGCGGGTTGTTCAAATGTTTTGAACACTTTGAAACGCACTACAAATGGAAAATACAAGGTGACGGTGCTTCACAGCTGCGTCTGGCTTCCTAATGAATGAAGGATGTGGTCGTGCATGCTCAAAATCGCAATTGCAGCGCAGCAGGGGCAAAATTTTAAAAGGTTACTTAATTAAAAACTGGTTTAGCATCATCATCCAGATTTGCCTCATTTGCATGTATAGTTATAATCCTTTTAGATATCTTGTTTGGTTGTTAAGATTTAAAAACGCTTTTAATAATAAATATGCCAGATTAACGAAACAATCTATTATTTGGAAGAATCTATCAAAATTTGCCAAAATGATGTGTTAATTTTGATGTAACAATGAGTTTCTAAAACTTACATCTTACTATTGAGTGAAACGTAGGGGATATAATTATAAGTGACAGCTATAAAATGTTTGCAGAAATCTTTCTATTAAATTTCCGCATTTCGTATTTTCTCTTCCCTAAGTACTACTGAGAATATAAAAGCTTGAAATTTCGGCATGAAGCAGCATCAATAAATTTGAGCCCTAAATGACAATTTTATTTTAAATCAATCAAGACGGAATGATATTTCACCAGTTTAGTTCACCTTAAATCTTAATTTTGGGAGAGATTTAACGTCTCTAGTATTTATCTCAAAGAATGCAACAATTATTCGTAAAGACCATTAAATGTTCGAAGTTTTAACATCTCATAAAAACCAGCTATAGTTTAAAGTCTGCGAAAATATTATGGTAACGGTATACGATAACTTTATTCAAAACCTTTTGCAATATTATGAAGTTATTATTAATTTCAAAATGCATTTTCAAGTTTTATTTTATTTCCATAGAAGAAATACTTTTTTTACAATTTATAAATGGTATATAAATAAATTAATGATTAATTCTAGACCATATTTTCATTGCAATTTATATTTAATTTCAAAGTAATACTATGCAATACATTTTTATAAAATAAGGTAAATTGTACATTGTAATGTTTTGTTAAACCGTCCGTATTCACCATTTACTGGTCTAATAAATCCTATGAGAGGTTACGAGTTTGTCAATGGAAATATTGTGAAAATGAATAAGCGAAGAAGGAACGCAGATACGTTGTTGGTGTCGGGTATAGAATCCTGGATTTGAACTAAATCAATCGAAGTGTTTTAAATGTTATAAATGTAAAGGCTTGTATGGAAGGATGTCGTATTTCAAATAAATATATAATTATATTTTTACAACGCTTGGGAGAGTAGTTTTTAATATTGGTCAAGATTTTTCTTTTGTTGGAAAACCGTAATCAAGAAAGGAGTAAGTAAGGATGCAGTATATCGCCCATGTTGTTTAACTTATATATAGAACAGGCTATGAAGAAAGTTAAACGGAATATGGAAAAGGAATCATACTAAATGGAGAAGAAATAAAAACCTTACGCTTTGCCGACGATATTGTAGTATTAAGGGAGTCAGTAGAAGACTTGGAAACAATAATAAATGGCATGAACGGAGTCCTGGAGAAAAAGTTCAATATGAGGTTAATAGAGGGAAAACCAATGTAATGTAGTGTAGTATGGGAAACAATGGAATAACAAAGGGTGTTAGATTGGGAAGGGATATTTTGACGGAAGTTAAGGAATTCTGCTACTTGGGAAGCGTAATAACTAGATGGTATAAGTATAGTAGACATGGAGAGTAGGATAGCACAGGAAAGGAAGGCTTTCGCGAAAAAGAGGGATTTACTTATGGGTAATATATGTGTGAATATTAAGAAATCATTGCTAAAAACGTTTGTATGGAGCGTGGCGTTATATGGGTGCGAAACGTGGACGATAGGAGTTGGGGAAAGGAAAATAATAGAAACCTTTGAAATGTGGTGTTATAGGCGAATGCTGAAAATCAGATGGGTGGATAGAATCACAAACGAGGAAGTTATAAACAGAATAGGCGAAAAGCGTTGAGTAAGAGAAGGAATAGATTAATAGGCCACGTTTTAAGACACGAGGGCCTTGTAAAATTAGCATAAGAGGGAAATGTGTGGGGTATGAACAGAAGAGGGAGGCCAAGGATGGAAAACGCTAAGGAGAATTGGGAAGATATGAGTTGTGCTAGTTATAAGGCTTGCGCAAGATAGGTTAGCATGGAGGGTTGCATCAGACCAGTCTTAGGACTGAATACCACAACAACAGATCAATATTAATTTTATGTAATCAATGCCAATGATTACGACTATAGGGGAAGAGCATTAATTGAATTTTAATGCACGTGTAAATCTATAAAAGTGAACTGGTTTGGTTTCATTTCCCACATAGAGAACGTAGAGGACAGTGATAAAAAGCCTATCGCGCCCTTTGTATCTCCGGTGTAACGTTGTCCTTTGTATATAATCTAAGACGAGACTATTTTGAAAAAGAGAAGTTTATTTCAAGTGTGCGCGACTAAGAGAGGGTTATTACACAACGGATATTCAATTTATGGGGAACATTTTGGAAAGATCCTTAGTGTCATGACTTCAGACCAAGTGAATATAATTGAATAAGAGAGATGTGCTGAATATCAAAACGCGACAAATCGGAGATAGATTATTCTCCGTTAACAATCGTATGAGGAAGCAGGATTCGCTGCAGATTTTACATAACTAACTGCGTAAATAATAACATAAATTGCGGATCATGTACCACAGGTGCTGAGTGAAGTGGACTATAATATAAATGATACACAGTTTATTAGATTTAAACTTTCTATCGCAGTTTTAAACTGTTCAAGAAAGAGAAATTACCCACGTCTGTTTTCTGTGGTCTACATTTAATTTTAAAATTATGGTTTTCTCTGTCTAAGCTTGTCGAATTTTCTAACTTTTTCCGTAAAAGCAATTTCAATCTTTGCGACCAAAAGTGCACACAATATTTACTTCTCTTTTGTGACGCTTCCCGCTTAATAATTTAAATCCCGTTAATTTGAATTAATACCTTATTACTCCGGTTGAATACTTGACGTAACCGTCATCTCGACGACACCGGAAACTATTCATTCTACATCAATACGGCACATCGTAAATCATTTATCGTTTGTCAAGTCCCCTTCATCCTCATTTTGACGGTGGCTTAGCTGCCGTGGTGAATGACAGTGACTTCAAAAACAGTGGATCCGGCACTAAGTTCGGTCGTTTTTGTATGACTTTCCACTTCGTCCCTCACAGGTTATACCTTTTATGGCGTTGTGTGTTAAAATGGACATTAAATAAGTGACACTAACTCTCATAGATCCAGAAAACTATTGACTTGAAACTAATAGCGGTCGTTTTTGAATTTTTTTTAAATGTCTCCCCCTTACTTTCCCCACCTCTAGGGATGATTCACCACGACAGTGTCTTTTCTTAGATTTTAAATTATATGTGTTCCAGATCAATTGAATTTACTTCCTGATGAATATAAACATACATTTGTTATTATTAAATTATATATATATAATATATATATTGCTTTTTTGTGACTACAGATAGACTGAGATAGTAATTAACACTTGAAAATGTTTTGTATCTATGAGTTGAAAAGTTTTTTAAAAAAACGCATGACACGTGCGATAATGAAAACATGTTTTATTGTCCCATCTCATTATTTCTTGCCAGTATATTCTTTTACCTGCGTGCTCAATATTAATTCATATTTGGGATATATTCGCTGGTAGCCAGTCGTCTTGGACTCATTTGCCAGGGAAGGGAGTACAGAGAGGCAGAGAGGGGGTTAAAGCTAACTTCTTTTCTTCCCCAGTCGGCAAAGCAAATGACAAACACACGTGCTGTACATAACTTTGCTGCTTGCTGCTTTCGAAAATGGATTTTAGTTCGCCGTCAAACTTTTTTCTCTGGTTCTGCACCCTAATTCTTTTAATGCTGTGAACCGTTTGATTTACGATTCGGATTACTTTTGAAATTAAACTTCAAGATTCGAATGCCATGGCCTTATTCCCGTATCAATAAAAATAATTTGTAGTGTTTGGATATTAAAAGTTGGAATTGATACAGGGAGGAACGATGAATTTATGACAATACATTAATGCACCAGCTAAAATAAATTCATACTCTACCGACAAAAAACTTGGGATACGTCTCTTATTATTAGTGTAGCTATTTCGAATTTATTTACGAGCAAGGGATTTTTAAGTCCAAATGGAACATATTTGTCTTAAGACGGATGTAACTACATTGAACGCATGAGCGAGCTTAAATTTTTGTTTCTCTTTGAGAATATTTAAAAAAGAATATAAAAAGCACTGTTCATGAAAATTTAATTAATACTTAAACATACGATCTATTTTGACTCTCCTAAATTTATATATCGTATTTTATGAATGAAATAAGTAAATATAAGGTCGAGATATGTAAAAATGCTAGCCCCAGCTTTCAATTAGTAGGATTAATAATGTATGTAAATAAAATTTGTTTTTAAATATCTCATTGATTCGAACCAAACTATTTTCATAATATCTTTACGTTTCTTGTTTTAGTGAATCCGAAACCGATGTCAACTAAAAGACTGCCACACACAATTTGTTCGCTTTTCATTTTCATTAAACTTTATACCGTGGTACACAGGCCGTGAGAAAGTTCTTAGCGCTATTATATTGACATCCATCATAACGAGACAAAATTGCAGACGATCCAAAACATTAACTTTTCACAAGAGAACTGCAGAACCGATTTTAGTGTAACTTAATATCGTTGTTATACAAATGCCTAACTATTGATTCAATATAAAAGTGCCACTGTGAGAAATAATGGCGGTCGTTCCTTCATTCGTTTGTCACAGTTAGAACAATTTAGATTAAACTACAAAACTAGGCGAGGGTAGCTGTGAAATAATGTAATAGAAGACTTCAATTATCAGTAAATATTAAATAACGATAGACTCAATAAGTATACTACCAAGAATTGTACACTATATACTTTTTATTTTATTTATTTAGGGAAGATTATTTATTATTTGTAATGAATTACGTATCCTATTCCCTCAATCGATGACTAATGGAAACAACAATAAATCTAAATCTAAATTCACTAATTACAAAAAAGCAGTAGATCGGTGTTTCCCAACGTGGGTACCACGGCCCAAACAGCGGCAATTTTCATATTCAGGGGAGAAATCCGAAAATGAGCTTGCCTAGAATTTAAAAATCCAACGGCCTGCTATGATTATTCCTGTTCCAAAAGAAAAAAAATGCTGGTATCTCGATTATAATAAAATAACATTAAGTTTTCTATTTCACATTAAGGCACACTTGAAAGATCGGAGTAATTGTAACTACAATTTACTCTGAGAGAATTTTTTACTATCGCATGAATGTTCTGTATTGACTATTGCCATGGAATATGCGATGTGTATCACACCTTTACGAATAGGGGAGATTTGAGACTAAACCTGAATAAATTTGAGACCAATATAAAATCTGTCTGCGGCAAGCATCTAGCAGAAGGGTCTCACTGAATTTAGTAGATTAATTTAGAAGTAACCTACTATTGAATGCTGACGATTTCGTGACGTATACGCGCATCGAGATCTTCAAACCAGAATGCGAGTTGCCTATATTCTTGATCTATAATACTATATATTTCACGTCATAATTAACTTATCGTTTGCAGAGAGTTCACTCCCTGAGAGATAATAAACTTCGTTGGATCGTCGTTACGATGTATATGTAAATTGGTTTTATTTGTAGCGTCAGGTAAATTTTAATATTTAGTAAAAGCAAATAAAATTCATCCATTCGATATTGATATTGATCACAGGTAAAAGTAATTTTTTGCCTCTAGCAAAGCTTATACTCAACTTGAAGAAACGAGTAAGGGCTTGTTCTCTTTGTCCCATCCAAACGTGTCAGTAGATATCTTTATTTACAAGGTAGACCTAATTACCCCCCTGAGCTACAACGAAATAAAAAAACTTAATCTTGGAACCCCACCAACTACTGGCCCCTGTAGTTCGAAAACTGGAAAAATTCTGAGCACTCATAGTCGATTGGAAATTCGATTCTCTACAATTTTGGTTTCTTCTCCGACCACCAGAAATCGATCAAAATGACACCTCTATAAAAAACTACCATTTTGGCGATTTTTCGCCATTTACACAACCTAAGAAAATAGGTTGCATTGACAACATGAATAGATTATACTGTACCCTCAAATACTGTAATAAACTTATTTTTGAATACATTCATGGTTTATTGTATACGTGAATCCGTGCAAAGCCGGGTACTTCAGCTTTTAATTACTAAAATTGAAAAAATTGTAAATATAAGTTATTCTATACTTAACTTTTAGTTATATGTTACTGAACCTTTTTTTTTAAATTGACTTATTGGTTTATTCTTAATAATCTCGTAATGATTGTTTTCTAAAACCTGTCCCGAACAAGTTTTAATAAGCTCCATTTAGGAAATTATTCAATTTTTTTAAAAAACAATTATTTATGTTCCATAGGGGGCATCAGAAGATTTAGGTGTGACATGGTTAAAAAAGGTTGGGAAGCACTGCAGTAGATCATGAATTCGTCATTATGAGAGCGTTGTTATAGCAATTTTTTTATTAGGATGGAAAGTATAGGTAGTTACAAACTATATTGTGTTACTACTTACCATTAAAATTCATCTTCATTTGATTGTTACAAGCGAGTTTCTTTACCAACTTTTTAAGAGCCATAAATTTTATTTTTGTAAACTAATGTTACCGTGTTAAATGACTTATTTTTTTAAAAAAAAATTTAATCTAATACGTTGTTCTTACCGGTTCTCTTAAATTGTCAGGATGATGAATATCCACTAAAGCTACATCAATCGTGCACTTCTTTTGTGAAGACGGTATTAGGTGACGAAAATATGAAATAAACTCTGCGTGTACGCCTGCGGTTACCATAGTTGGCGAAATTCTGATTTATGTGAACACGTTAAGTACTGCAACGCACACATGTTTTGCAAATCTCTGGTCTGTGCGTGCGCGGATTTGTGTGGTTCCCCATGCCAATTAATCGTCGGCATCAATCACAAAGTGACGCTAACATTGCTGGTGTAAATCGTGCTACAAAGTAAACCTCCATGAATATAGAAGTACCGACCGCTGCGTAATGCACGAAAGATGGCACAGTCACGGCGCCTAATGTGTTTCCTATAGCGCTGAATATGAGACTTCTGTCGGCTGCGCAAGGTGCGCGGGAAATAATCGCATGAAACATATATTAAAGCTCTGCGAAAAACCGCGCCTCATATTCTGCTTTATTCTCTAGCCGTGTTCGGCCTCATGATGAAGAAAACCTCGAGTCATAACATGACAAAAACATTAAACTAATAAATTAGGGACAGCAACGGAACCTTAAAACTTCTAATATTAGATAACAGATAAATATAGAGGACATCCACTAACGCCTTTGCTATGCTAGGAACTGTGGCCTTCATTTCAGATGAGAAACATTGAAAATATTTTTCAAATTTTAAGTTGTTACGCTTTCATCTGCCAGTAAATCAGTTTGTAAACGTTAAAATTCCATTGGCCTTAACAACACTTATGATATTTTACTACAGAATCAATGACAAGTGTCATATTTGATATTATATCTTTGTATCTCATATTTTATTCGTGTTGTTGTTGTGGTATTCAGTTCTAAAAGAGTGGTCTGATGCAACCCTCCACGCTAACCTATCTTGCGCAAGGCTCTTCTGTTCTTACCCCCCACACACTTCCATCTAATGCTAATTATACTAGACCCTCATGTCTTAAAATGTCATAAATTAATATATCTCTTCTCTTGGTCAACGTCCGCCATATTGTTCGCTTTTACCCTATTCTGATTAAAACTTCCTGGACAGTGATTCTATCCACCCATCTGATTTTAAGCAGTCTCATATAGCACCGAATTTCAAAGGCTTCTATTCTTCTTCTTTCGGCAACTCCAACCGTCCACGTTCCGCACCCATACGAAAACGCAATGATTTCCTAATATTCGCACTTAAGTAAATTCCTCGTTTTCGCGAAAGCCTTTCTTCCCTGTGCAATCCTACTTTTTATGTCTACTATACTTTACCATCACTAGTAATTACGCTTCCAAAGTATCAGATTTCTTTAATTTCCTTCAATATATCCCTTCCCAATCTAACACTTTTTGTTATTTCACTGTTTCCCATACTACACTCCATTACCTTGATTTTACGTCTTTTAATCCTCATATTTTACATTTTCTCCTAGCCCGCGTTCATACCATTTATTATGGTTTACAAGTCTTATTCTGACTCCTCTAATACAACAATATAACCGGCAACTTTAGGTTTTTTATCCTTGAAGATTGATTCATTTTCCATATTCCATTTTAACTTTCTTCATCGCCTGTTCTATTTATGTTAAACAGCATTGGAGGCAGACTGCATTTTTGTTTTACTCCTTTCTTGATTTCTGCTTCCTTTCCTTGATCTTCAATTCTAATTACTGCTGACTGCCATCTGCAGAGGTTATGAATAAGTCTTCTTTCTCGATATTCCAGTGATCTTCAAAAACCTTAATAGTGTGTTCCAGTTCACATTATAAAAGGTTTTATCTAAATCTACAAATGCCATGGGTGTAGGCCGTTTATTTTTTCTTATCCTGCTTTCTAAAATTAGATACGAAGTCAATATTGATTCTCTTTTCCCTTGCATTTTAACCTCAGTTTATCAAAAAATCTGTTTTTGACAAGAAACTACTGGTTGGCGAATTTGATTAATAATTAACTCGAGACGTTAAACTTGTAACGATAAAAGTACTTATCAAATAAAAACGAAACTAGTGGAGCTATCTCCTCGTATGCGCCCCTAACTCGTGATTGGTTGCATAACTAGTGACGTCACAGTCTGTAACGTGTATAGAATGAAGGAAAAGGGAACCAGATCGTGACGTATACGTTCTGGGATTAGTATTCCCCTTTGGCCAGAACAACTGCCTGTGACAAAGTTTGAAAATTATTGAATAGGATATTTTCAAGTAAGAACGAAAAGCGATTCAAATCAAATAGAATCCTTATAAAGAGCGCAGAAAACGGTCGCGAATTTCGTACGGAAAAGACCTGGGCTTGAAAGCGAAACTGTGTAGCTGCTAGGGTGGGATTCGTACAACCAAGGAAGGAAAAGCTAGGGCACACATTTTCTTTTAAAGTCTTTGGAGGTCAAAAACTTTGACTGAGGCTTTGGCATAGAATGTAAGAACCGACGCGGTACGGAAGGAGGGATTATATATTGAAAATAAATGCTAGGCAACAAAAAAGGCTGTGTAAATAATTATTTCTGGATAGGGCAACAAATAGCTAAAAGTCTGTTTGGAGTAAAAAACTGTTAAAAAATTTATATGAATATTAGTTAGTTTATTGATAGTGCTAGATACACACTTTATAAACATTAAAAGTGAACCATTATAATAGTGGTTAACCTCAATTTTTAGGTATAATTTCACTACTTTTATTTTCAGGTTATTACTATATTATTATTGTATTTATACATAATTTCCTCTTCAATATTGATTTTCAATTAATATTTTTCTTTAAGATACAAAACATGTGTGATTCAAAGGAAATAAATTCGTGGAACACTTTCACTTTTACATGTTCCATGGTGGGTTTCACAAAGAGAAACCCAGTTGCATATAGAATAGACCTTAAAACTGTATACAATATTAAAGAAAATAACAAACTTCCAAAGGCAAGATTAGTAATGTTACTATTTATAATGAGTAGTAAATTTATTATTTATAGTTAGAGACTTCAAATATTTTCCGCTCTCAGATAATATTATTTTGGCTCGTAAACAAAACTGTACTCCTCGAGTATTAGGACGGTTATAAGTAATATTAAAATATTTTATAAACTGAACTAAGCAAACAGCATGGAACACAACATGATTTTAAAGATAGTTTAGTACGTAATAGTCTTTTGATAATAATTATACCTGTGAAGATATGAAAGAATATGGCCAATTATAGGATAAAATATTTTACGAAAGTAAAATATATTATTTAAAGATACCGTCGACTATTTTCAATACTATTTTAGCACAACATTAAAAATTTTATCAATCATATAATTAGTATTGAAAACGACGAATTTTATATAACAGGTTTAGACGTCATAGTTTTCTGACTTTAAGTTTACAATAAATAAAATCAGCATATAGTTTTATTACTATTTAATTAACATAAATACGACGTTTCGTCTCCTTTTAGAGACTTAATCAGGTATAAAATTTAGCAATTCATGCCCTTCACTCCTTGACTCCCTCGTCCGAAAAAGATTATTAAATGTATTGAAGTATTTACATGAGAGGAATTTGGTGTCGCGGACTACTTCCCGCGACGGTTACGGCCGAGAAAAGAACGTCGTATTTATATTAATTAAATAGTAATAAAATTATTTGCTGACTTATTTATTGTAAATTTGCATGTCTTAATTTATTTTGTGATTCTACAAGCCATAACAATTAAAAATTAAGTAAAACCACTACCACTAACATACGTTTGTATTTATTTATGTTGTGTTGAAATTAGGTATCACTTAATTTAAATAGCTATGTTTTGAAATGCATTTTATTTTGAATTTATAAAGTAAACAGAGAAATTACGGGATAATATATATCTCAAACATCAAATTTGATCACGTATTCCCTTAATTGTATAAGTACGAGCGTAAAATGTCCTCTTTTCTGTCTGGCACGGCATTTGAATCGCTATCACTTTGTATTAGCACGAAATTCGGAAGGGGCATGTTTTAAGAAAGCCGGACAAAAGTTAATATTAGACAAGAAGCATTGCTACCGTTAAGCGAGCACAAGTCAGCACCGTTAAAAGCACTGCGGCAGAGTTAATTCGCACACACATCTTCATTTGGCGTGCGGTTGGAGACGCCTGGAGAGTAGAGAATGGAGAGGCGGCTCGCCAACAACTCCCTCTCAGTCGCTGTAAATATCGTTGGAAAGGGATCATCACTTCAGGGATTATGCTGACGTGAGAATTCTGTTATATGTATAAAAATATTGAGAAACAATGGATTGTAATATATTCATTTTCCGGCGCGTATTATTTAATTCAATTAATCTGTTACACGTATTATATCAATTAAGAAGTTAACATAAATTATTTGGAGATGAAATAAAAATAAAATCTGAAAATGCTTTAATTAGGAGACTGTAGCGGTTGCAGGAGCAAGCAAAAGGAATGTAATAAAGCTAGTCGCTAAAAAGGCAACAAGAGTTGCATTTTCTGAGGTTATTCCGGGAATAACTAAAAAAGCGTCTACCGTGTAAAATTAGTCACGTGATGTATGCCATCCAACTAATGACAAATCACTTGTCAACCTCCCAGGGAGACAGAAGGTATGAAAAATATTTCTAGTTTTGTAAGTAGATCAAGTGGGGTGCTTGAAGAAACAAGAAGAAATGTGAAATTTTGAACAAGTTGGATTTTCATTTCTTGGAAACACACCGGTCGCAAGCATCTTGCGAACGCACGGAGTTCCTACGCCGGGAAGGGGAATTGGGCTGCAAACTGCAGCTGCATATCACAGAGTTTTCCTGCAATCTTAGAATATAATAGAATATTTTTTATTTCCAACAACCATTGTTTGATACATAATTATCAATACAATCTTCTTCTAGAAAAAAAGTCAGTTTGTTTACATGCTAGTCCTGCACATAAAAATTATACAATACAATTTATATCTAATGCAACATTTACAAGACTACTTGGTGTAAATATAAATGTACTGTTCATGTGTGTATTAATATAGAAAGTGAAAGATATTTTACAAGTAAACATTTTTAAAATAGGGATATGCGTAAATTAGGGTAGAATGTACAATGATGTGTTATTTTATCATTAAATTTCCATCTATAAAATTTATACGATTGTAATATTCTTCAAGTGAATAAAAGAGATTTTGAATCAGCCAGTTTTTTAATTTTTATTTTATCTGGGTAAAGGGTAATTCGACGGAGCTCACTTGCTAAGTGTTTACCAGCTCTATCCCAAAATTAAAATGTTCTTTACCACACATACTTGTTTTAAATTATACCATATACAGTTTACTTTCATGTCAAGCCGAGACAATCCCTGACAACAAACAGCAAACAACGGAAAATTTGTATATTTGGAAGGCGACAACAACAAAAGAATTCTTTCCAGTTAAAAAGTCTATGTCACATGAAACACACGAGGGCGCACCTATGAGGGCAGGTTGTATTTGCTCATCACTCATTACACATTTGTTAAACATTAAACAAACATTCCTTTTGTTTTAATTCAATCATATTAATTTCCTTTATATGAACATTAATTTTACTATAAGGAGAATAGCATTAGAGCACTGTGGTCATATATATATATTATAGTCAATGAATTAAAGTTCTACAAGGAAGCTAGAAATATCTGATTATTTTGAGGAGTTTTTCTTTTAAGGTTTAAAAACTCTCCCAACACATTTTGTACTCGGAAAGCAGCTTTATTTACATTGGCGTGCCCCCAACTTACGAAGTGACTGCAATGACACGGAATCGGAGAGTTGAAGTTTAGACCAAGTCATTGTCGGCAGATATTTCCGAACAAGAATTTTGAATCGTTTTTTATTTCTCTTTTACAAATTCAGGAAACCGATAAAAATATTCGAATTATCTGCGAATTCGTATTACAAAATTTAGAATTCCACTTTATATCGTACAAGGATTAAGATGAAATAGAAAGTACAGAACGAATTATATTTTAATATGTTGTGGTGCGATTTGTGGTGCATTTTGTTTCCTTGGAAAATGCCGTTGAAAGTGGATTAAAATGCTGGTCTTGTTGAATAAAATTAGAAGTTATATGATCAGAAAACCTGCTATGATCATAAATCTGGTATTTAAATGGATGGGAGTCAAATATATGACAATAGTTAGCCGGAATTCCTTGTTTTATTTTTTTCGAGCAACGAAAGTAAAAGGTGAAACGTTGTTGTTTTGAACCGTAAGAGAGCAACTCTGCATGCACTTACAGATTAATACCATCAGCTGAGAGCACAGAAATGGGAATCTTGCTTTGGAACCTACTCGATTCCGCTCAGCCAAGGGCCTCTATTGCTATGGCTTTCTGTGACTTAATGATGCAGCGGAAAGTGAATGAGACATGGTACTAAGATAAAAAAAACAATCTCCTGTGATGTAGGGGCCAGAGTTGCTGTCTCACATCACAGACGTCACCGATTAAAATCCTGACAATTTGTGTGTGTGAGTTACTTTGAAACTCTTACTGATAACAAAAAAGTGAGTTACCATAATCGTAAGGAGAAAGTCGCCAATGGCGATGCGGCAATAGATAAAATTAGAAGACAAAAATACAAAATATTCGAATATGAAGTGGTGCTTGGCGATAATAAGTTCATGTAGGGGGAATAATAATAATTCGGAAGATATCTGTTACGCCCACAGCAAAGTCCTCTCCCGTCTTCGAAAAGGTGTGAGAATAGTATCCAATAACCCTACCAATCTGATGCTGCTTTTCAAGGGTTTCCCTGCATCTCTTTTAGGTGAATCACGGGATAGTATCTTCATATATAGACCGAGGGCTCTAATCAACACTTGGCTAATTTGTTCAACCTTCCACCTCCCCCTCACCTTTTCAAATCCCTTTCTATGCTATTAAAGGGGAGGTTTATGTTTAGGATCATCCTCATGTAGCCTTTTACACAAATAATGTAATTGATTAGTTGGGGGGGTTGATCTACATAAATATTTGCGTTTAAACAAATTATATAATAGTTTTATTTATATTTAAAAAACAATTTTAGTGGGTCCAGCACACTATTGCAGTAATGCATATTAAGAAGAATTACTATTTAAATGTCAAGGGGTTCTCAGGGTTAATTACTAGGAGTGGCAGAGATATATTCTTTTGTGACGAACCTGTTCCATCTTATAGGCGATTCCGGTACTTCCTCCCTCACTCTCCGGCTTCCTTTGTCGTGGTGTTGTGGATTAGCCAGATCGACAGAAAAGGATCTGGATCTGTTACTGCCCAGTGATAGAGAAAAACCAGTTTTCCTCCATGACAATGTTTATATCTTAGCCAATAATTTTGCTAATATGGTATATTTCTGATGCACTTGTACTTCCTTCGGTAAGTTATGAAAATGACTCTCTTTCGTCTTTCAGAATAAAACTGCTCCTCTTTTCTACTACCAAGATACACTGACTATTTAACTGCTGATTTCCTCTTCTCTCCTACTTCCTGTTCCCTTTCACTTCCAAACAACAGTCTGCCTCCCTGCTTCCTCGTCCTTTCAACGTCTTGATCAACTCTCCCATTTTTAGTCTTCTCACTTCTCAGCTAACTCTTCCTTTTCCCTTCTGCAAGGGTTAATGCCACCCCATGTGACGTGTTTCCACCATCCCTTTTTCATGTGTCGCCAAACACGGGAATTTTGTGCTGATGAAGAGAAGGGTGTCTGGGTCTTTTTCGGGTATACTGTCCCTGGCTCTAAACAACCCTAATCCGTTGGACATGCAGGCTGACTACCATCACCTTGGCACCGGGGATATTGTTACTGAATTTCGATCGTTTAAAATATATAAATGTGAATAAATTTGGGGACGGGCCCTGCTGCACTACACATACAACCTTAATTTAACTTACAAACCTTACAAAATAGAGTGAAATAATTAATAAATTTAGATATGCCGACGTTTAGATGCTAGTTTTGTATCGTAACCATATGACTTTTATAGTAGACTGACAATATTTGAAAAAGAATGACACAAAAGATATAATACCAAAGATAGACCAGAAAGGGCTAAAGAACAAAAATAATGCATCGTAAAGCTTACTAATACTATATGGTGTCTTTCTTAATATTAACAGTTTCAGAATGGTTTTTAATTTGAAACATTTCTGAGAACAAACTTTCCCAAAAATGTGGTCCTCTTTTCTAAAAAAATGTGTTGTCAAAATCGAAAATGTTTGACAGCAATACAATGTTTGGTGATCGGATTATGTTCACAGCTGAAATTATTTTGTTGTTTAATTCTAATGTTCAAAGCTCTTTCAGTTTTGCCGATAAAACTTAAATTACAATCAGAAATGTCAATTTTGCAAACAACATTGGTAGTGGGCAATTTATTTGTAGGATCTCTGTGTCCTTCAATTATACCAGAAAAATAAGGCTTAGACATAAAAATTACAGAAATATTTTTCTTTTTAAACAAACAAATCAGTACATTTGATAGTACACCACAGAAATGTAAAACAACTAAACTAATGATATTACAATTCATGTTAGATGAAATAATTTTAGGTAATATAGAGTTTATATGTTTAAAACTAAATTAGATACGGTACAATTTATCCAGTAAAATATTTTTAACAAAGTAAAAGCTTTCAAGATGATGTACCAGTTCGGATAATAAAATAGCTTTATCAACCAAGTTGTAAACTATAGCTCTCTTTTAAGTAATAGGATGATCAGTTTATGAGGTATTAAGAATCAATTTTACTATACTAATTTATAAGGGTGCCTGCACTGGGCACCATGGATTAGATTCAAATGATGCTAAATGGCAAAGTGTGAAGAAGACTTCCTACTGTAATATCTTGGGAAACCAGCAGCAAGGACTTCCTCCTGCATGGTCAAAGGGGATACTTATGCGTTTCATACTACTTCCATGAAATGAAAAAAAATTAAATAAAGAAATTAACTATTTATTTTTTTTAAATTAAAATTATGTGAACTCTAAACTTGTATAGACAGGGTAAAGAAAAAATTCAGAGTAAATTACTTATTGCCGATTTCAGTATAACTTTATATGTTCAATATAGTTTCTGATTAAATAAAGTCGTTATAATTTGTTGTTTTAACTGAAATCAAATATGGGTGTCGATCGGTTTATGCTACAGAACACGGATACAAGTAGGCATAGCTTCCGGACGTATTGTACATAAACGTGTTGAGAATTGGGAATACATTCAAATTTTGTAAAGTTTGGTCAGGTGCCTTCAGTAAATTCTGTGGCAAGTGAGCCCTTTAAGGGCTGGTGGTCCTGTTGATGGCCAGCGATCTTTTCACCTGCGTCCCGGTTGCACTTATAAATTGCAGGCGCAATCTCGTAGTCCTGCGGAACCCATTAAGCTCTTGTGGGAATATCAAACACCCTTGTAAAAATCTCTCCACCTCCCCCTCGATCGTTCAGAGGCTATGCTTGTATCAATATTCCATTGTAGAAAGATGTGAGAGGGATTTTCCTGATGGTCAGTTGGAAAATTTTCTCATCCCGCAGCAAAAGTTGCTGGGCCACTCGCACCTGGCGCCAAATCGCCTTGGGGACTCCGCGTCTCTGGATCCGACATCGAAATTGAATCAAAATGGCAGAATAGAAGATGCACCATCAGGGCAGTTTTCATATTATTAATATCGCGGTCTAAGCCGGGAAGGGAATATATAAAAAGGGAATGACCAGCGTTTCCAGATGCGGTACAGTCGCGGCCTATCCTAAACGCATACTCCTTTCCTCCATAGAAGCAGGAACGTAACAAACAAACGATTCGACGAGACCATTTAATGGATTTCTCCATATTATTAGTTAATGTGGTCTCATCAATAAATCAAGTAATAATATATAATTTAATCTATTATTTTCGCGAATTTATCTACAGCATATTGTGCATCAATAAATCGGTTTGAGTCATTAAAAAGACTTGTATGCAACCAGTTAACTAGATTAAGGTGAATTAAATACTTCTTCAGAAAGAATACCTCTATAAATATGTATTGTGGAAAATATGAAAAATATTACTGACCTTTTTCAAATCTCCGTTTTCCTAAGTGTATCAAGTAGTCACATGTTTTCTAAACTAATTTCATTATAAGTTTAACGACAGAAGCGTGTTTTTTTCGAGAAGCTTGAATTATGTGTAGAGCGGTATAAGATAAAAGAGAACGGAAGTTTAAGATGAGACGAAGGTATTAGCGAGGAAAGAAAAAAGGAACCGGTAGTTGTAACAGTGTGACGCTCTATCCGTGTTCCAGGTTTAACAGTTCTGAGCATGGTTATTTCGAGACTTCAAGATAAAAAGGGATACCACTACTCGTATAAAGTAGTCTTCTCCTGAATGATAACTTAGAAAACCGACATAGCCGTTTGTTTTACTGACCTTCATTGAACTTTCATGAGAGAAAATTTATAAAATTTTTCCTATATTTATTTAGAACTATAGAAATCATGGGCTGAAATGAACAAATATAGCATTTATTCAATATTTAGAAAGGATTTTCGAATTAATTTATTTTCTTTATGTATTTTGGGAACAGATGAATCACTTTCAGTTAGTTTTCTAGGTCAAATGCAACGAAAATTATATTTTATTTCGGAGCCATATGTATCTTGTATTTATGCATTTCCTGTGTTTGTCGTAGACGTTCGGGGAAACAAAATATCCCTATAAGTTGTAGCAGCTGCCTGTCGGCCGAATATTTGCTAAGGCCCTTCGTTCCGAATTTCATATGCCATTTCTGTATTCTTCGGACCGATATCAATCTGCCCCCCTTCGCCGACCACTAAGGAATATTCTCAAGTGCAATTGTGGAGCACGCAAAGGGAATTCTGATTCTGTTTGGGTAGAGGGAGCAATACGATGACACTCTCATATTTTTCCTTTCAACCGTCTTCTTCCTTGAACCATAAACGGGGATATCCTTTGCTGGGACCCTTTGAAATACGGAAATATAGTGTCAAAAATGATCCCTTTGTATTTTATTAATTCTAACAAATATATCAGTGTGAAGGAAAGTAAATATTACATTTAAATAAAAACTATTAATAGCTAAATTATTTGTTTAATTTTTGATAAATAGAAATAGGTAACTCATCTGAAAATAACAATAGTGCTACTCATGGGCAATCCACAAATAGTCTTCACATGTGATATCTAAAAATTGACTGCATAATAAAGATAATCTTACTATAGGTACTATGACGTATAAATCATGAAAAAAAGCTGCATTTCCTTGGTCATCGAAGAACTTAAAATATTATGAAAAATGGAAACGTAGTTAATATATTGATTCCTCTATATATTTATTACATCATCAATAGGTAGATACTATAATCTTGTACAGTAATTATTTATTTAACTTCTTGTCCTAGGACTGTACAGCTTTGCTGGTAAAGAATAGAAAAGAGTCATCCAAATATAAACGGAAATTTCTTTTTAATAATTTCTCTGAGAACGATATAATTTCAAAATAATTTTCTTATTTTTCTACATAGTTTTCTTGTCCTGTAAAATATTTTTGCCAGCGTTTTGGAAGCTTCCTGATTCCGTCATCATAAAAAGCTGAAGGTCCAATTGAGCACAGATAGTTCAACGTCTTTATTTCTATTGAACCTTTGCCCTCTTAGAGCTCCAATTTGGACTGAGTTATTCACGCCGTGAGAAGGCCATGCATTGTAATGAAGGAGGATGAAGTTTCTTATTGGGAAACGCCATCTTTTGCCTAGATATGCAGCGTTTGTTTTGTCCAGTCGTTGACAGTAATATTAGTATTTCACTGTTCGGCGATTGTGGAGGAACTCAAACAAAAATAATCCCTTTGATATCTCAAAACATGGTGGCAAGAACTTTCCCTGTTGACAATCGCGTTTCGGCCTTTATTCGTGCAGCCTTATGTCTCATCGCCACTCTTTGCTCGCCTGATTGGATTGAGGCCTATAGTAACGAACCCATGTCTTATTACTGACTGAGAAAGCCTTCTCCTTCGTCAGCATAACGAACTAAAAGGATGTGGCAAATCTACAGATGGGCGTTTTTCTGATCAGGAGAAAGAAGCCGAGGAACCCACCTCTCCGAGTTCTTTATGAAGCCAAGTTCCTTTCTGATGGTGATCGAATGTACACTCCCGTGACTTAGACCAACTGAAGAAGCGATTTCGTCAACGGCGAGGCGCCGGTCTTCCTCCAAAACCTCCATTACTGCACGGATGTTGTTCCTGAGATTGAAGTTCTAAGACGCCGATCGTGATTTTCCACCGTTTCTCGACCTACAAAAAACTTGTTGTGGCACTTGTACACGCCTAATTGTGTTAAAATTTCTGAAGGTCTCACTCTTTTTCTCTTCAAAATATTTACAATAATCCGTTGCGCAACGGAAGCAGGAACCTCTTGCTCATTCATTGCTCTAATATCGACGTAATGAGACCAACATCGGCAGTGGGTGCGGTAGTGGAGCGGAGAGACAGACGGAATTCGTGGTAAAGCGGCAGGGCCCTCCGAATCTTCTACTAGGCTTGATAAAAAATTCCCGTTTATATTTGCCTGGCCTTCGTAGTAAACAAAAAGGTTTAATTAACATGAAATATGTTATCCGCGAACTCGGGTTCATACAGTGAGATCTCACGTTTTTCTCTTCCAGTATAGCACATGAGGATAAAATGGATGCAATAATATATTTATCATATCGAGTGAATCAGAAGAGTTAAATACTATTTTATGAGAACCATAAGTATTGTTGTGAGAAATAGGATTGAAAGTTATAAATTAACATTTTATAAAGCTGAATGTCTACGCCTGATTTATTGTAAATGAATTTCATAACGGCATGCCAGAGGAAAACTAGGTTTAAGTAATGTTTGCTACAATTCGAATTTCAGACGCATGGCTGAATATATTACTAGACTAGAGTAAAGCGAGGATGCAGAAGGGCTTAATAAGGATGTAGATCGAGCGGGACACCGTTTGGCTTAATCCACTTGCTACAAATACAATTATCGTTACTGGCCACAATCTCTACTATCGGGAGAACGGCGCCATAACCGGTTAGTGCGGCATAAAGACGCGATGTCAAACAGCGCCTTGCTGCTGCGTATATCACACCTCGCGCCCTCCACGGAACATTCTAATTAAGTTAAAGTACACAGTGTAATATTAGAGAACCGTTTAAGAGGAGTGGGGGTCGACCTCGCAAATATATTACAGTTAGCGAGCATGTGGGGAGGGGCGAACAAAGACGCATCGCTCGCCCCTGTTAGCAAGCTGTTTAGGTCGGCAGGCTGCAACCAGGGGGACGGGAAAGGAGCAGGGGCAGGGGCAGGGGCCGCTAATATCATACCATGCCATACGATGCTCATTCTTTTAATTAAAGTGCTATGATGTTCCCCTCACAGACGCCGTCCCTCCTCTGCGGGAGTTATTGACAGTTATTGACAGGCCGGGATATGAATCAGGGTGGACAAACAACGGTTGCCCTGATTAGAGGGACGATACATTGTGATACGGCAAAGCCACAGGGAACTATTCAATTTTCTTAGTTCACTTTAAACTTAGAAGGCTCAACTGGTTATTCGTAGAAATACTTTCAATTTATCAATATGAATTAACTCGATTTTCAGCGTTACTGCAGTTCATAGATCACTGCATGGAGCATTGTTTACAGCTACAGCTACATCCGGATGCAAAATAATGAGAAATAGATCAAGCCGAGTAGAGAGAGTTTGGTCTACCCTTTAACAAAAAACCAAACGTTATGTAGTATCAAGGAGTATAATTAACATTTTGAAATTTCAAGCTGAGAAATCAAGACAATAATGTTAATAATGGAACTGAATTAGGAAGGAATGAGAAGAAACAGGCTGAGATAGACAAGAACCCATCTCTAAGTATCTTAGCCGAAAGCAATGAAGAACCTGTCCATATAAGGCGTAAACTTTTCAGCATCCACTACGCAACAAAAATCCTCCACACGCCTTCAAACCATGTGCAGAATAATATTATAATCAAAAGACAATTAACAACAAGAAAACCTGTTAGTTATATTGATTTAAAAATGAGGATATGAAATGAAATCATTGCCCAGTTTTTCATAGAAAGATAATATCGGTAATTTCCGCAAGGATTCCAAAGGTATAATATTGAGATTTGAAGCTATTACATTATAATTATGGTCAATTAATTGGTCTTGAAGACCAAACAAGTTGCTACTATACTAAAAAAATGTGTTGTACCGATTCAAGGTTTCTTATGAAGAAACAGTGACCAAACTATGGGAGAGAACAATAAAACTGGTTTAATAACAATGCAGTATAAATCTTTGATAGTGTATACGGAATTAAATTCATTAAAGATTTTTCTTACGAAACCTAAATGCTAGTTGAATTTATTTGTAATATGCTCTGTATTATTGTAAATTATCATTTTGGAGTCAAAAAGCAAGATCTGCGATGGATGTGACGTTTTTCCAATATTACAGCATTAGTGTATACTATATGGACAATTGGTAATTGATCAAATAAAATAAATAATTTTTTTCAACCAGTAAAATTGACGCGTTTAGATTTTTATGATTTAAAATTAAATCTTTATCTACAAATATTTCTGCACTTTTCAAGATTTTAATGCCTTTAATATCCTGAATGGATTTAAATAATTTGCAGTGATCAGCACAAGGTAAGAACTGAACTTCTTTAATAACCTCATGTATATCATTTTTAAACATGAGGAATAGGAGAGAATTCAGTCACCTGAAGTCGCAATAATACCAACAGATATGTAAAATTTTAGGCATTGAGTAACGTTTGTAAGGTTATTGAAAAATCAGTTTAAAAAATGAGCAAATATTCCAAATGACTTTAATCTTTGTAAAAGTAAGCGATGGTGCACTGAGTCGAATATTTTACTGAGATGTATTTAAAACACAATATATGCATATGAATTCGTTTCAATATTAATTTAGAACGTTATTTTTAAAAATTTAATTGAAATATTTTAGTTTTAGCATTTCAGCTGTAATAATAAAAACAAACTTTATAATTTATTTATTCTCATCGAATATAATTCTGTAGTAGAACTTTTTCCAATTAATTTTGATCCAATAATTTATTAGCTACAAGATGAAACTTATAAAATTAAAACTGCTGAGCGCAAGTTGCAATAGTTAAATTGCGTTTATCTCACGTATTTTTGTACTATTTTGTCCCCTAAATCAATATGAATAATTCTAAATTATAACAAATAGCACTACTTCTGAATTTTTGCCGAATGATTTTCTCTCTCATTCTGTCGTCGAAGCGGGTGAGCTATGCTTTTATTCTCTCCTTGCCTGTTACGGGGTTAGCAGGTGGTCGGCTAATGAGTCATTGGGCTTGATGACACCTAAATCCTACGAGCGCATTAGTGTATACTATATGGACAATTGGTAATACGATCAGATTTAGCGAATAACCGTTCAAATGTAATAGCATAACTCTGTTTCTTCAACAAGGTGAACTTTACATTGATATAATAAAAGAGCATGTTTGTATACTCTTCGCACAGATTTGAACGGCTAGATAGATTGAAATAGAAGTTAGTACACTACGTGAAAAGGGGAGGGGGAGGAGTAAGCCCCTAGCAAGACGGGAAATTAAATATAGAAAGGAAAAGAATGGGAAAGTGCGAAAGTCTATGTCGACATCAAGCATTACAGAAAAAATACAGCCATATTAAATTCAGCACATGACGTCTATCTTTCACATTTGATCAATTATATCCGGCAAAATACGAAAATATGGAAGGGTAGTCATAAAAAAACATGAAAGTTTTTTTTACAATACGTATGTTTGTGTAGTTAAGTTTTCTTCACAACGGCCTTTTACAATGACATATTTCATGCGTCAACAACAAATTGTTCAAAATCGACTTTTTGAGTAGTTATATCCTGCAGTACTAACTTCTGAAAATACCAAAGAGTGATAAAAAGCAGTTCTTAATTTTTTTAAATAATTATTATTTAATAGATTTGGTATCAATAGAAAAGTCCAACCAAATGATTTCATGTAAATATTCTTGAGAATCTTAGGTTATGTGGGTTATTTCAATTTTGTATATTTCATAAAAGTTAAATTCAATGCATAATTTAACATATTTGACGATTTGTCATTATTGACGAAATAATTAACGACACTATACATATTTAATATTTTTTTTCTATTCAAGAGTTGGCTGAACCATTATCAATAATTTAAGTATGGTACATAATATCCTTAAATACAAACTTGAGGAGTTATTGAATTAAACCATATGCAATCTTATTTAATCACTGTAATTGAATAGAAACACTGACAGAAATTTTTGATTGACAATTTTCAGAATCCCAGGTTGTGTGCGTGTTTTTTTTAATTTTGTGTATTTTTAATTGCAAAGTCTGAGGAAATAATTTCAAGTGAGGATTTCAATCAATTTACGAAATTACATTTAATTATTATTTTTTCTATTGAAAATTTGTTGCAGTTTGTTATTTTTCTCTATTTGTTTTATACAGTGAAACCTAATTCTTAGTTTGAGCTTCGCGTACAGGTCTGTGGTTTTTTTATAGCTCGTGCATTTTAAATAAATTAACGAGGCCGTATTTTTTTAAAACTTTAAAGTCACTTCGACATCTAGGTCATAGTGACAAACACATATCTTTTAAATAATTTTAATCAATAACATTTATAATTGAAAAAAATTTGAAGAGATATGCTTCTACGACGAATTCCAAAAGAGTAAGTACAGCTGCGGGGTTTGTGTAGAGTTCCTCCACGGTGAATTGCTCAATAGTGGTATTTCTTATTTTGTTGTATGTGGGATACGTAAAACGAACATGATGCATTGATAGGAACACAGTGCATCCCTCACATATAGTTTGGGCCGACCTAGAAAATAGAAATGAGTGGTTTAACTGTCGGTGTGCAGTTCTAACTCTTGACACCACTACCTGTTGACTCCTTGTAAGTCTTTTGACGTGGATTACTTTATATTTGCCAATGTTGTTCAACGTAAAGAGTCCGAGACTGCTCTTGAATTTTGTGGTCTTCACAAAGGCCTTTCAAATTGGCGGACAATTTTCCCCATAAGTGCAGGCGTATTTCCTTATTTTTTACATTTTGTTTCATACAGGTAGTTATCACCCTCATGTAGCCTGTTATGCCCCCCTCCCCCCTAAAAAAAACGAAGATGGGAATTCTACGGCACCACAGCAAACTCGTCTTCTGTCATTCGGAAGGTTGTGTGACAAGTACCCAATAACCCGACCTCTCTTATACAGGTTTTCTAGAGTTTCTCCCGCCTTTTCTTTCAAGTGAGCCCGGGGACTCTAGTTAATCCTTTGCTGCCTTCCACTACCTTTCGCATTCCCCCTTTCGATTTCCCTTCTAATGCTATTACAGGGGAGTTGTCAGTTATTGGATCACCTCATGAACCCTGTCACTCTAAAAAATAAACTGACAAAAACGTTAAATTCCATTTTGTTTAGGAAGGTGGCGAATTGTACAGAAATATGGGACATCATTAAATGATTTGGATTGTTGTGGCAAGATTAAGGGCTTTAAATAAGTAACTGTAAAACGCCCGTTTCTGCTTTTAGAAGGCTAATAAAAATAAATACCCTGGCAACCCCAGGTCACAATTGGTATGAAATAAATATTTACATTTGTTTCGACTTTATTCTTCGTCGTGAATACATTTGATGTTATATTATTATTTGTTACATGGCAGAAGAAACTATTTTGTATTATAGTAAAAACTTAATATTCAATATATAGCATTAAGATTTTAGTACAGTGCTTTGCAAGAGGAAAACATTGGATCAAAATATATTTTAGAGTGTATAATATATACACAAAAAATACATTTTACGATTATTATTAAAATATGTATGTACTGTTTATTGAATTTTATAGATAAATTTTGCTTGAGATGTTAATGCGTGCATAGAATAGAATGGATTTTGAAAATGTTTGTTTAATAATTCCAAAATAATTGCAAGCAATAATTTGTCATTCCCAACCTTTTTTCTACTTCTAACCTCTTTTAACTTCTTTCTGACAATAGACACCCTAAATTTATGTATTATAAAATATAACAAAATTTTATAACATAATTTTACAATTACATACGTAGAACAACACTTTTACTTTCGTTTTTTTGGATTATTTAAAGTCGCATCAACAGCAACCATTAAAACCTTGATGTATTGTGCGCTGTTCATTTATGCGTAGTTACCTGTTCTTAAATATGGGTTTTACTAACTAATACCATAAACACGCTTTGAGCTCTAACAGACATCCTGAATTTTATTCTATCTAATGGTAACAGTTTGTTTCATTAAGGATCCTGATGGAAACAATTCCAACAAAGCGTAGTTGATCCGTAGTGGCAGACGAATCCATTTCTTAGGGGAGATGTGATCCGTTATAGAAAGTAATTCTCTTTGACGTCTGAAATCGACACTTATAAGGGGGGATCTCATGTAAATGTGCAACTGGGCATTACCATAATTACATACGAGAGATCCTTCATGGGTTCTCGTAATATGAAAATATTGAATTCACATGCACATACTCGTTATTAAATAAAATGCTGACACGACTTGCGGAAGTGACAGTGTTCATGAGTTCGACTTTTTTTGTTATTGTTAATAAAAATTCTGAAAACATTTATCCGTTTACAGAAACTTCTGAAATGCCCACTGTTATTTAAATTTTATTGGAGATAGATAATTATTGGTGATTATAATCTGTTGATAAAGGACCACTGTTTTAAGTATATTTAATGCATTTATTCGCAATTAATGTAAAAATTATACTAATAATTAGGTATAATTTATGGTTATTTTTATTCTAATCCATGTAATGTATGGTAAAAAATTTATTCCTAGTTTTTCTAAATTTAACAATGCCCTCAACAGCTACTATGCTAGGATAACATAGACGTGTGTGCAAATCGCACATTACAAGTTCATATTCCTCAACATTTCTTGTAATTAATCGTAATCAATGAAATTTTGTTTAATTCTGTTTTAAAATCTCATTTTGTTATTCATGTTTAAAATATCTTGTTTTTTTTCGATTCTTAGAAATAGACCTACGGACTTTGAAATTACTTCTTTGAATTGACTTTTACAACACATTAAGATATTACTATAAAAAAGAGACTAAAAGTTGTGTTTTAAACTTTGTTGTATTATAATATTTTAAAACAATTAATTAATAATAAATTTTAAAGTAAATAGGCCTCTTTTATTTAAAGAAATCGTAAAATTATAGCTGAGAAAATATTTTTAACTAAATTTAGCATTGTGTATTCATTTAATGTTACAATATGGACAGTTTATTTAAGCAATAATTACAGTCTTATAATCCACGATTAATAAGCTTCTAATTTTAAAACCTATTTACGATATTTTGCATTCGTAAATGTATAAATTAATAGATTTTTCTTTATATTCCAATTAAATGTCCACATCTGATCCATGAACGCCCGTCATGTTGGAAGGCGTAGTGACGGGGCTGGATAAGAAGTGCCCAAATTTTATTGTTCTCTAGTAGCACTTCCGCAGGAACCACGATACCGAGTACGGACTACTTCCAGCAAGCGCTGCTACATAATCAAATTGCGCTCATTTTTAGCAATACAGGATTACCAATTTATTCTCGTCTTGTTTTTGTTCGGCTCGTTTAAATATGTCAGAATTTTTAGCGTGTTCAACAAAGCTTTCTTTCTGGTTTCCAAAAACCGGCAGCATAAATGTTGATTATCCAATTTCGTGATCTTATATACTTTCCCATATTCGGTCATTTTATTTCACTCGCAGTAATCCCAAAACTTATATCGCATCAATTTAATCGCCACCATTCATATTTTCGGTTCCGATGCTTTCGGTCTATCTATACAGTGAAATGAATCTCAGACTTCGCTCTAAACATGTTTATCCCTCATAATCGAAACGTAAGTACATTTAAGCAACTGTTTCAATAATGGCAGAAGATTTGAATTGATAAACGTTTTCTAATTATGAAGAATAGAATTTATGTGGCGTAACGGGGATATAGAAAGTGAGCATGCAGAGATTAATGTTGTGTAAGATATTGAGATGCGCTCCCCTCGGTGAGTAATTCAGTTAGCAGGGCTGTGCGTAAGAAGTCGCGTCAAACATCTGCACACGCGCGTGTGTCTCTGCTCGTAATTGCGTTTATCTGACAGCAGCGGTGTCACTAATCTCCCCAACTCCGAGGGTCGGGGACATCCACGCCGCTCATTTCAAATCATCTAATCTACTTACCCGTATTTATGAGCTTACAACATTTCTTTACGCGTGCATGAAAATGAAAAATACACACTCTGAAAGATAATTGAAAGTGAAATGAGGTCAAGGCATAAAATAAATCTAGTGTACAATAAGTGGAAATGTAAATTTACAAATTAAGAGCTATAACTGGAAAGTAATAATAGCAGTGATACACCACTTGAAGGCGAATGTCAAAATCTGACGTGACAACAGATTCACTCGGCAGTTTAAGATGACAGCAAGTAACAATCCATTACTATTCCTTAACGTTCAATTTCTATACACATATACCTCGTTTAACACTGTTCATCAAATTTTATACTTTGTACTAAATTATCATTGTGCGTAAAGCTGATAATAACCTCTATAAATTTTATTTTATACATAGCGCCACTTTAATCTAAAAATATTTTTAAAATTTTACCATTGCACTCTAAAGCATCACTCACTCGCACAAATGATCAACTATTCCACTACAAGCTTGATTCCACAGTTTTTAACCAAGTAATTTCCCCAAGTTAGGCATCACATTCTAAACTACGCTCTTCGTGAATCTTTTTATGTACTGTAACGCTTATCTACTGCGTCCGAACATTTTTATTTATGAATGCCGCCTGGGTGCTACTGCTTGAACAGAACAGAATTTATATACTTATACATAGGTATATATATAAATACGACAATCCACATTAAAACTATAGAATCCGCTCGATCAAACCAGGGATCTGATAAACGTCTTGCTAGTGAGTTATTGAGCTGAGCATGAGACTTTTAGGGGTCTTAGAATCGATCGATTGTGGGAAGAAGGGGGAATTGGCTATTAAATTATCACGTAAACATTAAAAAATAGTTTAATTGACAATTGAAGATATTTATAACGTCAATGTTCACAAGGCCTCACGACCACTATTCTGTCCCAGTACCGCTTTTCTGAGGGTGGTGACCTTTAAAAGCAGGACACAAAATAGACCTGCTGAGGTCTTGTCCAGTCTTGCCATCGCGATGTACGATATCTGTCCAGATGACCGGTTTTACAACATAATGTTTATAAATGACATAAAGAAATAAGAGCGTTTTGATGGTTTATAGTAATGTTCGATTTCCTTTCAGTATTCCATCTCATAAAGAACCTTTTAAAAAATCCGTAATACTAATTTAAAATTACAAGATAACATAGTGGTTTTGTTTTTTTCTTTTACTACCTATTAAAATTAAGTCACCATTCTCAACTTTGTTTTAATATTCAAAGGTTTGGTGTCTCTTTTCCTTTTCTTATTTTATAATTAAAAATAATTTGAATATGAATTTTCCACAACTCCTAAAAAACTTACTTCTTCTTGGATATAAGAAAGAGAATAAATCATAATCCGTTCTCTCTATGTTCTCATTTTGGACGTAACATTTTGTTTCATAAATCTATTCCTTAAAATTGTAATAAATTATAAATGATAAATTATTCACATATGTAGATATTTATTATCAGTTATTCCTAATTTTGATACCTTTTTTTCACACCCAAAAGTCTCCTCTTAAGAACACGTCTTTGTAACTAGACTTTTAATACGTCCCATTATTAAACCGAATGTCAAGCCACTCAGGTTCTCTCTAAAAAATTGTTTCTCGGACAAACCTCAACTTTCTTCTTAACTATTCTGTAATTGTTGATATGTTATATTTATTAGTTATACAACTTTCTGGTTCAGTGCCCCTATTTTATGGCGAAAAGAAAGTATTTGGGTTTTCTTCAAAGTTCTAGTAGATTACCTTGCCTTTACTTAAAGCAGCTGAAATCAAAATTTATATTTCAATTCTGGTTCCTGGGGCATGATAAAAATTAAGAATGCTGTCTGGAGTAGATACTAGTGTGTTTTACTTGCTTTGTCCAAAATAGTACGTTACTCATTTAGAATAGAATACAAACAATGCTGTAGCTTAAATTGCATGTAAGAAAATTATTTTTAATGAAATATATTTTAACGTTATCATTTGAACCATAACCCGTGATTTAGGCTACTGTTTGATGCTAACTTGGACTTTGATGGATGACTACGACCACGTGGACCGAAAATTACTGTTTAATTATATGGCAAGTGCATAAATAAATGACCTGATTGTATTAACGGTTTGGTTTCTTTTATTGAATGTTATAATGTAAATAGTTTACCTGTACTGTAAGTTTCTGAATTTTAGAAAAATGTATTAACTATTAATTCACTTATTGTTTTATCTTTCTTTGTACTGTATCGCATTAGGATCTCTCCCCAATTTTTTACATTTATATTTACAACGATTGAAACTCAGCGACATACAGACATGCGATGAAAATACCTGGATTATGGAAGCGCCAAGGTGTTGCATAGAAAACGTGTCTGCATGCTGGTCCAAGTTATTAGCGTTATTATTCGAGCCATGTAAAATAACCCCGAAAACACCCTAAGGACACCCTTCCTTCATCAGCGCAAAAGCTGAATAAAAGATTGGTTGAGACACGTACGGGGTTGGCGTTTTCCCTTAGAGGATGGGAAAAGAAGAGTTTGGCTGAGAGGTGATAAGGCGAAAAATCAGTCAGACTGGCTTGGAAGTTGAGTGAAAGAAGAAGTAGAGGCGAGAAACGAGTCTTAGTCGATAGTTAAATGGAGGAGGATGCAGGAGAGATCAAGAAAATGAACAATTAAATATGTCAGTGTAGCCAGACGTTGAAGGGAGAAGGAAGTATGACACGAGAAAAGGAACACTGTGTTAGATTCAAGAGTAAAGAAGGAGGAATACTGATTTTCCCAAAACACCCTGCAGAACCAGATCCATTGTCTTCTGCGTCGATCAAAGGCAAATTCACAACTCGCCCTGGAGGAAGAAAATATGCTACGAGAATGTTCCAGAATCGCCTAGTACCTACATCCAGGGATGGAATCGCATGGAAGATGAAACAGGTTCGTCACGAACGTAAACTCTCTGATGCACGTTGTTACCCCAATAATTAACCCCGAGAAACATCTTGAAATTTAAACAATCTTTCCCTTTAATAATTATAAATAGTGCGCAGGACCTATAGAAAGGTTTTAAATATAAATAATATTAATTTTTTAAGTCACAAGTAAATTTGGTCTAATTAATTTAAAATAATTAAATTTATTTATTAATTTACAGTACTCAAAAATTTATTTACCTTACCGTGAATTGATGAATGAATTCAAATAGTGCTATAAAAATTATAGGGAAAGCTCATCTCAAAATATTGAAATATCCATAAATTATTGTGAAAAATCAGAAAGTTTAGTAAACTCAAAATAGCGTACACAATCTAAAAAAATTTAAAGATCTTAATGCGTATATATGGATTAAAGAATAAATGCCTGTAATTAAAAGATATTCCTGTTAAGAGTTGTCAGTGATCAGTTAGATTCAAGCTAAGAAGTAATGCATAGTAGGGTGCGAATTTTATGACAATAAGGACATGATAAATTTTAGAACTATACTATTATTTTTTTCTGTATATATTTAATTTTATCATCAAACTGCCACTGCCCAGTTACCAGCTCTTATTTCAGGAGAAGTAGGTGGAGAGAACGTTCAATATTATTCTAATTGTTGTCGACTTGATTATTCAGTATTACAGACAAAATTTTAGGCTAATATGAATAAGTTTATATGCTGTGATTTATTTAGTAAAAATTTCTAATTCAGCTGGTGAGTTGGTATTTAATTACATTTATCGATATTTTATGAGTAATTATTTGAACCTCCCGAATTGGAAGCAAATTAGATGGTGGATTAATTTTATTTTGCTCGCGTGGCTGAAATTGGAGCAGCACAGACGTTGGGATGTTTAGCGACGAAGGCTGAAACTAATGACATCGCTTCGGATCCATCTCGCGAGTTTAAGCCCTGTGGGCGAACACATCGCTAGGTGATAAATTGCGCACTTAGGCCGTGTTTCACGGTGTATTATCGCACTCGGTAATGGCCTTTCAACAGTAATTTCTGCGATGCAATGGGCTGTTTAACGCGGCAAGATGATCTGACGGGGGTCCATATTGCAGCACCGTGCCGATGGCATTAGCCCGTAATCGGTGTTTAACTTGGCGACGGCACGTGTCGATAGCTGGGAACGCGTGTAAGCCACGTGCCGCCATCTTATTCGCCCCTCACGTTATCCGCAAAACAAGTGAGGATTAGTGTCGTGTACTACTCGTTTGTCAAAAATTAATATACCGCACACAGAGTCACAACAAATACTAGATAAGTTCGTGTATTACGACATGATAATATTTGCTAATCATTAATGTCAATATTAAGAAGGAGTTTTCAACTCGAAACTAATGGTGTCTGCTTTTTTTTATACAAATATTAATTTATTTTTAAATGACTGGGTGCCCGTCTATGTCCGAGAACTAAGTTCTAAAGATCACAAAATTTAGCATTTAGTCAATTTATTTAAACGCGAACTTCAAAATTATGCTTGCGCCGAAGATTTGAAGATTAAAGTATGACAAAAGTAAATAGCTAAATCCGCCAAATTTTCAAAAGAAAGAAATATTAATTAACAGTAATGCCGTTTATTGTTTGGAATTTTTACTTGAAATTATTTGGTCCGTCTTTGAATTGTCAACAAGTCTATTAATTATTACGATTAAGAAATCTTACCATTTGTTTTTTATCACTCTTGGACATTTCTTGAAGTTTGCATAGCAGGACATAATTTAGGAAAAGTCGAGTTGGAAAGCATAATCGACTGCCCTGGTTCCGAGAAATGTGTCATGTTAAAAGGCGGTTCTAAATAAAAAGGAAATATGTGAACTTAGGTATTTAAAGATATGTTTTGTAATGTACTTTTTATCATCCTTCCATGAGTTTCTGATGTTTGTATTACTGGATATAATTGATCAAATGTAATAGTAGCACAGGGTAATAAATATCCGCCATATTGAGCGCAATTCTGTATTCTCTCATTCTAATGTCACAGACTAACATATTCGCATTTAACTATAATTCTTCAAACGTTTTGTGGTAGAGGTTTCCCATCCCAGTCTCAGGTTTTTAAAAATATGTAGTGTGTACTAAGTTTTGTTTCAATTTGTCCTCTAAACGTACATATTTTTTTTATTATTTATATAAATATGAAAAATAGTAATCTATACCAATAAATAGAATTGAAGTGTCTGTCTGTCTTTATATCTGTCTGATTGTCCGTATGTTTGTCTGGAATAGAATCCGAAACGACTCAACGGATTTCAATGACAATTTGAGGGATTAAAATGGAGATTTAATTTAAATATTCATGCATATTTAATTTCAATATATTGCAGAAGATGTTAATATAATATGATTATAAATAAAAATATTAATTCTACGGGAAGAGTTCTTGGAATTGTTGTGCGAAAACTATCAATTGTTGCAGCAGGCTGAGAAAAAAATAACTTCTTTGTATCATCGATAGGATGAATACATAAATTGATAAATTGGTTTTATTTCTCGCGTCAGGTAAATTTTAAAATTTAGTAATTGCTGAACTATACCAATAAATATAATTGAAGTGTGTGTCTATCTGTCCGACTGTTTGTCTGTCCGTATGTTTGTCTCGAAAAGGCTTCGAAACGGCTCGATGGATTTCAATGAAAATATTAATAAATCCATTGAATTTATAATTTTTATTGGCTCCCAAAAGTGTGTTCTAAACCAACTGCGAGTTATAAGTTTTGCCCTGAAGCGATCATAAATAGATGATTCCGTACTTTTTATATATTCAATGAATTAAACTTTATGGAAATTCTGTACTTGTTGTTTCGCTTATAGGGCAAAATAAAATAAACTATTTCGGCACGAACGAAGTCGTGGTGGTTAGCTAGTATGAAATTAAAAAGGAAACTATCGAGTTCAGTTTCTAAAACGGTGTAATTCGAGTCACTGTGGTACATTATAACCTTTAATATTCTATTTTAGTACGAATTTAATCATGAAAATTTATATTCTGTTAGAATACTGAAAATATATTTATTCCTTCTTTTGTACCGGGGGTATTTAGGGACTATCTCGAGAAACGGGCAGTCTATTGTGACGTTTTCGATGTCGGTTTAATGATGTGTTGACCAAGAATTAAATAATGTACTGGAATAATATAAATAAATACCAAGGAAACGCCGGGTCTCCAGCTAGTTTCTTAATAACTTTGAAGAGTTAGGAAACTATTTCTCAAGTGTCAGTTATAATTTAGGAAATGCATGTTGCAACTTCCGTGAACGCAGTAATAGGGAGAAAGAGAAGGGGAGAGAGGGAGCGAGAAATGGTGAGATAGAGATTATGGGACAAAAGTACAGACATAAAGTTAGAGATGAAATAAGCACCAGAGCGACACTTTTTCAAACGGTAGGGGTTGTATCTCCTCACAAAACACTAGGAAAACGGTAATTCGAATAAATATTATTAAGTGATTTGTTTTAAAGTAATTAAAGAATGAGGGTACTGACTGGATGCCACATTCACATTGACTGAGTAACTGGAAACAAATGTAGTTTACTCATATGCATTAAGTATTCAAAGTAGTGACACTTCACGCTTCAGATGCGTCAAATAGATTTAATAATGAGTTTTTGAATTCATAATGTCTACTAATAATTGTAGGTGCCTCTCCCCCTCTCCCAGATAAAAAAGAGAATGATTGAGGTCCTAACATCTGTCGAGGTGGACTTCATCCAGTGCGCCTATAACAATTTTTAGTTTGAGCAAGTTCTATAGGAATCACTCGAATTGTTAAATAAATTGAATGGTGAACTGGTTTCCAAGATGGAAATGAACACTTTTTTTCTATCATTTGTAAATTCATTTTCTTCAAATTATAAAACTTTCAACCACGATATCAATTGAGTAATCGACGTGTGAAATAGGCGGCCACAGTAGTTATATTCAATGACTCCTTTGGATGGCGCTCAGAGACTGAATCAATAAAAATTTATTATTATAATAACTTAAGTTTTTTTAATTATAAACACTTCGCGTCGTAGTTAACCTAACGTTGTCACAGAGCTAACTCCCTGAGAAATAATAAACTTCTTTGGATCGTCGATACGATGTATAAGTAAATTAGTTTCATTTTTCGCGTCAGGTAATTTTAATATTTAGTAATTGCTCATTCGTAAAAGCAAATTATAATTTATTAAATAAACTTTAATAACAACAATACTGTATATATGTAAAAAAGTGAAAATGTCCACAAACCTCCGTCTTTTTCCACTTTTTGAAGGTGATTCTTTATCATCTTTAATTACATCCTGGTTCATTATTTATGTGAACCCGATTAACGCCAGGTACTGCAGCTAAAATAACAATTTACTGTCATTGTTTTATGGAAGTCGGGCCATGTAACCTCTGGAACTGGTTTAAGTAATAATTATTATTAATATTTTTTGTACTAGAGGTTTGTTTGAAGGCTTCCAACCTGACGATTGAATAATTTTGCGTGTATACACAAAGACGTACGATATTTAATCGGAAGCGGTCAGAGGATTGTTACATGTATTGTATATATAAATTGCATTACATTGTGGGTCATTAAAAATTATCTTGGTCATAAAGACGTAGCTATTGTAATTGTTTTTCTTTTTATTATTTATATCAGAGGACATTACAGTTGTTTTTACATGGTATATAGTATTTAATGGGTGAATAAATAATTAACATGAATTCATGAAGTAATTGAATGTCGAGTGACACACAATTTCATAGCGAGAGAAATGACTGAACTGTGAATATAATTTTGTTATTCCGTTTGTTAATATTTATTTAGCTTATTATTAGCTGTGAATATTATCAGAATTTAGGGTAGTAGGTAACCAGATAACAGAGAATTAAAGGAAGAGCTTTTTTTGAGAGTCGGAGAATGAGGTGCCAGCTAAGTATGGGAGAAATTAACATTAGGTTATACCAGAATGCGAGAGCGGAAGAATTTAGTCGCTTGGTAGTTTTCGTTTAAGTCTGCGGTTGTGTGGAGGAGGAGGTGGATTGTTGTGGAAGAGGGCTATGGTGTCATTGGAGTGATTGTTGGAGCTTTCATTAAGGAGGATATGCCTGATTTTATTATGGTGGTGATCAGTGGAATTTGAATGTCATTGTGAATTTAGAGTGTTCAATGGGAAGTTGGAAATGATTCTAAGGATTCTGTTTTGCTTGGTTTGAATTTTATTTGAATTGGAGTTGGAAGTTGATCCCCAGATGGAGCACGCGTATAACCATATGGGACGGATTAGGGAGAGGTAAATGAGTCTTTTGGTGGAGATGGAAATTGGATAGAGTAGTTTTATTTTAGTGTTAATTTTGGATGAAACGTGGGTAAGATGAGGTTTCCAGGAAAGTTTGGAGTCTAGAATAAGTCCGAGGTAAGTGATGGAGTTTTTATTGGGATTTGGGAGCCAAAGCGGTAGAATGAATGAGTAAGGTGATGTTTGGTTTAGAGGGTGAATGTAACTATTGCAGATTTGGAAGGGTTTATGCTGACCCTCCAGTTTCTTGCCCAGATTTCCAGGTTGTTTAGAGCTATTTGGACGGTGCGAAAACCCGAGGTGAAGGAAGGGGTTTGGTGGAGGATAGCTACGTCATGGGAAAAAATATTGTTTTAGCGGATGGATGATGGGGGATGTCATGGGAGTAAATGTTAAGCGGGAAGGGGGCTAATACGCTACCTTGTGGGACGCCAGAGGAAATGGGGAAGTTTTTGGAGAAACGATTGTTAATTTTGACCGAGTACGAGCGGTTAGTAAGATATTTTGAAACGATTCTAAAGAAGTTATTTAAATAAGTTTAAGAAGCCATTCTCTAGTTGATACGTTCAGTAAAGTTTCAACAAGTCAGGAAAAATTGAGGAGAATATGAAAATTTTAATTTTGACTGTGCATGGTGTGAAATAATAAAGGTAATAATTTTATGTAAGTTAGTGGTTTCTTCGTTTCATATTGAGTGAAATTTCATTTAAAAAATTCACTTTTACTTTCCTGTAATGTACATCTGCAGATTTTATATTTATATCTATTACAGAGGTTTTGAATAATCTGAATCTAAAAAGTTTAACTGTGAGCTAAAGCGGAAGACATTAATATGCAATTTCCGATGGAAGGCAATGCTAGTCACCAAGTTCTCTGCGGGCAGAATGTCTTAAATGACCATAATCCGTTTTTCCAGAGATGCGCAGCTGGACACAGCTGTAGACTATTGTATCGCCGTACTATAGCCGTGATATATGTGACAAGGTCCCCCAGTGCGTGCGCCTCGTCCCGGAACAGCGCTCACGTCCTCTCATCGACTCCATCACGACACAAACTCACTTTTAATGCGGCTACTTGGCTAACGAGGAAATACTCGCCGGCAGAGTTGCCCAGCGACGAGGCCAAATACGATACAAGTGAAAGAGCGTCTTAATAGTTGCCCTGCAGCAGGTGTTCACTGCACAAACTGCGGCAAACACTTGCAATCAAAATGCCATACTAACAATAAAATAATTGAAATGGCATTACCGAAAACTAAACATTATATTTTACGTAAATTTATTTACATTAAAATTAATTACAGTTGAACTCGGGACCGGACAATTTTTCTCGTAATAACTGTATTAATTATATCCGGCCTTTGCTATAATTTTCAGAAATTTCAGAAAAAAGAACAAAGCACGCTCCTTTATTATTATTATTATAAGGAATCTTAATGAAGTTGCGTAACTAAATGAAATTGAAATATAAAATGATCATAGCAAAACATTTCCCGATATACTCTGGGGGGAACGCATTTTGTTGAGTTCAAAAAAAAAGATTCGTAATCATAATTTCCTTTTATATTGTGAATAACAACAAATTTGTAAATAATAACAAAAATATAAAAATAATAGAAAATCTCATACTTAATCATACAAAATCATATAATTATAATAGTTTCCACAAATTCAAGTGTAATTATTATAGTTTTTTTTCACGCTGTCGTATTTTCTTCAATGAGTTGGCATGCCGTCTTCCTTTTCCTAGCCAAGTTTTCCATACGACCTTGGGTTTAAATTCGTTTATAGCGGGACGAATCGTGGATATAAAAATGAGATCTGAAATATGCCTTATTGTTATTTCCAGCGGAGTTCAGTACGTATGATCATGCAGCTGAATCCTCTTCTGCAGTTAGCTTTGTTTGCTATGTGGTGACTGCACGAGTTTAAATTTTTAATTTCTCTGGAATGACTCTCTCTGATATTGCCTCTATTCTAAGAAACCTAATACCGCTTCTTCATTCTTGACTTTAAGAAGATTTGCTAAATCTAATATTTCGATTTCTCAAAAACGAGGATTTTTGTTGTCATTCCATTGTTCTTGATTCAAAAAACACATATTTCCTTATATACCTTTGTATTTCTTGACATTTTGTTCTGCAGTATTTTTATTTCGCTGTCTCTTGTGTCAAATTATTGTGAAGAATTTCAAGCTGAGATTATGTACAACTTCCAGTATAAACTGGTTGCTATTTATTTCATATATTCCCGGGTGTTTCAATTCAACGTCATTGAATGAGCGATCAGTAAAATAGTTGCAATCATAAGATAAATCGACCACGGTTATAGAAATATTGATGCGTGGAAAATAATTATATTGTCTACTTCAACACTCAACGTTATTGCAGAATAAACAGATCTAAATTTTGTCCTTCTAAGCAACATAAAAAGTGTCAATAAATTTATAAGTTGTCAATCGTGATATTTAGACAGTATATTAATTGATTGACTGAAATTAAACGTAGTTACAGCTTAACTTTTACGTCCTGTTTTGAAAGTGCATTTTCCGATTGCGCTTGAGCTTGTTTGCTATTCTCGCCAGGAAATATTTGAAGCCTTCGAATCTTTTTATAAATTATTTTATTGTTTCATCTGTTTTGGGAGTAGTGATATATATATTTAGCTTTAAGGTAACGCATAAGTTTTTCAGATCTGTTAACACATCGTGATTTTTAACAAAAAGTTTTGCAAACCTTCAAATTTTCCTCTTTCTCGGTCACATACGGGGTAACATGCGTGTGTGTGTATATAATGTGTATACGTTGCAACGAGCAACCGTTGACAAGACTATTGACTCGCTTGTTGGACGGACACACAAGAATATTTCAGTGAGAAATAAAGCATTATGTATTGATGTTTGTTTCAATGTTGATGAAATATAATTGTCATTTTGCATTCTTGCTGATGATTTTTAAACCAGAAAAGCGTCCCGTCTCCAAATATTTTACCAGAACGTTGTTCCGGTGTGTTCCGGCTTACTTTCACTCCTGGACATACAGTTTTTCTTGCACTTTCAAGACAGGACGTAAAAGTTAAGCTGCAACTACGTTTAATTTCAGTCAATCAATTAATTTACTGTCTAAATATCACGATAGACAACTTAAAAAATTATTGACTCTTGTTATGATGCTTAGAAGGACGAAATTTAGATCTGTTTATTCTGCAGTAACGTTGAGAGTGTTGAAGTAGACAATATAATTATTTTCCACGCATCAATATTTCTATAACCGTGGTCGATTTATCTTATGATTCCAACAATTTTACTGATCGCTCATTCAATGACGTTGAATTGAAACACCCGGGAATATATGAAATAAATAGCAACCAGTTTATACTGGAAGTTGTACATAATCTCAGCTTGGCTCTGGCTATGTATTGTATATTCATCCGTCTGTGCAAAACCTTCTCAAGGAAGTTTCCGAAGATCGAGAAATTTACTCGTTGTAACCGGGATTTGCCTCATTATGCCAGAGCCAATTTATTTATTTATTACGGACTGTTGTCATTTTATATATCTTAAATAATTAAACAAAAGTACGTTTCTGAAAAGCGAAAGGTTACATTTATAATATAAATCATATTTGTACAACTTTCTCGGTAAACATAGACATCTGCATGGCATAATTTCTGCTGTATTTTGCTGTAATGCTGGATGCTATGTTATTAATGAGTAACAATTAAATATTCTTTTATGAATCACTCATGAAACCAATTACTTCAATTGAGAAAGTTAAATTTGTTGGTTGTAACAGAGTTTCGTTATGAGTTTGTTCAAATGTATCATATAATGCCTTAAATGGTTTACAAATAGTAAGAGTCAGAATTGAGAATTGGTAATGACACTTGGAAAAATATCTAATTGAACAAATTTAAAAGTAATTAATGATTTATATATACATCTTTACTTGAATACACTTTCAAGTTGTCATACTAGAAACAGTCATTTATTATGCCAAATGGAGTAACACAGAGGTGTGGCTTGTGTTTGCCTCTCCAACTGCAAGTGGTCCGACCAGTCAGTTAAGCAAGTATCGTTACATTCTTCATATATTCAGTACAGTGTGATTAATCCATGATATTTCGTATGATTTCTAACAACTAAAGTAAAGGAAATAAAGATCAAATTCAAGTACAGTTATGCGAATAAAAAGATACTTAGGATATTAAACTATTAGAAATGTAGTAAACGGACAACTTTCTTTTGTATATCTTTCCTCATTGACAAGTAATCGAATGTTCTTAAAATATGTCGCAACGATTTTGCATTCCAACTACCCCTCGAAAAATTATAGTACACTTAAAACTAAAATGGACATTACTTTAATTTGAGATCTCAAAACTCCCAGACGAAAACTCTCAGATATATACGTCTCCCACCAAAGATAACAACATTTCACTTCTAGTCAGAGATAACAAACAAGGAAGTTTTCATTAAAAGACAGTTCTCTTAACACGCTACCTAATTTTGACTTGAAGAAATATAAGGAAATAAATAGGATTTCAAATGACTGGTCACAGCATGAAACCTTAAAAATCGAAAGTAACTATTATTGCTTAAGGAATGTATCGTTTATACTGTAATGTATAATATTGCACATAAGTTGAAATAAGGAGACGGATATTTATCACATATTGCGGAAAGTCTCACATGAGACCTTCAGCTGTTATTGTGGATTTTATTTAAATGCGATTTGTTTCAGATGGCTGCTGAGCCCTTGAAACCTAGAGAGATAATGAGCGTTGTTGTTACAACAAAAGTAGTGGATATTTTGAAAATGTTTTCCATGAAAATATAGATCAACGTGTCACAAAGAAATATGGAAATCGCTACCACAAAATGATCCACAGGGCAAAGATCTCGTAAGTTTCTCAAATGATTTCTGGAAACTCTCAAATGATTTGTGGAAAGATTTGATGAAGACCAGGGTTGCTTCCTTCTCTTTAATAAGTAAATTACCAGAGAAATTCGTTTTTAAGACAAGAAAATCTGTACTGGTCACTTACCATTCCAAATTCTGTCTCACAGTCCTCCACAAATTGTGCAAATGAGAAATGTTAGTGAATATCGAGATATGTAGAATTTGTATGTGTGTAAGTGGGAGTGTAAATAGATTAACAACGTACATTGAACACTGAAAAAAAAGTAGATAATTTAATTTTTAATGTTAGTGAATGTGTGTTTGCGCCAGAAATATAGGCTGTAATAGAACGCAGTATCTTTCGTTGACACTGGTATACAAAACTTGATTCCTGTTACAAGTGCCTGAATGACGCCACTATGTAGAGAACTAGTATGAAGTATAAGGGAATTATTGATAAAATATGTGGAAAATATTTTTCTGGTATTTTAAAAATAAATAACGATACGTTATTTAAAAACCAACCTCGTAATAATAATAAGTCTATGGTACTTGAGTGTCGAATTTTATTTCCATGCACCCATATATTTGTCTGAAACATACCAGTAACCGAAAATAAGATCAACTGTGAGCCAGTGTGGAAACCGCAGTATATTTTCCACATGAGAAAGACATCTACAGTTTGAAACAAAATAATCCAGTTCTTGTCAGAATGTTGTGGTGTTTATTATACTGGCATGGCTCTTAACATTTTAACTGTAGCACAGTAGGACCCCTACCTAATTTTGGTCAAACATTTAAAATTTTAAAGGATCTAAAAATCCAGCAAGAACATTCTAACTGGCGACAGGCAGGTAGAAGTGGAATTTTCCGGCCCCAGGCTGCCAGACGGGAGACGTGCCTGTCTGCGGGTTATAATATTAAGCTTGTTTTTGCTGAAGGAACATTCACCTTTCAAAATTTTCGAATGACACTGTTCTCTTTGTCATGGAAAATTTCCCGCACTGGACGAAGGACTCATGAGGATTGGTGGAACAAACATCACGTAGGATAACGTTTTACCTTGGAGAAGGAGATATACGAGTTTAGCGGGGAGGCGAGAAGCCGAAAAATATTCAGAGTGGTGCAAGACGTTGAGAAAAGGAGGCAGAGCTGATCAGGACATGGAAGGGAGGAGAAAGCTGGAGAGTGGAAAGGATGTTGAAAGGGAGGAAGAAGCTGGAGAGTGCAACAAGAGTTGAAAGTGAGGTGTCAATTGTTGCTCTTTAGTGAGAAGGTAGTGAGAACAACGAAGGACAGAGGGAAGAAGGAGGAAAAACTGTTTTCCTCAATCACCGAGAGTACCAGGTTCATTCCCACTTTCTGACGACAGAGTGAAAATTTATAATTCAACGCGAAGGAAGAAGGAAGTTCCAGTCGCCTAGTAACCTGCATCGAGACACGAATTAAGATAAAAACACGTTCGTCAAGTGAACGAAAATCTGCTGCACGTAGTGACCCCAAAAAGTAATTAACCCTGATATTTAAAAATCGTCCCCTGAATTAACTTATTTGTTTAAAGTGATTGTTTTTTAAAAATAAAATTATTATATTATATCCTAAAGCGCAAGTAACTTAAGTAAAACCACTATATCATTTACATAACTCAAATAATATATTAGGAAGATACATGATTCTTTATCATATTGACATAGTGTTTATTAATATTAAAATTACTGAATAAAAGATAAGATAAAAATTCTTATTTCTGCCTACGGAAGCCAAATTTATAAAACCGGAAGAAAGTGAGCCCCTGTTGGTTACTTCCTAGAAGCATTTAGCACACATAATGTGTGAATAAGCTGAACGACAGTTAGGTGCAGTGGTTGATATACTGCTCTCAGTGAAAGGAGCCGACTCCATTAGAAGTCAGAACGGCTTCATTAATGTCCACCGACCGTCACGGTCCTGCGATCGGACACAACGCGGCTCCCTTCCACTGCATAACGGCAAGGGCAGGTACTTCAACTCGGCACCGAAAACCAAATGTCACAGAAGAAGCGAAATATGTTCCCCCAGGCAGTGCATCGACATCATTACAAAGCGCAGATGCTGTAAGCTTCTCCGTTTTATGCGGCAATTTTGTGAGTATAATTGATACACCGGATCTATGTGCTCATGATGAGTTATAATTATTACAATTATATTTATTCATTGAAAAAGTCTCCTGTTTTCACTTTTAATTTTCACGTCCGTTTTAATATTTTGACGACAATTAGACTAATTAATTCTGTTGTAATTTATTTTATACAAAACAAAAAAATGAAATATAATCATCTTTTATAACGCGGTGTGTTAATGGAAGGATATTATGCTCTAATACATGCAGTTGATATTATAATTTATTTTTTTACGATATGAAAATTTATGTACTAAGTTTTCATGAACAAAAATTTTGGCCGCAATCATCCCTGCACGAACTCTACGACACTAAATTATCCACATGGTTTTTGTTTAGTTATAATTTTACCTGATGAAATCCCAAAAGATGGGCGAAATGTCGTAATTGCAATTACATTAACTAAATACTAATGAATGTTTCGCTGCCAAATTTGGCTGTATGTCAATTATAATGAAAATTTATATATATATAATCATAATAAAATTACAACAAAGTTTGTATCTTCGCAGTAAAAAACACTTAATGATATATTAGACTGACATTAAATAAAGGAAAACTAAATCTTGAGTCAGTAAAAAATACAAAAATACTTCCTTAAAATTATTTCCGCTCATGAAGAATTATGTTCTTCAAGAAAGCAATAAACAAGTTCTGTCAGGTGAAGATAAAATAATAAAAATAAATAATAGGAAGACACAGCTAAAAGAGCAATTAAGTGGAATGGGTTAATATATATAGTGTCACCACTCAATTAGCTGTGGAAAGTGGCAAAAATGTAATTGATATAGATATGGGTGATATGTAATTTAAAAATGACTCTTGTAAAAAGAGAAATAAACGAATTAATGGCAGGAAAAGACTATTTTATATGTCAATATGAGGGTGTAGCGGCTAGAGTTGCTGCCTCACAACCCAGAGGTCCCGGGTTCGAATCCTGGCATGGGCTTGGATGTTTGAGACGTCACGGTCGCGATTACCGGGATTAAGACTGTTGGATGATCGATACGCTGACCACGTGTCACTCCAAATTCGGAATGTGTCATGCAAGATGACAGTCCGCAGTCGACTCGGTAGGCCCAGGCCCTCAATGGGCTGTAGAGCCAAGGAGGAAGGAAGGAATATGAGGGTGATATTGGGGATTGCGTACTTTCAAAACTCTTGTAATTTATTATGAGAACGAGAAATTATAGAATATATCGGCGGAGAAGAGATTGTGTAACGAATACTGGATTAGTCAGGAGTACCGCATGTACATTACGATGGATGGTATAACAAGGATAAAATTAGTAGGGGAAAACAGCGCTTCCAGATGCTGGATGTAGAGTTTGGCCCAGGTGGAGTATGTCATAAAACCTGTCATGTGAATCACGACACTGTTAGTTGACATTAATTGGTTAAAATGATTATATCTGAAATGAGATGGTGGTTTAAAGCTGTCGCGATACGGTAGACGCTCACGAGTAGATTCCAGGTGGCAGTTACACCCATAGCAGTCCATTAAGGTTGTCAGAAGCTCTTCCCCATGCTTGAAACATGGCTGTTGCCACAAAGGCGCATTGAAAACGCGACTCGTGTTGTCAATAATGTGAGAACGCCGCACTACAGCTGTCACGAACGCATTCGGAGGCAGCCACGTGGACAAATTAAGGCAAGGCGACTCTTTGATAGCATCTCGGTCTTGGTCGTCGAGATACGCTACCCTGCAAGCAAAAGGACCTTTCCTGCCCAATGAAGACCGGCGAAATTATGAATTTACATTAACGGTTTATTCATAAAAGTAATTATTTCGAGACCAGGGACCGAGATAAAGAATGAAAAGAGCTCATTTCGCTGGGACGGGAAAATTGGGCTACTCACTATCGTTACAGATCCCCCCAACTTTCATCCTTTCCGCAATTAGAACCGTCTACTCTTACGTAAATATGTTTTTACATGCTCGATTCTAAGTGGATCTGATCTTAGTTCAAATTGTAGTTCTATGATTACAAAGTCACTTTAATTGATAAATTGACGTTTCTCAAGGAATCTCAGGTTTCAAAATATCTAGAAAAATCTCCAAGGTTCTTTCTTAAGATCTTAGAGATATTTTCTAGAAGTACTGGTATTTAATTACTAATATTTTTTATATTCAGATTATTCTGCACGAAGCATATATATATATATATATTTAGTTTGGTTTACCTTGTATCAGTCTGTTATTTTACGTCAGCACACGATGTTACACTGCGCCTATTCATGAAATATTTTACCATTTATAATTTGGGCAGGAACAGCATTCAACGACACAAATAATTTGCATATAACGACAATATGTATAAAGCAAATAGACGCAGGATGTTGCTATAACAGTATTTTTACCTTGAAAGTATTGCAGAGCAGAACACGGGAATAAGTTTGATGGTCAGACTATATTAAATACATTATATTAATTATTTAGCTATTGCGCTCTTCCCCTTTGCACATAATATAATTATAGGTATGGTATACATGATTAACATTAAGCTAAATTGTTAGGCAGTCATTTGAAAGCTTTTGACTTCAAAGTCACCCACGTGTATTTCACTTCGTTCTACTTCACATTTTTCATGGTCTCTTTAGAAAATTTCATTTTTTGGGGCAGCAGGCTACATGAGGTTAATCCTGAAATACGCAAGTCCCCTTTAACAGCATAGGAAGGAATTGAAAAACGGGGAATGTGGAAGGTAGAGCAAGGATGCCAAGGGTTGACTAAGGTCCCCGGGAAAACTAGCAAAGCCCGAACTCAGCTTGAAGAAACGAGTAAGGGTTTATTTTCTTTGTCTTCACCGAGACCTATCAGTAGATATCTTATTTTTCCAGGGTGGACCAACCTCTCTTCCTCCCTGTGCTACATACAACACAATTAAAAACTTAATTTTGGAACCCTTCCAGCTTCAGACCCTTGTAGTTAGAAAAGTGAGGATTTTAGAAAAATTCTGAGCAAACTTGGTCGATTGGAATTTTTCTTCTCAGACCACTGGAAGTGGGCAAAATGAAACATCTCTGTAAAAAAGCTTCAATTTTGGCGATTTTTCGCCATTTACACAACCGAGTATTCAAAATAGGTCGGATTTGACCACAGAAATAGATTTTAGTGTATCATAAAGTACTGTAAAAAACTAATCTTTAATTACATTATTTACGTGAACCAGAGAAACGTCAGATACTTAAGCTGGTAATTATTAAAAATTAAAATATTATAGAAAAGTTCTCTGTTACTGAACATGTTTTGTAAAATTACTTAATGTTTTATTCTTAATAATATCCTAGTAATTTTTCCCTAAAATCAAATATTTTGTCATTAACAGGTCTGGGGTCACCCCATATTACAATTCACATTTAACTTTCTTGACGTTTCCATTTAGTTTTAAATAAACTTTATACCAATTCGAATATAAAACCTACTTATTCAGGACGTGTCCTCCATTTTTTCTCCAATCACTCCCTCAGTCAAAAAAGGGCCATGCTTTTTAATTTACTTGACAGGGCCAATTTTCTTTCTCACAGACATGGTGTCATTTTACAGTAAAATATATCAAGTTTTGACTTACGTAGTACGATAGTACAGAATCGCCATGGCTGTAAGTTAAAAGAATAAATTAATATGAATTTTCAAAGTTGTAAAGTCCTTTTTGATACACGCTGTAAAAACCCTTGACGTTGAAAATAACTGTAAATATGGGTTTATTTCAGAAATGATCAACGTGAGATTATTTCACAGTGTTTCTAATAATGTTCAAAACGATTATAACTCTATAAGTAGGGCCTACTTTCATTTGATACTCAAGGGCTACCAATTGGTAGAGGAAACGTTGTGTTTTTCAGATAAGTATTGCCAGTTGTCTGTTAAGATTAAGACCATTTTATGTTGTTGTTGTGATATTCAGTCCTAAGACTTGTCTGATGCAACCCTGTATGCTAACCTATCATGCGCAAGCCTTTTCATTTGCACATAATAACGCCCCACATCCTCCAGAATCTGATTTGCGTATTCCAACCTTGGTCTCACTCTTTTGTTCTTTCCACACACACTTCTGTCTAATGCTAATATTGCAAACTCTTGTGTCTTAAAACGTGGCTTATTAATCTAACCTTTCTCTTAGTTAACGTCCTCCATATTGTTTACTTTCCCCTATTCTGTTTAGAACTTCCTCGTTAGTGATTGTATCCACCCATCTGATTTTCAGAATTCACCTATAGCATCACATTTCAAAGGCTTCTATTCTTTTCCTTTCCCCAACTCCTATCGTCCACGTTTCGCACCCATTTAACGCCACGCTCCTTATGAACATTTTTAGCAACGATTTCTTAATATTCACACTTATATTACCCGTAAGTAAATTCCTCTTTTTCGCAAAAGTCTTCTTTGCCTGTGCTATCCTACTCTTTATGTCTTCTATGCTTCTACCATCCCTAGTTATTATGCTGCCCAAGTAGCAGAATTCCTTAACCTCCTTGAAAATATCTCTTTCCAATCTAATACCCTTTGTTTCGCATACTATATTCCATTACCTTGGTTTTCACTCTATTAATCCTCAAATCGAACCCTTTCTCCAGGAACAAGTTCATGCCATTTATTATGGTTTCCAAGTCTTCTTCTGACTCCCCTAATACTACAATATCGTCGGCAAAGCGTAAGGTTTTTATTTCTTCTCCTTGTAGTATGATTCCTTTTCCATATTCCTTATAACTTTCTTCATCGCCTGTTCTATATATAAGTTAAAGAGCATGTCTTTATCCTTTCTTGATTACGGCTTTCTTTTCTTGATCTTCTATTCTAATGACTGCTGCCTGTCTTCTGTAGAGGTTATGTATAACCCTCATTTCTCGATATTTTATTCCAGTGGAATTTTATGAGAACCGGCCATTTTATATCAATCGTAAATATTAATGTACAGTTACGAGCTTGGCCAAATTGCAGTTTACTTATTTAAATTTTTAACGCAATCCTATCTCAACATTTCTACCACTTATTTAATACGATTTTGTGATCTACAAAATGTAAAGGTCAGAAAATATTCCGTTTAATTTTAATTTCAACCCGAGAAGTCTGTAAGGAAAGAGAAAAGTTGTACGTTTAAATATGAAAATTAAAGCTGGTATCTATTATTAAGTTATGATGGTTTAAAAGAACTGTGACGCTCAGCATAATAGGCTATCGCGATTTTTTGCGCTCAATAACATAGTTCACATTAATCAGAGCGGTTTGAAGTTTTTGATTAAAGCTCCAATGCTGAGATCTATGTGAATGCGATTGGCATCAGGCAAGCTCTTCCTCAAATCAGTTAGAAGGCGACAGAAATCAGCACCACGTGTGAGGTGAATTCACCCCCCGCCCCTCCTTCTTCTCTATTCCTCCTTTCCCGCTGAACGTCGACCCCTCGAGTAAAGCAATGCTTCCCGTTCGGAATCCCGGCCCTCTCATGCCAATCACTTTTGTCGACGTTACAATAAAGTGAACGGCGGCAGTAATCAAGTCAAAAATTTACCACCCTATAATTGGATCACGTAGTGGCACATAATACTTTCGTCTCACATGGTCTGAAATTTAACTTCTTTAAAATAATGCTCCGATATCTGGCCGGTTCCCTAGTGGGCTAATCACCAGATTGATGTCTTCAGTCATATTTCTTTTTTAACGTTAGGTAAGTTGTTGAGGTAATAAGTCCTAAAACTAGTCTGATTCAACCCGGTATGCTAACATATCCTGCGAAAGCCTCTTCATTTCTACAAAGCTTCACATCCTCCCTAATCTTCTTAGCGTATTCCATCCTTGATCTCCTTCTGTTCTTACCGTACACACTTCCCTCTAATGCTAATTTTACAAGACTCGTGTCTCAAAACGTGGGCTACTAATCTTAGTCAAAGACCTCCAAATTGTTCTTCCTTTCCCTTTCTGATAGAACTTCCTGATTTTTAACATTCTCCTCTAGGTACTTTAAACACAATATTTAAAAAAATGAAGCCAACTGAAAGAAGTGAATCTTTTCTTATTTATGTCAACGTTTATCTAAGTAGTCAAGAGTAAATAATTAGTTCCCCTAAATGTTGTATTCAAGGAGTATCAGGAATAAAATATGTACTTATGAGACGCAAAAGTTGATTTTTGTTAAATATATTCCTGTTCCTTTGCTGTGTGTATTAATATTACATATTTTGTAGCAGTTGTTGTTTTACACTTAAAGCCGTCCAACCAACTAATAATGATATTAATTACCGCATAGTACTTAATAGCCCACTTACTACACCATTTCAATAATTGGAAGAAGCCTAGCGATTAGCGTAATTAAAGAACTGCGTACAATTAGAAACGGTTATTTCGAGCAAATCAAATTTGCTTCTCTGGGAATCGTGGGAGCAGCACAGAGCTCCGCCCCTGTTAAATACAGAAAGCGAAATTAAGTTTAACGGGGGGCAAGGTTTTATCGGCACCTCGTTCGGCTGCACTTATTGCTTACGTAATAAATCATAAACAGCCCCTTTCAGGAGGCGACCCAAGGCACATTAATCAGAGGATAAACATTCCCTGACTTGTATAGCAGCTTTTTATCGGGATCGTTACAACTTCGAAGGATACAGAAGTAGAACGAGAGGGGAGAGAAAGTCAAAGCGTACTTATTCATTTGTTACCAGTCACATTGTCCATAAAAATCGGAACATTTAAAACTAAGTGGACTCTAGTATGTTCTAAGTTAACGCAAAAAGTTTTCTCTTTTTTGAGAAGTCGTTTCGTTTTATTAGTTAATTGGAAAATCCAAGTACTCAGTAAGTAAATAACTAATTTAGAGTGCACTTCTTAATCTGCTGAGCTGAATTATGCCTCTAAATCAGTTGCTGCTAATTCCAAGATAATTTAATTTTATGTTGTGAACAAACAGAAAACAGTTTTTACAATAAAACGTAGGATGTCACAGAATAATGAAATCAGTAGCTTAATCAGAATATAAAACTATTTGTTTGAAATTAATTGCAGTACAGTTTCTTTTCATAATTATAGAATTATTTATAAACATATTAATGATGTCACTGCTCCGGTGGCTCCTTATAAACATTATAACAAATTCTAAAATAATAAAAACCCATAGAAAAACAGACGATAAAAATCTTAATTTATCGGCTAATTGTCCTGAAGACAAAAGAAATTTAAGAAACATTTCTCTTCAATAAATAAAATAATCACTACGATGTAATGATGAATTATTTAGTTATTATACGAAAAATGAAGTTAACAATAAATAAAGAAAAAAATTACCTGCTTCATTTCGGAGTCTATTCCTAGACAGTGACTTAAATTACTCTACTTTTAAAATTTCAATCTACGTCCGACTCCACCTGTAATAGCAAACATCTTATTCCATTTTATGACGAATCTATAATTTTATATGAATAAACCCCCAAGAAGGGTTCCAGGACAAATGTTCCTTAATGAAATGGCACTAAGTATCCCAATGAACGCAATTAATTTTTGGCTAAACGTTTTGTGTTACCAATGGTTGTTGAAGGAAAATTAATTAAATATTTGACGTTTCCTCGCTTCTGAGATGAAAACGTATTAAGGAAAATACAAAATACTAAGATTATATTACAATATTTTTATATATTTATATTTAATTTATGGTTCTAATACGGATTGGGAGAAACTAGGAAAGGAGATGGCTGACTTAGGTCTCAGTTGTGTCTCTTCCTTGTGAGATAATAGAGGGTTATCTTTTCCCTCTGGGGTTTTAAGGTTCTCAGAAACCGTGGCACCTCGGTCAGTTTTCAGGTATATGTTTCGGGGTCGCAGACCTTGGATCAGTGGTAAGAACGGTACACTGATCCTACTGGATCAGTCCCAAGCTGGTAGAGACACGAAGAAGGAAATGCTGCGACCCCACAGCAAACTCATGACACGTAATTTGGAAGAGCGTTAGACAAGCAGCCCAACTTACCTGATGAAGGGTTTCCATGAATTCCCCTGAATCTCCCTTCAGGTGAATACCATGTGGGATACTTAAACTACAGCCCGGGTATCCTAGTTGACCATTGGCTGCCTTCCTCTCTCTTGAAATCCCCCCTTTCAAATTACATTTATAAGCTATTGAAGGGAAAATGTCAGAAAGAAATTTATAACGCAAACAGGCGAAAAAGTGAGGTTTGGGATTCTCAAGGTGTCGTCTTTTTTGATTATTTGGAAGATCAGCGTACAATTAACAAACAGTACCTACTACTCATACAAGCAGATGAAAAAAGTAAAAATAAATAAATGAGAGTAAAACGTCGCGGATTTCATATCTTCAAGTTGAATTGAGAAACCATTGAAGAAATGAGTCGAGAGATGCTAACTAGTTCAGATTTGGCTCCCTCCGATTTTCAATCGTTTGGTCTACTCAAGGAGGCATTCCGTGGGGAAATAAAAACTTCAGCAACAAGTGAAGAAACTAGCTGGAAAAGAAACAATAAATAAACAATCTACCAATACAAACATTTCTTTGCATCAACAATAGAAAATCTAGCACATCGTTGGGACAAGAATATTAATATTCGTGGGGATTAAGTTGAGAAGCAGTGAAATTTGTATATTTTATTATTGAATGCTCCTCGTACATTAGTGGAAATATGAAATTATATAATCTAATAAAGAACAAAAGAGGAAATGAATATATTCTGCGGCTAAATAATATAATATTGCTCCGATCTGACCTTTTGACCAGGAGTGTGGTCTCCACTCAATGTCTAGGAAAGTAGCTTAAGATCTAAATATTTCAGATGAAATTAACGATGCATTGTATTATTTCATTAAATTTGATGGATAGTAGTTATATTTTATTTCCAGAAGAACAGCTTGGTTATAAATATTTAACTTTGTATTTGACACTCACGAAAACTTCAAGATGTATTTTTAATGAGAGAAAAGTTATTATACGGACGGTATACATTTATGGTGTTATCAGAGAAAAATAAGCAAAATGACACTGTTCTCCTGCAAGCTGCTAGCTGAAGGAATTCTGCGCCTTGCGTTATATTTCAAATAGCGACTGAATGTATGATAAAGGTTCTACATTATGCTTCCCCTCCCGCTACCAGTTCCATAGATTTTCATGACGTCATCTGTTCCTCGGAAGAATAAAGTTTGATAGTCACTTTTGAATTTCTGATTCGCTTTGGAATGGATACATCCAATCAGATCTGCAACTCCTGATATCCCCTCCCTCCCCATCGATTGCAGGGAAGCGAGAGGGGTTGCGAGCTCCGTCCGAATTGAGTCTTTGACTTAGCGATTGCAGCGCTAGCTCAGAAGAAAGAGCCAACGCACGGGATACTGAATCAATTTCAAATTAATAACTATTATAATAATTCAAGTGGATTCTCCACTGCTAATATTCAAAATGTTATTGTTTACTAGATATGAAATTTTCCTCTTTCCATTTTGATTTGGCTCAATATCGACAGGCAATTTAGTTGGATTAGTGTAAGTTGTGCAGAACGCAAGGTACTTTAATAACAAATGTCAACCCTCCTCCCTCCCTACCTGTAACAAATTATGATGCGACTGTTCAATTTTTTTATTCAGCTGTAAGGAGAGTAAGAACGCCAAAAAAAATATTAATTCCCTTAAGGAATTTTAACAAAGAATTGTTTATAGTTCTTGTTAAAAACAGATTCCACAGCCTTTATTTTGTTACTCAGTATTCCTAAGGTTGGCTTGTAGGAAGTTTGTTTCTTTTCCGAAATATTGGAGAACGTTTCTTTTTACTGGGCAATTGTTGCATAGTGTTCATTGTGTTCCAATGTGGCGCTAGACCGTGTGACGTGATTGCAAGAGATTCCCGGTCGTATTGATGATGCTAATAATTCCAAGGCCGAAATTTTATTAATGGGGCTTTCTGAGATTAAAAGACGCTGATCCCAACACGGTCAACTATTTACATTATAACATAGACCACAGTTGCGGCCTCAAAATGTAACGTAGGGTTGTTCAAAGGTTACGACCCTCAGCTTCGCTCTGCCGTCGATTAATTGTTTGGTTCAGGTTAGTTGATTCTTTATTATAAAGCAATTAGTTTAAGAAAAATCCTCAGGGCGTAGTCACCAAATATATACATTTCTCACGTGCCGTGCCTTGCCGAGAACTTAACTGTTTCTCCGCGATTCTCATGCTATTTTGCCCGTGTCTCGCGAGATACCTTTATGTCGGCGTGTCTCAAAGCAACTGCCAACAATTCTGTCTGGGTGGTTATGCTACCTTTAAACATGTTACAACATAACAAATCTATCGTTAATATGCATGAGAACGTAAACTTGGAACAGAAGTTTTCAATATAACAGCATGAAAAGGAACTTTCGGTTGTATTTAAATTATATAATACAATTTTACTTCTGCTCAAGTAAAAATTGTAGATATTCATTTATGATTAATGGTTACAGAATCTTATGACCAAATAAAGGTATTGAAAGTATATTTTATTTATTTTAGTAATTAGCTGTAATATTCCTTGTTTATTACTTATTTATTGACTAGTGATTTGAATTTAAATATAACAGATACACTTAAATAAAGTAATGACTGATTTGAATGGAAACGTACTAATCGAATAATTGCATCTGTAATATATATTTAAAAGTTTATGGTGAACTATACAGTTAATAAATATTTCTCAAATAAGCTGAAACATTTAGAACAATAAGAACACGTTCTTCAATTGGCATCAAATCATTCGTTTATCCTATTCCTGAGAATCAATTTTCTAATCAATAGTTAGTTGTCAGCCAGTACACATGAACAAAACGGGAAATATGCAATATATTTATGTTTCATTCCAATTTCACAATTAAATCAAAACTTCACAAATAACACTACACTGTGATAAGTATATGTAGAATACCTACACAATACTGATTCAGGACGCTTGCAAGAAAATTTACTTGAATTGATTACAGACCGATTAATAAATTGAGAAATATAGTTATATGCACCTTACTCGTAGGAGAAGACTTGTACAATTACTCGTGAACTGGTAAAAATTGTTGTTTTTTTATATTCCGATAAACTGTTATAAGCAATGGATACTACTCTCGTAAAGGTGAAGTGGACATTTGTCTGATTGGAAAACTGGTATCGTGTTCAAGATATTCGCCGTTGGTTACGAATAGGCTAATTTACGTCTTAAAAATTTTAAAGAACTGTATGAACTACATGAATTCTCGACATGAACTCACATCTTCTCATCTACTACTCTAATTAGCTACGAGGTATTTTATCTTTATCAAGTTCTGACCCATCAACAAACTTACTTATCTCTTCTCGACAGGTGATCTGTTATAAAAAAAATCTCTTCTCTGAAATCCCAGACTAATTTTGGTATACAAAAGAAAAAAACCGGGGGAATCAACTGCTGCTTATTTATTATTATTTTTACGCTATTCGTTAAAATCAAAAAGCCATCCGATTTCCAAAGTTTTTCGAACAAATATCGTACTTTGAGCTCATAACACTTTTATTTACTCTTGGTGGTTATACTAGAGGGTTAAATTTAGACAGAAATGCATATAGGGGAAGTCGGGGTGGAACGGAATAACGGGATATCTTTTTTTCTCTGGATAGTCCTGGAGGTTAATAAATAGGGGTGGAACATTTTAACAGGTCAAGGAAGAAATCCTGACGGCCGAATCGGCCAAGTTTTGACTGCACCTTGTGAATGGACTTGCTTTTGGCGTCTTACATCTGTGACTTTATAATTTTGGCAGCATTTCGACAGAAGGTAATCTACAAAATTACTCGCTTTTAACACTAGAATTCGTAAACTTAATCTTCATATAAGTTTCGTATAAAGTTTAAATCTGCTTGTATTAAGGCTCGGTGAAAAAACTTAAACTGAGACTGGCGTGCGGAGCGGAACTGGATACTACTGTATAAGACAAAATGATGTGTGTTCCCTAGAACAAAGAGAAAAACTGGCAGACTCAACTTAAAAGAATGAGTTAAAGGATGCTGAACCCAAAAAAATATAGATTAAGAAAGATAAGGAGCGAAAAAAGGGCGAAATTGTTAGCAAAAACTGTGCAATTGCAAAATAGTTCTCTTTGCGTAACGAAGAGTTGATAAAGCAATCTACCATACACTAAATAAGTATAAGAAAATAAAACACAAAATGTGTTTAGATTTTTCGTGAATTAATTTTAATTTTATTGTACTAATTGTGTATTCAAAACATCCTATCCTGTTCTTCCCCGGGGGCAATATGATGTTAAATTAAGTAAGTAAAAGAATAAACTAATGTTTTATACTTAAATAAGTCCATTTTCCTTTTTCATAATTTTACAATAAGTATCCCGTTCCGCCCCGACGTCCCCTATCTTTATGAATCGCATGTAGGCTTAACATTTTTCAAATTCATATGTAGTTAATAAATGATTATCTTAGTTAAATTGTTAGTTTGAATTATATTCAATTTTTAAATGAAAAATAGCATATGATTAAGATAGGACAGTGAAATGGTTCATAAAGTTATTTATTTACTTACTTCAGTAAGCAACACATAATGTGTATTAGGAAAATATGGTAACAGAATATAATTTTGATACAGTGAAAATCCCTAATAATATAGTAAGTTACTTGACGAAAAGTCGCCCAGTCGCCTGTTACGGCTAAAGATACGGCCAGTGCAGTTATTCAATAACTACCTCACATTCGTCCGAATCATGGCCAAGTTAGTCGATACGTTTTACGGCTCGGTATTAAGACTAGCCGCAGAGCAATCGGCGGGATACAGTGGTATTTATGAGGCGAACTGTATCCCCATTCGTAAGTGGAATTCACCGTGATAGCCGCAATTCCACATCTTCCGTTAGCTTTGAAAGACCCCACCAGTCGGATACTTTATCCTCATCGACTCGTATAGGTCGAGATAAAACGAATTGCAGCACATTTTGCTGTCCGGGAGATGTTCCATATAAGTTTTAAACCCCTCGCTGCTGTTGCAAGCATTATTATTGCCTTTTAGGGCTAAAGCTCGATATCATATATTTGTCATCTGCGGAGTTGCGGCGTCCATCACATGGCGTCTTCCTCACGCGAATGGCCAATAAAAAGCATTCGTTCGGTAGCGAGGCCGCCGCATGCTAGCAATGATCATTCACCTGGGCGAATCAGGTTCGCCTGATGCTCATAAAAGCAAAGCGAGCAAGCCTCAGCCCTCTCAATAAAATCAAGACACATTACATTAACATCTGACGAACAGCTTACTTTGAATAGACGTGTTATTCCGTGGACAAATACGGCTATAGATCATCGGATTAAATCACGAGGAATTGCTAAGTGCCTACTCCAGATTAGGTGGCAACATTTATTTTTGGTAATATTTCGCAACTGACATTCCGACTATCAAATACTATCATATTTGTGATCAAGCGATTAGCTCATCTAAAACACCACAACTGACCATAATCCTTTTTCAGTCCTGTCCAAATTATAGACTGCCAACAGATATAGTTTCTAGCAAATTTCAGTAACATGCTTAAAATTTAAAGTAACATTTTAATTAAAATTAAAGCCAAGAATAATTGAAAACTTGTAAATAATAAATTAAGATACCATGCAATATAAAGAATTTTCCACTCTACAGCTTAACGTATCAAAGTGAGTAGCACAGTGTGAGCTGTCAAAAACAGAGTTGAAGTTGATGAATTTGAGGATCTAGTCAAAGCAGTAGTACGTGGTATACAAAACAAAAAGTTAGGTGACCTTTGATTTACACTCCATTGTAAAAATTAAATTATTTAAATTTAAAAACGAAGATGAATATTTTAAAAAGTATAAAATTAAATTATGAGTTTAAGTATATAGATATATATTTTGTTTTTTACACTACTTATGATGAAAATATTGTTATTATTTTGCATATATTTTATTTTTAAATTAAATTGCAAAATAGTTAAAGAATTCATTAATAAATTTATGAAAAATCAAATATTAATATGGTATATTCTGCTACCCTCATTCAATATATTATACTTTAAAATATGTCTTATATTTGGAGTTTAATTTATCTGATTAATAAAAACACAGACACATTTTAAACTGTTATTAAATAAAATAAATTAACGTCCAGTTTTACTGACAGTTTTCTTTTATTAGATTAGTCATCACATATGGGACTTTTTCAGGCGTTAAACTTAGATGAAAATATACCAAATGTGTAAAGACCCGAACTTGGCCGCCTCAAAGGACAGCTTCAGCTGAAATGTAATATAATTATTGATTTACAATTTAAAGTATTTTTTAAATCGCCAGATAATATATATCATAGCATTCTTTAAGTTATCTATACCAATAAATAAAATTGAGGAGTCTGCCTGTCTTTCTGTCTGATTGTCTGTCCGTATGTTTGTTTGGAATAGGTTCCTAAACGGCTCAACGAATTTCAATGAAAATTTGAGGGTTTAAAAAAAGGATATTTAATTTAAATATTCGTGCATATTTAATTGAGATATATTGCAGAAGACTACTAACTATCTATTGTTGCAGCAGGCAGAGAATAAATGAACTTCGTTGGATCGTCGAAATGATGTATACATAAGTTGATAAATTAGCTTTATTTTTCGTGTTAGGTAAATTTTAAAATTTAGTAATTGCTAAAATGAAAGGAAACTATCGAGATTGGTGTCGAAACCTGTGTAATGCGAGCCGCTGTGTTAAATTATGACATTTAATATCCGATTTAAGTAAAATTTAACCATTAAGTGGGGGTAACTTCTTTGTTAGAATACCGTAAATATATTTCTTCCTGATTTTGTACCGGGGGTATTTTGGACACACTTTCTAGAAACTGGGAGTTTCTGATGTCGGTTTAGTTATGTGTTGACCAAGAATTAAATAATGTATAGGGATAATATAAAAATACCAGGGCAACGCTGGAACCCCAGCTAGTATTAAAATATGTACTATTACATCATAATTTGAATATTTTTATACAAAAATCAATATTAATCTTTGTCATAATGAGTTTCGTTACGAGGAAATTATTTTTACAGTTCAGCAACGTTTATGTAAACGATAAATGAAATCTATTCACGAAAGTATACACTGCTGTACATGCTATTTCAACAACTGCAAAACAAAAACGACAGGAGTAACATATTAAACTGCAAGTAGCTATCTTCGACAATGAACATAAATAGTACGCTGTTTCAGTTAATTGCTTCACACGGCAAGGCTATGGAGGGAATAAACCTTGGAGAGCCCCCCTGAAAATTACTACGTATTTTATAGAAGCTGTAAAATTCACTCTGATGAGAGTAACCTATTAGAGGAAAGCGTAGTCTTACTTTATCATAAATTTATGTATTTAGACCAAATTACCAACAGACCATCATACCATTGCGATTATTTCCTTTGTTTTGTTATTCATTAATAGGCTTACTTTTAAGTTCCGTATGTTATGGTCTTTTAATAATTATTAAGTTTGTTTGCCAATCATTTAGACCTCTATTTATATATATTCCAAGGAAACATAGATTTAGAGGTTTATGAGTACCTATTGCTTAAATATAGATTAAATTATAAATTAGGCCAATTAAAAATTGCTATATCACCATAAATGTTATCAGAAAAAAGTTTAAATCAGCAAAGTTATTTTAGTAGCTAATTCCTATCGACAATATTTAATAAGTTAATTTATTAGGAAAAGATAACTTAAACACAAAGCCCAAATATCCAACACAAATCCTACCAAAGCTTTTATGCACCACATTGCTGTGCCATTCCACCAAACCATTACACAATTCATTAACGCCACTATTCAAAGCCTATAAAATTTGGTTTATCGTTAAATCCACCCATACTTTACCCACTCTCTTACATAACCTTAATATCACCGTTAATAAAATCAAAATTCATGATATAGTTTACCCATTAAAATGCAATGACTGTTATGCTTTATACGTAGGACAAACCAAAACAGTCATCATTACTAGAATTACGGAACATAGATCTAACATTATCTAATAAATTATTTGTCATTTCCAAGCACACTTAAACACCAACCATACTTTTGAATGGAATAACTTCCACATTTTAGATAAAGACAGCAATTACAAATCCCAATTAGTTTCCAAAATTTATTCTCTTATGTCAAAAATGACAGTGATTTGTTGAGCAGTAGTTACAATGTGATTCATTCTATGTTTTCTTACAAAACTATGCTTTTTATCTATGTTATTTTATCTTTTTATAATCTTTGACTATCCTCTAGTGTCTTCGTACAGTTTTAATATTTATATTGTCAGCCTGATGAGGGCGCGTGTGCGGAATGAAACATTTTTTTAAATTAAATAAATTATTTATAATTTTTAATTTGGATAACTTATTTTATTATAATTAAACTGTGGGTCACATTGTGCAGATAATTTCGGAGCAATCAAGCCCCCATGTACACTAGTTAGTGAGTCCATGTAGTCCATTTTAAACAGCTACTTGAAAGAAATTGTGAGAGTATATCCTTCATATTACAAAAAATGAAATTTTTTTAGACTGTACATTGCTTAATGGGATTTTATTGGAGAAGCGAAACTCCAAAGGAGTCAGTGAAACCGATAATGGCGTGAGAATTGAATGAAATAAGAGGTTAGTACATCTATAAGTGATGATATTATAAATTAATTATAGAATTAGAAATGTGTTTGCAATTAATTAATCGTGTCGCCATATTTGACAGTTTTGGATATTTGTTGCTCCCCCCCCTCACACCCATTTATAATAAACTGGGGCAGTAGTAATAAAACGATAGTTTCGCCACTTTTACGACATGCTTTCCATGAAACCTTATTTATGTTTGAACATATTCCTGTTTCGGCAGCAGCTCGCGACATAATGTTGCTGTCGCGTGGTCCGTGAACATACCTACCTATAGATTGTGCTAAGTCTTTGACGTTTAAACTTGTTTCCCAAAGAAAATGAAGTAAATTACTGGCAGGGTTCTTGGGCTTAAGTGGCAGTGTTTAAGGAGCTGTTGCCTGGATGTGCGTGTGATGCGCAGGCGCACGAATACGATGAACACGCGTCATAAAGGCCGCTAATCCTGCCGGCGCTGCTGTTTATTGTGATGAGTTATTGTCGTAATTAATGAATTGCTCTTCTCGCAAACATCCTACAGCCTCGCCCATTATTCAAGTAGCATTATTCTGCTTCCGGAGACTTCTTGCGGGCAACAACGGCGCAAGGCGCAATTTTATGTGCTAGGGCGCACATTTGAGGCCCGCGTGTCGCTCAATACGTGTGTTATCAGAACCAATACCCAACCGATATTAATAACCTCTGACGTGAAAAATTATTTTAGATATTACTTTCTAACAGCAAACTCGAAATGTTTTCAAACTATTTTGATGCTAAAATAAACAACTTCAAAATTCATACAGAAATTATTATTATTGTCTCAAATTTTCATTAAATTCGTCAAAAATATAAAAAATTCAGCTGCTTTAACACTCAAAATATTTTCATTCCTTTCTGTTATTCATCAATTTTTTTCAAACTATCTCGTTTTAATCTATTTATTTTCATAAAAAAACTTTCTTAACCTGTTCTCAAGTTCACAAGAATACTTGTTCTCCCTTCCCAGGACATAATCATCTGAAAACCACGGCGAGCTTCCAACGTTATAATTTAACAAAAAACATTGTAAGGTTGGAAGCTCGCCGTGTTTTTTACACATGCTTATGTCCAAGAAAGGGACGAAAGCACCTGTGGATTTTTTAAATTTTACGAACAAATTTTCTTGTGAACCAGAGAACGAGCTAATAAAGGTCTTTTATAAAGAAAATTATCTGTGTTACCTGTTATTTATTGATGTATTAATTGTCGACCAGACCAGGTTGTGAAGAGTGTGATTAGTAAATTATAGGTGAGTCTGGCCTAGGTTACAGGAATGGAAGGATATTGAATCGGTCGTTGGACGTCGGCTCGGATTAGCCCAATGGTAGAGTGCCTGTCCGGCTAACGGGAGGTCCGGGGTTCGAGTCCCTGGTCGACATTTTTCCATTCTTGTCTTTCTTCTAGATTAAGATATTGAAGTCTCGGCTACTTTTTATTTTTACAGTTTTGTATTTGTGGAATTGCGTTGCGTTCTGGCTCCGTTCATTTTATATAACATTCGATGGGCGTCTATTGATTTCGTATTATATTTTATGCAAGACTTTAATTCAATATTTTAAATGATAGTCTTTGTAAATTCTTATTAAATATTCACCGCATTATTTTTTGACTAATAATACGATTCTTTGTTTGGTTGCGTATGAAGTGCGTAGCATCCGCCAAGCGACGAAGCAGGTTTGAGTAAGGTCGCGTGTACCTGGAACAGCTGATGATGTCGACGTGGGGTGTGGGGGTGGAGAGTTGTAACTGAGTGGCGCTAATTTAATAACGTGTCATGGGGCGGAATCGCACCGTGGAAGCCATTAGCATTAGCCCGTCTCCCCTCTGCGGCTCCCCTCCTTAATTAGATCAGCGTCCAGCAGCGTTTCAAGGACCAGATTAACCAGCAGTTTGCGAAAGAGAGGCCAAGTCGATTCGCAAGGAGTCCAATCTCTCCCGACGAAATAAATTAACTTACACTCATCTATGCCCCATTTCTAGTATGTGCAGGGGGATCCAGACGCCGTGCGACAATAATTCCTGATCCGGATCTTCTTCACTTCTGTTAGTGGTAAAGTAAGTCTGTATTATAACTTGTGCGTTCTAAAAACTCGTAGAATGAGCACGATACTTCATTCAGATCTACAGTTATTTTCCATTTTCTTTCCGAAACAACTTTATGCAAAATAGTTTTAACTATAATATGAATATGTAAATCAATTTGTGTCTTTTCCAGTTTTATTCTGGAGGAATATTTTACATGTTCATATTCTTTGTATATTTGTACTTCATAACTACATTTATGATATTGCGTATGCTCTAACTGAAGCCGCCCTAAGAATCTCAATATTCCCAACGCAATTTTGACCTTCGGACACCGATAAATATCAGCTGTGCTGCGAATGAGGACAAAGTATTTCCAAAGGTTTTAATTCCCGTATAATTTAATCAAAATTTTAGAAAAATCATTCATGGTCTGTCTTTCAAGAAAATATTAGCTACCATCTGCTTAAATCTAATTATCTGCATTCTGAAAGAAATAGAAGCGCTTACACACATATATGAAAGCTTTTACATTTTCATTCATTAATGGTCATTGAACTATTTTTCCTTAACATAGACTGGATCAATTGTAGCATAAACGACTAAATTGTTATTTTTCATTTATGACGTGGTTTCATATATATATGTATAGATATATTGATTTAAGTAAATAATATTACAATTGTTTGAGTAATAATGAAATTAGAAAATTATATGTATTTCTTTTAATTATAATTTGGAAGATACTCACTACTACTTATATTTTATTAAGTCTTTTTGTATTCATCGTCTTCTGTTCTGATTAGAATCAAGTGGCTTCTTAGATATTTGTTCGTAATTTCTTTTATGGATGCTTCTTTTACGGAGAAGTGCCTTTATTATTTATTTCTGTTGAGTATGTAATTACTAACAAAACAAAATGATGAATTGAATTAATTTATACACGCCGACGTTTCATTGCGAGATATTAATCTATACATATGGCTCTAAAAGCTCGCATTGAAACGTCGGCCCATCTAAATTTCTTTAATTTGTTCATTCTGTTTTTAAGGATTTTCTGTTAAATGAGATTGTATTTTTCATGATTGATAAGCAGTTCTTGGATATCAGCCTGGTTCTAATTAAGTTGGGTTATAATTGTTATATAGTTTTACTTGTTAATCTGTTAAAGTGACAATAATCTTTGCTTAGTTAATTTTTTGATAAAAAATCCATGATGTGAATTTTAATGATATTAAATGTTTTCTGGATCCTGTTAAATGAAGATCTTGGCACTTAATTTCAAAATTGTAATTTTTGCATCTTATATTTCCCCAATACACGTTGAAATAAATTTTATTCAAATTTTAGATAAGTTTTCATCAAGAAAATCAAGTAACGATTCTCATCTTTTGCCTTATATTACGTTAGAAGTTCCAAATAGAGGCCAAACGTAGTGCTTTTTCATATGAGTTATTAAGCTTCTTCTGACTTACTAGCCGCTATATTTATTTAATTTGTTATTAAAAATTTTAATGAAAACTTTAAAATGAAAGTGGTAAAAATACGTTGCCATCCTTCAATTTAGAACCACATCAGGTGTGTATTTGATTTTAGTATAAAAGTACAAGAGAATAAGAAACTTAGAATATAGTGGCGGCTATAGTACAGTTATACGATTATTAATGAAACGTTACGATATCAGGAGACTAATGCAGATGAAAATTTAGATGTGTTCAAAGCACAAACATAGAGGATCAGGCCGATTTACTTATTTACAAAACAGTCATTGTAACCGATATAGTAACTATTAATATTTATTTTATCATTACACGGCATATCTTTTATGCTTGGCGAATCTATAAGCCAATGAATTAATTTTTGTACTTGTCGACTGCATTCCTACATAAAGTAAATTGATTATAAAAGTTTAGTTTTTTCTTAGCGCCATGTGTTCTAGATTCCATCGATGGCTTCGTGTTCTCCGACCTTGGAATTTATTTTCTTACGTCGTGTCGAGAGAATATTCTTGTTACGCTTAAACCTGAATAATATAGATATAAATGCAGTCTTGAGAGGAAAAATAGTTAGTGCTAATTAAACTATCCATTTCTCAATATATTCATAACACTCTTTTATGAGTTAAAAATATGATTTTAATAAAACTTCTTTTTGCATACTTGAAGGGAATTAATGGTCATAAGAGAAATTAGAACTCAGTAATGCGCCGCATTTCGTCCAGACTATAGATTTAAATATCTGCTGATGGCATACCCGAGCATCAGCGAGATTAAAACGGAATGAAGTTTAAATTAAGAATGAACTTGGAACATGAAACGACGTTTAAATGAAGAATGATGACGGCTTGACTGCTGTTAATTACAGTGTGACGTGACGCGCAGTCACGGTTGGCGGAGTGCCTCGGGACAACGATGTGATTGGACGGAGATTGATAGACACGGAAAAGTCTAAATACTTCCACGAATTTTTAGTCTGGAGAACCGCCTACATCGTCTGAGAGGTAACCACATGGCTTGTTGGTGATTTATCAGCAATTGGCTTAATAAATTCAATCCTTTTCTTAAAAAAAACTTTTCTATTTTTAGCAGGATATTTTATATTTCAATTTATGTTGATGCCTTTTTGGTGTTATTTTTATTTTACCTACCAATAACGGTCGAAAATTGTCGCTTCATAGTTTGACGATTTTTTTGTTCCTTTGATAGAGACTGCAGGAACTTGTTACTCAAATTTTAGGAAGCAGTACGGAGGCGCTGGTTTTTCTTATATTCAGCAAAAAAAATTCAAGCATGTATATCTTAAGTTCAGCCGACATTAACAAATAGAGATTCAATGTGGTAAAATTTTCATTAATGAAGTCAGTTCGCTTACTACTCAAATCCAATAGCGCCTAATAATACAGTTTAATCAAAATACATAACGGTATTACCAATGACGATTTTATTGTGATGGAGAATGATTTTATCTATACGTTTTTATATAAATTCGCTGCAAATTAAATTTTGGTAACGACATATACTATGCTTAGCCTGTGCTTTTCCACTAATGCAATCATTAGGCCAGTTATAGCTTTCGTAAAGGTCACATAACGGTTTCTCAGTTCACATGACCTAGGCAGGTATTTCATTTTAGAACAGGATCTGTAGACGTTTATTGTACCTCTAGTTTACATTATGCTTTTTACTTTTTCTTTTTTGGTTCTCTGTGACTGTGTTGTCGTAACTAGTATCTCGTGAAATCCATTCTGCCATGGCTGAAAGTGACAACATTTTATTAATATTTTGGTTAAAAGTATAAAACAAAAGCAAAATTTAAATTCGCCAATTCTCCAATAGAAATAAATTATTATTTATAACATCTTTATCATACTCCTCCTTTGAAAAACAATCATCCTGTAATTTTTTCCATGACCATCATCAATCCGAGGAGCTTTCATCCTTACGGACAAAATTGTCCCTTCTTCCTCACGTTACACGCCTGAAAAATTACCTATGTATAATGTCGTTAATCGATTCGAATTCTCACTTGAAATTATTTCGACAGTTGACAGTTGATTATAAATGATTAAAAACTCTTACATATTGTCTTTTTTTAGCCTTTGATATTGCCCCAGTGCAGGATAAAGTTGAGTTGCAGTTGTTTCGTGAAATATGTAATGTTGAATGGCAATTCAAAATAAAAACGCTTGCTGGCATATTCGCATATTTTTTAACATAATTCCTTACACTAATTTTTCCCCCGGAATTGTAAAAATATTTGTACCAAGTTTTGTTGAAAATTTTCCACGTGTTTAAATTTGTCTAAAGAATATACAAATGAACGTCTATTTTTATTATATAGATAGATTAGGTATTTCGCTTATCGCGTAGTGTTGTACTGAAGTGTTTTCTACAACGGAAAATTTGTTTGAGGTTAATGTGAAGTGGCTTATGTGAAACACATTCACGTCTTCTTATCATTTCCAGAATGTATACCCCCTAGTGATTCACTGTCACCTCATTCAATTTACAAAATCTTCACTTCGGTTTATCGCGAAGTATGAATTTCAATAATATGTGATCACAACTGGAAGTATATAATATTATATATGTTGAGAGTTAAAACAATACCGTAATTATTGTTCCTGCGATGTTTTCAATTCTTCCAGCGTAGGATGATGAAATGAAACGTTACAGCTAGTAGTCTCCATCAGATGTTAATTAATACATTAATTAAAATAATTATTGGTAATAAATCAATTAACGTCTATTTTTTACAATAATTAAATTGAATAAATTTATGTTCAAATTACAGAGTTTTTATTTAACAAACCGATATTCCGACGCCATATTTATGTTTTTCCTCTGGTAACTTCTTCAAATATTAAATTTTGATGCACAAATAAAAGTCGAAATACATTGTTGCTTTGTCTGCTCTTGTACGCAACCAACTTTCGATGTTTATACATTCAAGCTTCTGGCTGTTCATCAAAATTTAACATTTGAAGAAATTACCTGAGGAAGTCCCGTATATAGTGAAGAAACGTCAGTTTAGGGAAATAAAATCTTAGTCTGTAATTTAACTGTAAATTTATTCGATTTAAAAATAATTAAAATCAATGCATCTGAGTTAACGTCACGTTACATACGTCAATGTTGCCCATTCTGAGCCTCGTCCATACCAAGCGCGCACGATGAACAATCATTCGCAAAAGTTTCCAAGTTTCCACACCGAGAGTGCAACAGTTAATCGCAAACGTTCACCGCGTTTCCCAGGTACATCAAAATTAAGTGTGGCGTTTTATTAATAGATTTTAATGTCAAAGCCGGTTGAGGAGGCTCGGGTGAAAAACTTCCAGTTTCCAATTTTCTTAAGAGTGGAGCTGGGAACACTGTTCTTATTGACACAACTTCTCCGTGAATCGTGATTCCGTTGCTTCGAGCCACAGCTTTATCAATTAAGTACTAAACTGTTCCAAGCCAAAGGCTACAATGAACTGAATAGTCCGTTTTAATTAATTATTAAGCTAACAGAGAGAACAAAAAATTCTAATTATTGATTACTGGTAGGACTGGCGATTGACATAATCAGAAAGGTGGGATAATGAAAATGGAAAAAGACAGAAATAGTAAAGATGACATAAAATAGTAAGCTAGGCGAAGTTATTTGAGTGTTCATTACTCGGTGAAATAAAAGCTGTCATGTTTTAACATATAATAATTTGTCTTTTACGCGGTGTTAGATTTAATAAAGAAACATGCTTTGGATTGGAAAATTTAATATTTAATTGATAAAGTTCAAGTAGACAGTATCGAGATTCATGGAGTAATGAACACTGTTCATAACTCAACTATTGATCAAATTTGAGACCTTAAGATTACACCTACTTTTTTACCCGCGCCTCCTCAACATAAAGTAAGAAACACGCTACCGCAAAATCCGACTTGCACGTACAATTCCGAACAACATAACAATAGTTATCCAAAAATACAAATTTATATTGTTCATTGAAAGGTAATTGTTTGACAACGTGACAGATTTAATAACTGTATGATTTATAAATTTATTGGGTAAAGGACCAAAAGGTTCCATGTGGATACATTATAGAGATTATTTCAATAAGACAACGACCTACATATTTTGGTATTGTTCAGTATATTTTGATCAATTTTTATATCTTCATCGAAGAAACGATACGATATATATATATATGTATTGATATATATATATATTGATTGAAATACTTACAAAAACCTATATTTACAGTTAAGACGAATAATGAAAAAGCAAATGCATCGCGAATTACTACAAGTAGTTAGTTTTCTTTAAATAATATCAGTGGAGGGGAGAGGGACTTTCTCCTGAAGTCATCGTCCCCCTGGATCCGCCACTATTTTAAGTAATTACATTTGTGGGAACAACGGTGAACATGAATGAGCGTTGGCTCGTGTTTGCTGAGTGCGCGTGAACCTGTCAACACCGCAACCAGCACTTGTATGTAAATATGCAAGAAGTTGCATCAAGTAGTGTAGGAGCCAGCCAAACGAGGTAGTGCAAGTTCTTGCATGAATAAGACATTTTTTTATGCAATAGGCGACCATGTGACCACGCGAAGAATGATTCGGCGCCAAAGTTTAAAGTAGTTTACCATATGTATATTTATTTCTTATACCTCCAATCATTTTATCTTATATATTTTGAAATTGGGCGTAATTCATGAATTTCCTTCTGAATAAAAAGCTAAGCCAATGACAAGTGTAATAAACATATTCAAAGAAGTGATGAAACACTTAATCATAAGATAGGTTAACACATTTAAAATTAGATATATTATGGGACTGTTTTTAAATAATATAAATTATAAGGCAATTCTTATTTAATTTAAATAATATCTTAGAATAGGTTAGCATGGAGGATTGCGTCAGACAAATCTAAGGGCTAACAACTACGTCAAACGTAATATTTTATTTTATCAAAACACATTTCTGACAAATTTGGCTTTTTATTTATTTATATTTTAGGTAGTGTAATGTCACTACTCGTACATAATGTAAATTAAAATTTTAACATTTGTTTATACATTATTGAAGTATATACAAGCATGACCACGAAGTGCGTAGTAGTGAATTGCTGCAGTTTCTTGACAGCCTAAAGGCACTCCTCACACGCGGATACTCAAACCTTGGAACGACTAGGATACTCGCCAACTAAGAGACGCGCCACGTGTAATTAGATGGCGCCACTCACACCAGGAAATTTCAGTCGTGGATACTAGGAACTGCACTACGCATAGACTGGGAATGTTGCTCAGTTGCTTTGTTTCCCTTCACCGCAGTGAGTGAATAGGCGTTCAGTTTGGAGTTTCTGGCTGAAGTGGAAAAGTTTCTAGAGTTATATAATTATAAGCTGAAAGGTTATTCAAAGACATATGTTTTAAACAAGGCATGGATTGAAGTAGACAAAGTAGTTCGGCTCTCTGGTAATTTTTAATACACATGTATAAAATGAAATGCTCTTTAGTACTAATAGTATAAAGAAAAGAATTTAATTTAATTCCAGAAGAATAGATAAACCAAATAAAAGTGGTTCACACTACTACAAAGTACAGAACATAGACTGATAAAAAATTCTTTGTAATTAACTTTTTCAATCTTCAAATCTTGATGCAATATTTTCACTGCCATAGAAGGGAAGCATGAGAAGTTAGAAAATTGTTTGCCAAATAATTCCTTACTTCAATAACAATAGACAGAGAATGAAGTGCTTTGCTCCCTGCTTTTCTCTTTCTGCGGCGGTAATAATAATATTGGACATAATATCGTCAACACTACAACAATCACTATCCATCGTCGAATGAAGCGCACTGAGCAAACACACCTCTTCCACAACGAAAGAAGCTGAATACTGACTCGCAACTTAAAGTAGTGGCCGTGTGAGGATAAGTGGCAACCAGAGTCTTCGAGTCTCCCAGTCCCCGAGTATCCGATATTTCAGTATTCCCATGTGAGTAGCAAAGAGTACCTTAAATAGATATCTATTTAAGATACTCTTTGGTGAGTAGTGCCTAAGGCTCCTTCACGCCAAGCCCACACGACGAGCAAGTCTTCAAAACGATCACAAACCATTGCAAACTCCCACGCACATACATCGTGTGCAGGAAAATAAACATATTATTTCAAGCGCTCCACCACCAAGTTCTAAGAACGGGCATATAATTTAATCAGTTGGTCGTAAAGTTCATTGTTCCGTCCATTGCGAAAAAAATACACGAAATAATTTTGAATTTTTATAAATCAAATATATATTAAAAAACTAGTATTATTTTATTATTAACTGAAAAGGCTTCACTTTTCTCAAGACCAAAATATTGGCTCTTTATTGTTGATTTAAAAATATTCTAACATGTTTTTGTTTGAGTATTCAGTCCTTAGACTGGTCTGATGTAACCCACCAAACTAACCCATCCACTGCCAACCTATTCATGTCTGTGTAACTACCGCATTCTATATCCTCCCTGATCTGATTAGAGTATATCAGCCTTGATTTCTTATTTTCCCAACACACTTCCCTCTAATTCTAATTTTACAAGTCCCTCATCCTCAAAATGTGGCCTATAAATCTATCCCTAGTCTTAGTCAATGTCCTTACTGTCCTCCCCTCTCTCATTCTAATGAAAACTTCCTGATTAGTAGCTCTATTCATCCATCTCATTTTCAGCATTAATCTATAGCACTACATTTCGAAAGCTTCTATTCTTTTTCTTTCTGTCCTTCCTATTTTCGACGAGCAGCGGGCTTAAAATGCTACACTCCAGACGATCATTTTTATTATTGACTTCCTAGTATTTAGACTTATACTGGACGTTGGTAAATTCCTCTTTATTGCGAAATGTTTCCATGCTTATGCTATATTAATTTTTATGTTTAATTTACCTCTACCATCCCTAGTCATTATGGGTACTGCCCATAGAGAAAAATTCCCTAACGTGCGATAATGTTATCACTTCCCAAGGTAACGCCCTTTGTCATTTCACTAACCCCTAACTACTCTTCATTACCCTAGTTTTTCTCTCGATTGGTGGTCATGTTGAACTCTGTCTCGTCATTTATCATGTCTCTCAAGTCTTCTTCTGATTCCGATAGTAACAAAATGTCGTCAGGAAACCTTAGTCTCTTTATTTAATCAAAATACGCCTTACGCATATTGTTAATGTATTTTTAAATTTATTTAAGTAACGTCAACTGTGATGTTATTGGCGACCACAGAGGTTACACTAACACATACAAAGAGAAAATAATATTGAGATTAATGTATCAAATAAGATTAACAGTTTTCTCTAGTTAAATTTTGTCATAATATTGATCACTTTTAAATATTCTAATAGTCTTTCGATTGCCTATTTCGTAGATGTTTTGTTCTTTGGCCGCTGGTAGTTGTAGTTGGGGCAGTTGAAAATGATGTGTTCCATGGTTATGTGTATCTTGCAAGAGTTGCATTGGGGTGGAGGTTCTCTGATCATAAAAGATAGAGATTGTTAATTATTGATAATGATTGATTGTTGCTGTCGCAGTCGAAACGGAGAGAGATAGGAGTTGAAAATGTCACAGAAAAGTTAGAATTCAATTAGAAAATTATTAAATCCTCAGACTTCAACGAAAATAGTGTTTTTAAGTTAAGAAATCCGCGCGTTTTATTAAAAAGTTATATTATTTAAAGAATATTAAATAGTTTTGTTTGAACTACCCTTAATTTATATAAATAAGTATTATCATTATATAATTAACGTCATCTGAAGGTAAGTATTTGTCGTCTCAATTAATTTAGTTACAGAACTTGGAATAAAAGAAGGGGTATGAGAATAAGATTATAAATTGAACGATTCCAGACAATTCAATCGTTCAATTACGAAGGCCATAGAAAAATTATTATTAAAAAAAGAAATATCTTCGTGATCAATTCGACTCCTGTATAAAATTAAAAAGTCGATGGTGATCATAAATTGAATAGAGAATTGTGTTTTAATATATCAAATAATATTATTAACTCTATCAGAGACCAGAAATATCTAACATCGACTCAAAAATTCATATTTTGCACTCATTTAGTTGAAGGTCCACACCGGATGCTTAAAATACCAACAGTAATATGGAACAACGGCAAACAAGAACATCCATTATTCGAGTTTGTGGAATAGGTCCGTAGAAACATTTCGTTCGCTATGGTTTGCAAAAGATTGGCTTTGTTTTGCGCCCTTGGTGTAGGTGAGACTTTTGAAGAAAATACGTTGTTTTTTTGTAAAGGATCAACAAGCATAGAATTGTAGACCAATGAGAAAAATATTTTGATTTGATCACAACGAAGACTTACTAATAACGAAAACGCATTCGTAAAATTGCCAGTTCTTCATTATCTTTACTATTAACTGAATTTTAAACCACTATAATATTAGCACATCATCACGCGTCTTATTTCTTTATTATTTTAATGTGATCAATAATTTATGAAATCTTTGGGACACGGGCACTAACCTGAGCAGTATGTCTGATGTGCTAAATATGTGTTGGAAAATTTAGTATGTGAGGTTTCGTTTAAGGGTTACCAAAATTTGATAAAGTTGTTTAATTAGCTATTTTGAAATTTATATGAAGGTTTATGAAGAATAAGAGAATAGATAACAATATGGAGGGTTTTGACAGAGGGAAGGGATAGATTAATAGGCCACATTTTGAGACCTGAGGGTCTTGTATAATTAGCATTAGAGGGACGTGTGTGGGGTAAGAACAAAAGGGGGAGATATAGGATGGAATACACTAAGCAGATAAGGGAGGATGTAGTGTAGAAATGAAAAGGATTACGCATAGTAGGTTAGCATGTCTACGGACTGAATACAACGACACATGAAAAGACCAACTAGTTTTATTATGATAGTTAATTATTAACACATTTTGTTTCATTATTTTAAATTAATAACTTTGGCTATAATTCAATCATTGAAACGATTACTTCGTTCTTTAAAGGTATGGATTAACGCTGCCAACTTTATGGGTATTCGTTAATTAAATAAATATTAAAATAATTCCATGAGCTGCTTGTTATTCATTAACCTTTTGATACCCGTACGAAAACTACAACCTATAGATTATTTTTCTTTTATATTCAATGAATTAAAAAAATTATAGGTTTCAGAAAGTTGTGCCACAATATTCAGGATGACCCAGAAAACCGGGAACCTTTAGCAGACAAATAAAAATAGAACACATGCAATAATAACAAAAATTTTATTGACAGCAGTTGAACCAATGTAATATGCCTTTTAATTAACGACAATCCATACTATCAATTTTTGTAAATTATGTCCTGCAGATGGCGTCATTGTCCACGTATAAATTCTTCTAATTTGTTGTTCATGTTCCAAAGTGATCGCTACAACGTTACAGTCGGGATGTCACGAATTTTGTCTTCAATTCTTGGTTTCGTTTCAAAATTCGATGACACTCCACATCACCGGATTTATCATTTTGTGATGTTTTCTTGCGGGGCTAGCTCGAGTGTCGGCTCTACACGACTCCACCAAGGACACTGGATGAATAAGGAAATAAGTTCCCCAATTGACAGCAAGTCGCTAAAGACCATGTAGTTAATGTATATATATATATTATAAGTATTATAGTATTATAAACCTTTATGGCTTGTGTTACTGAGACGACCCAGAGAGTTGTTAACAAATGACTTCCGTTAGCAGTATCTAAGGTTCGCGTTACCTGGCGCGACTCCTTTATTCTCTCAGACACAACTTTGTCACCTAGGCAGTATACTTTAACAGGACTTGTTTTGTATATCCCGACAAACCATTGTTAACCTTCCTACACAAAAGAGAAATGGGCCATTGACGCTTCCCAGTTTAAGACCGCCGGGAAAACACAATGGCGTAAGTGTTATTCCGGATTGATATGGTCACTTATTCAACATGATACCGGCAACTAACCAATTATATCCCAGATTTAGCTCTATGAGTGATAATTTAGTACCACATAAAATACCTAAAACAGAACGAAAGCTATTTCACGAAAATTCTGATTTGGGACTGTTTTACAAAGCGAGACGACTGACGAATAAGAATTTATTTTCCGCAAGTCTGTTAGGTGCCACAGATATATTTTTACAAACACTTCAACGAGAACGTCTTACTAAATATGTTTAGATGTAGTCTATTTACATAGTAATTTTCTAGTTGAAACACACGCCCCAATTACAACGTTAGATAAACTATTTATACAAATATAACAGGTTGCGATGTTCTAAGTAAACTTTATCATATAATAAAAAATTAATTATAGGATTTTGGAAAGATATCTGACGTAGAAAAATAGGAAAATACTTATTATTTTGGTGAAGGTTACAATTAATTTCTATAATTAATAATTATAATTAATATTAGAAAGAAAATTGCCTTGGAAGATAGGAAATATAAGACAAAAAATTTTTTGATTGTCTATTCTTTGGGGCTCGTCATTAAAAACAAATTATGAAAGTTTATTCTTCTACTATTCTGCCAGTCTAGAAAGTGATTTTTTTAGTATAAGGCTACAAGTGCACGTTGTGACCTCTCTCACTTTCATAGAATGGGAAGGGATAGAAAGGGGGATTTGGAAAGGAGAGCAAAGTAGCCAAGGGTTAAATAGGGACCCCGGGCTACAGTTTAAATATTCTATCCGGCATTATAGTGCAGAAAAGTGCAGCAGGAAAACCCTAGATCAACCTCATCGGGTAGGTTTCAGTGAAACAAATAACTTTGAGAGAAGTTGCAATAACATTTGTGAATTGAAGACTATTTACGAACATTTAACATATTTAGAGTGCCAGGAGTCGAAAAGTCTCGTACTGCCCTGGAATTGAACCTTGGACCGGGTCGACGTTTTTCCATCCTAATACTTAAATTCATCGTCTATATGGCTGAACTTCGTATGGAATTAATTTCTTCTGTTTTTGTATAAACGTAAATATTAATAGCAATTTGAAATGGATGTTGACACGGCAGCAACAAGACTTTTATTATATTAATACTTAAAAGTTGTTTATGTTGTCATTAGTAAAGTTATAAAGATATGCCCTACCCTTATTCGCAAGATGTATACTACCCATACTCTGGGTGTTGTAGAGTTGGCTAAAAATAAATAGTATATGTTCTTAATTTACCGAAAGAAATAAACGTTCAAATTCGAACTGCCACTTCACGTTAAAATTTTATTCCAATGTATTTAAATATTATGTTTGCCAGTGCGAGAAATTGAGACTTATCGTGGATTTTAAACTACTGACAAATATGACAATTTAATATTAAGTAAGTAGAGGGTTTATTTCGCAGAAAATTAGAAGCAGTTACGGAGATTCCAGCAAGTATTGATTTCGATATTATGTACATTTTTTACATTTAATAAACTTTTAAATAATATTAATACAAATTCATAAGATTAATTGATTTCAATTGTCTTGTGTATAAATTCATTTCTTGAAAACGTCTGTAATATTATTTCTTATATTTAAAAAGTTTAAATTTAACGTCTGTTATATATAAGAAAACATTTTATTATGTTTTACAGATTTTATTATTTAAATGTACTTAATAACATTTCGGTATTTCTTAATACCTTCTTCAGGTTTCCTTCCACAACAGTATCATAACACGACATTATAATAACATATAAAGTCAAAGAATAGCAACCGATATCCGAGGCAACACGTTTAAGTTTTACGTGTTATTGAAATTTGAAATGTACTATTAATTAGAAGATTACATATACGAATTGCGGTTTTGTAAAGGTCATACTGAAGTTGAAAATATTTAAGGAAATTATACCTATATTCTTTTATTTTAATAGTTGACTTGACAGTTTATTGGTGACTTCATATGTTATTATAATGTGTTTTGATACTGTTGTGGAAGAAACCTGAAGAAGGCATGAAAATGTGCCGAAACGTTTTTGTTAATTAAATTTAAAGAATAAGGTCTGTAAAAGATAATAAATTGTTGTATTATTTCTTGTATATTGGTGCGATCCATAAAATTTTAACGAGCTCTGGAGGCTATCACATTTTATTTTGGGTATTGTTTACCACGATCGTTACCATCACTTTAATAGTTTTTGCCGACCATCAACACCAAAAGTTATCTTTTATTATTGTTAATTGTACTAAAGATTTAAGATGAAAATTCTCGACCGGTCCTTTAATTCAGACTCATCAACTACGGGACCGAACTTAGTTGAAGATAAATATTCGCTACTTGTTAATTGTTTTTCAAATAGAAAGTACTTTAGTTAAACCATTCTATTAAAATATAGAATATTCGTATTATTATAACAGTTAAACATTTCTATATTTAATTCGTGATACATTCTGTATTATTAATGCTTATTTATTACATCGATCGAAGGTTCGTATGCGCATAATTAATAATAATTTATTAAAATAAACTCGTGTTCATCCTATAGTCTTAATACAATGGGCAATGAATTGTTCCCGAATCTAATTCAGAGCACATCCTGACTGAGGAACGTATTGATGTCTTCACCGACACGTGGTAAGCTTGGTTATCCCCTCTTCCTCAACCCAGTACTTCGTGCTCGTGTTCCTCGACCAGATTAATTCTATTCTTCACTCAGGCGGCGCTTGGTCGAAATACACCACTGTTCAGTTGCAGATTTTCTACGTAACAGCCTCTTATACAAACTCATTTAAAAATAATAATCAGTTTTTAGTGTAAAATGAATAATTTTATCGATTGTTACTGACGGTAATGCCCAATTAAACGGATGCTTTAAAATGCTTTACAATGTTGTTTCCTTATCCTTAACACAATAATGATCACAGCTGTTTGTTCTTTATTTGGTAAAATAAACAAATTAAGATGCTACAAAAATAGGCGCACTCTCCATAATATTTATTGTTGCTAGAATTTTTTATTCTGTGTTTACAATAAAACGTGCAATATTAATGCATTTTTGATTAATAAAACGTGTCATAAAATTTATTATACATGTTTTAATTGCCTATAAATTAACTTTAAATTAAAAAAAGTTGTTATAATTATTTTAAAGAGAATCTGTATAATTTATAATGTCTTAATTTAATTCTTGGACTAGTTAGTAGGCCTAATATTATTTCTTATTTAATGCAAATGTCCAAGACAACGCATTGCACGCCAGTAAAATTTATTATTTATTATCAAGTAATAGGTTAACATTGAACCTAAAAAGTATTCCTTCCTAATTCAGTTATTTTAAAAATGAATTGCAATATTTGAAATAATAACAACATGGAAGTAACAGCAATCATATGAGAAATTTTAATGACAATGATTATAAATTAGAGAATGAAGTATTACAAAATAAATTAAAAAGTGGACAATAAAACTTGGAGTTACAGGGTTACACAGGTACGTAACAATGAAAGTAAGTTAATTATTCAATAGAACTAACTAAAAAGTTATGAGCTGTGATATTAAGAAAATTAATACTGTTAAGATAAATACAATTTTACCACAGAGATATCATTATTTATGTATTTGTTATTAAAAATGTGTGAAGTTATGTATTGTATATTTACTGTAATAATTAAATACCATTTACATACAATGATAAAGATAATCAAACTGAATAATAATGACATTTATAGTGAGCAAATAATTATTAAAGAGGGTAACGAGGTAGACGTGGCCTCTTAACAAATTGAAGTACAGCATAACAAGCACGCGGGAGATTAATGGAGTTGGAGAGAGGGTCCGTGTCCCTACCACGAAGGGTAGCTGCGAAACTCCCCTACCCACAATTCGAGTGTTTCACAAAAGCAACACTAAAGGAAGCCCTAGACCTTAGCAATGGATAAACAACGGAGTTACAAGGACTCCGTAATATCATTAATAAATTCAGGGAGTTTCAATTGGCACATTTGCATTGAAAAAAAAGACCCGATTCTTCTCGGTAATTCTTAATACGTCAATGCAAAAATCCCTCATCGTCATTAATTACTAGGGATTAGACACTTTCTAAATTCTACGTACTATAACAATTTTAGCTAATACATTCCACAAACAAATTAATTAATTCCCAGAACCGAATATGTAAGGGCAACTTCTCTCTAGAATTCTTTGTAAGTTTTTTTGAACTTACGTTCAACAAAGTTTGGACGTACTATTTTCATCAAACGGTCATGTACCTATACATTTCAGTACGAAAAAGTAATCAACGTACGAAGGCTGAAATAAATTTTATATTGCGGTAACGACTAAATAGAAAATACCAAATTTCATTTCCTGGATGTTGTAAAAATTTAACGTATATTAATTATTTTTCGTTTAAATTTTATATATGCTTAGTGAAATTTCTGTTGTTTAATAGTTTAATTATATTTAATGAAAATAAATAATAGAAGCACATCTTTACAGGTCTCTTTCTTTGTTAATAATTAAGAACTCGTGTATTTATCTGTTCGATTCATCGATTTCATTTCAGTCCGAAGTTGTAATTGAATAATTCTGGACATGCACACTTTAGGACGGCTATTTACGGATATGCACTCTGTGGTAATAGAGCTCTTGGAAAGTTGGTTACGGCGGAGCTACAGGCAGAGAAGTGATGCCTTGCGCCCTTTACACATGGCCGTCATCGCCCCCACTACACCCACTCCAGTCGAGCAAACTTCTATTTGGTCGTGTTTTATCGCCTTTTAGCTGCTCTCTCTCCACTTTCTTTTTACCATTATTTAAAGCCCTGTCTGCTACGAATTGTCTTGTTGAACAACACTCAAACCTCCGGCAGCGTGTCCGTGGAGGGGTGCGAGGGCGTGGCCTAGAGACGTCGGCCAATGAAGGCGCGCCAGCGGCAAAGCAGCGGTCCGGGCGGGAAACACGCCCCGGCCAATGGCGCGCCGGGCCATACCCTCGCCCCAATGAAATCGTCATCAATCTGAGCGCGGGGAAGGACTCGGCGAGGTCAGCCGCCTGTTCGGTTTAATCCCAGCTCAGAGCTCGACGCGGGCGGACGATGGCTAGCAGGAGCCAGCAGTAGTCGCCGCAGCTAGTTTTCCACGACGGCTTCTCCACGGGATCTGCACCCGACGGACGACTCCCAGGGGACGTCACGTTCGTCGTTGTCACCTTCACCGCCGCCTTCGCAGCAGCTTTCGCCTAACGATCATCATCACGCGATGTTGGACTTTAACGGTGGACCGCATTGCGGGGGACCCGTGGTGCCGTCGCCGTCGGTGCTGTCGTTCCTTAACCTCAACATGGAACGCGGACCGTCTGGGGGCGGCGGCGGCGGAGGGACGGGGTCGGGCGGTTTCATGCTAGGTAACCAGCCTTTGGCTGCGTTGCACTCCATGGCGGAGATGAAGTCCGCGGCGCTGTTCCACCATCAACAGCAACAACACCAGACCGGTTACGCGGCGCCCAGTCCTAGTCCCGGAAGCGGCAAGGGTAGCCCCAACGGCTCGACGACCAGCGGGGGCGGCAACCCGCACGGCATAGATCACATCCTCAGCAGACCGGCACCCGTCACGGCGTCCGCGCCGCCCCAGCGCTCGGCCGCGTCGTCGGCGGCTTTCGCGGCGGCGGGCATGGCGGCGGCCGGCATGGCAGCGGCGGCGGGCATGGCCGCGGCGTCCTACTTCCATCACCATCACGGACATCATCCCGGGCAGCCGCAGGGAGCCAAACACCACCACCCGCTCGCGGAGCTAACGTCGCGGTCCGCCATCTACTGGCCCGGTCTTCAGGGGCTTGTCAGCAATCCTATGGCATGGAGGGACCGACTTGCGGCCAGTGAGTACAGTGCTATGTGACGGGTGCTCTTTACTTCGCAAAGCAAATATTCGTTCGGACGGCTATTGCCCACCTTAATAAGTATTGGTGCTTCTAAATTGCCTCGGTGTTTCGATAATTTTGTCTACACTACATTTTTTTTAACATACTGCTTCAGTATGTGGAGTGTCCAACAGTCGCGAACGTTTGGGAGAACACCGATGTGGCCGGCAGAATATCTCGTAGTGCCCGTCGAGTTCGATTCATATGTTGCTAGTAAGATAGACGAAAAGAAAATGAAACGGCAAATAGCTATAATAAATTTCGGATTCGCTATCCTGTAATAGGTGATTTTATTAAACTTCGTTGTAAACATTCGTGGGTATATATTGGAATGTACGTAAATCGAGTATGTCTAATATTCGGGCGTATTAGAACTGTAGAATACGTTTTCCGGATATAATTGCAAACAACATGAATAAACCAATTTCGAAAATTGGCGCGCGTATTTCTTTGGCCACCAGGAGCGCTGCTCGGAGTAAACAACGAGTAGAGATGGTTTGTAGACTGCTGGGCACTGTACACGCGTTCTTACCTCGGCAGATACCAATAATTTACGCCGAATTCCACTGTTTTGCATTTCCTTCTGTGTGTAAAAGAAGTTTCTTATTAACAAAATCTCATGAATTTCTTTCAAAAATTGAATTTTTATATATTCGACTAAATAAAGGCTCCTAAAATCCGTTTATTGACATTTTGTTATATTTAATCTAGGCTTATTGACTTTTTGCGAAATAGAGAGCACTAATTTTAAGTTTATTACATATATGCATGGATGTTCTATAAAAACTGCTAGATTAATGTAAGTAGCACATAAATGATATTTATTTTCAATGGGCACTTTTAAAAGCCCACATTATCAATGATTTTAATTCAATTATTAAGCCTTTCTGTACCGGTGATAAATAAGCAAGAGTACTAAAAATGTTTCTTTTAAACAGGCGATTAATATCGGCCAAATTGACTAAGTTAGTCAATTTGGCCGTTATAAATCTACTATATTTTTCGAGATATAGTCAGAACAATCATCACATTTTTATAAATCTATAAAATTTAAATTTCATTTAAAAGAGTTCAAATGCTGCATTGAACAAAATTGTGTATACAGTAAAGAATATATAAAATGGGTGAATCGCTTGACAGATCAGACAGAAAAGAAAAAAATAGTATAAAGAAAACCTGTATGAATTCTGAAACTTCTGACAATAATATTACATGTGAAATTTCATAGCATAACTCACAGTTATACAAACCAGATTAGACCTCACTAAAAATAAACGGTGTTTGAAAATTATTGCATCCTAACGTTTTAGTATGATTCGTAGGAAATTAAGTATCTTAATTTTCTTTTTACTTAAAGATCTAACATTTTGTGAAGTTAAACGTTTTTAATTTCATTTAATTATCAACTCTAGTTTTAGTTGACAGCTTTATTTTATACGTGTTTCTGTAAATAATTTTCTTCATAAATTTTCATCATAAATTTGGAATCTAATGGCATTTTAGCGGTGATTCATACCCATCATAATTTTACTCCAGAAATCTGCTACAATCTTAATTCAACAAGAAACGCATCACCACATTTGTACGTGTATTATTTTTAATTACAATAGTAAATGTGAATACATGCTTAAATTTTTAGCAGACGTCAGTTTATAATACATTGCCTTATAGATTTGTTGTGTTAGTAAAATGAATTAAAATAAACAATAATTGTTAAATTTAATGTATCCTACATTAGAAGTAATAGTATACAACATTTGATTATACAACTAAATTTAGAATTTACGCCTGAAAATATTTTTTTTTAGTTGTGAACCAAACTTATTTATCAATTTGTTTATTGGAATCAATATTTTAATACCTGGCCATACAAAATTCACAATTTTATCTTACTATGTGCATCTCTAGGTTGTCGTTCTTTGGGATCAATTAATTTGTGACTAATTACAATTATTATTTAAATGAACTACCATGTAAGCCAGCATCTTTCTGGATTCGTCTAAGAATATGATTTATAAAAGCTTATTGAATTGATATTATATAATACTTTTGATACTCTAAAAATTAATAGAGTAACAAACCAATAATTTAATATCACAATAGAAAGCGTTTCTCTAAAAACGATTAAAAACGATGGTCAAATGAAATGTTTTTACTCAGTAAATAAAATTTGAGTTAATTATAAAAATATATATTGACGTCAACAAATTCTTAATTTATTGCTGTATTTTTTCACTGGTTGAACTCAAACTTACTCGTGAATCCAAATTTTCATTAATAATTTTCAACGCGAAAGTAGTGTAGGTATATTGTTTTTAACAATTAACAAATATATTTATTTTTATGTAATAAATTAATAATATATTTATAATTATGTTGTGTAACGAAAATTTAAAATTATGTTGGTCATGATGTTGAAAGAATTAGTATCACCTGAAAAGAGTTGTTCTTGCCACATTTGTCAAATACTGAATACAGTAACTGATCTTTTTATAAATTGTTTTCAAATTTGTTACCTTTTGATGGTCACAATAATCTGACTTCTTTAAAAAAATGAGTCATGCAATTTAGTTTGTCTGAAATTAAGTTTAATGGGAAAAATTTAGTACACAGTAATGACAGTAGCACGACGTGCTGTTCCTTACATTGGAGCCACTTCATGTACCATAATAAATTATTATAATATTATATATAATAATTATAAATAATTTATTTCATGAGATATTAACATGTAAATTTTTAATCTGCTGTTCTTCCGCAATGTTTGCATGTTGAGTGCATTCAAACATTGAGCCGTTTATACTTCATAAAATAAATAATTTAATATAATTGAAATAAAATATTGTAAATAATTTACTAGTTTCAGCAATATAAAGAACGTGCCGTCGTGCGATTGTCACTACGATCAACAAAATTTTTTCTCAATAAATTATATTTTATTTCTGACTAATTGGGCTGTGGAACTCATTTAGTTTCTTTTTGTCCGTACTTGTTAATTCGTTATTATCTCCACAATTTTTAAGAAAAATATGCCAAGAAATATTACAAATTTTTCTTGAAGGAAAAAAAATAAATTAAAAATATAAGTTCAAACATATGTTTAAAAATTAAATAATTAATTCAGTATTCGTTGAACAACCTATTGACCCGCCGGAGATTACTAAATATATTACAACGTTAATAAGTTATCAGTAATTTCTTATCGTTTGACTTATACTTGAACCTTAAGATATTATTTAGTAAGAATATTGTTTGCTGCGTTTTATAAGTGTAAGTTGAAATTACAGAAAAGGAGTTCTTACTTTCTTCAAACTTTCACATTATATCCTTATAACTTATACTTTTTTATACTTGAAAATATCTGTATCTATTTAGACTTTTTTTATTATATGCGTATAGAGTGAAGTCAGGAATTAAAAGTTTTCTTTCGCTGCAACTTATCACGATATAGTGTGTTCTTGTTAATAAGGGGTACTAATTTCCGGAGCCAGCAGGACCTCAGTAGCCATAGTAACAGGCGCCTTGGCGTAATCGATACGAGGATGGCACATCGCTATACAACTCCTCTTTAATTTACACAATGGGGGCTTCGCGGCTTGTTTAGCCGATAAACTTTCGGCCTCGGGGAAATGTTTACGGTGTACACCGCCTCGCCAGAAATAGTCTGACCGAAGTCGTCGGCAGAAAAAAGAAGACTCTATACATTACAGACGTGCCTGGTGGCCGGAAAGAAATGAAGAGTGCCACTGTCACAGCCTTTCCTTCCAGTCTCCGCCTAATATATCCTTCAAGACGCACAATTCTTTCGTGTGAGATTGGACACAATGTAATTAAACGTAATCACTTGAAAGGCGTAAGAAAGAAAAGTTATCTTGGAAGAGTCCTAACAGATACGGAAAAAGTGTTTACGTTTTCTTTCGTCTCCCAGAAGCCATTATGGGATCTTCGCCAGTAAAATAACTTCGAGAGAATTTCTCGTTCGTTTCACACGGTAAACACGGTTTTTGGTTTTGGTCGGAGTAGGAATGAGTAAATCAAATCCGGGTGGCGATATAGAATCTGCAGGTCAATAACAGTGTTTTCGAGATTGTAAGACATGGACCGTCGGTTTGTCCCTTTTCCACTTAATCTTGAGGCGAATCTTAATAAAAAGTCGGAGACGATGACAAAGTAAATAATCATTCACCCTGATATAATAAAATAATATTCATTGCAAAATTTTTATTTTTACATTTCATTGACTTATACCAACTTACACTTATATTGAACGTTAGATCAAAAATATTGTTCTCCAATCAATTAATCACTGCATATTAAAATTTACTTAGTGAAATAGACATTTAAGCACTCACATTATAACTAAGGATTACTTTATTTTACTGAAGATAACTCTTATTTTTATATCATAAAATCAGGTTTAAGAAGTCGTATATATTGTAATATACCTAAAGAAAAACCACGAATTCACATTATCCCTGATGACGTCACTAAAAAATTATACATTAGTGCCAACGTTATAATAAAATGCTACATATAGCTTTCTTGTATTTTATTGACGAAAAAATACTCAAGGAACTTAATATTTCCATTCGGGTGTATGATACTACATATTACTTATTTTGTAAATAATATTTTTTATAATTTCATGTACTTAGTTTTGTATTTAATATTATCTGTAAAAGCCTTGAAGACCTTGTAATGACTTTTAAGATATTAAGCAATTACTTATATTAAACTAATAATACTCATTCGAAAGTCAACTATCAAAATAAAAGAATATAGGCCTAATTTATACAATTTCTCCAAATGTCATCAGCTTCATTATGGCTTTTACTAAACTGCATTTCGCATAACTAATCTTATCGATTAATAGTAAATTTAAATAACACGGGAACAAGAACGATGAAAGATAAAAAAGTTGAATTGGAAAAATTAAAAATGTCTCATCAATATGTTTAATATCTCACTAATAATGAGGTTAAATTTAGAAGGAGTTCGTAATTTGTGCAAGTAGAGGTTAAACGTTTAAACGACGGAGCTACTTATAATTCCATATTAATATTACTTATGTTGAAACCCATTATAGAAAACAAATTTCTGTTGTAACACACGACATTTATGGAGTGCATTTGCGCAGTCAATCGCACGAATTCTTGGTCTTTAATCTTCCCTTCGACTGCGTAATGCATAACGCATAACGTTTTGGTATTGTTTATGTGTGAAGTTATTTGCGCTGTTTTATATTGTTGAGAAAGTGCGGACAGCGCCCCGGGCCGCAGCTGCGGTCACGGTTCTGTTTTATTTGATCTCTCCGCCTTTCTCCCTCCTGGCTCCCTCGCCACAAATACAAATTATACGGATTGTTTCCTGCCGCTGGCGACAACTTTATTCCTGCACTGAATTATACGCTCAAGGACGCTCTTCTCTTTTTGCGACCTTTTTCTGCGCTTTCGTTACGGGATTAGCGATGTATGCTAAAATTATCAACTGCTGCCCCTCGGAGAAACTCTTAAATGGCTTACCTTGGCACCATTAATAATTTACACTCACGAATAAATTGCGACTTGGACCGTAACATTTTCGATTATTGAACCGCTCTCGGCCTCAGCAGAATTTAATATGCGATACCAGTGCTTTTCTAACGTTTATTACGTTCATTTAATAACTATAGTTTACTAATATTGAAATTGCATATTATATATTGAAATCGGTAATTTTTCCTTAAAATCATATGAGACTCGGTAAGAGGTAAGCGAATTATCTGTTCCGGAAAAAATGATTTATTCATCGTCAAAAAATATAAACGCCTAATTGAGGGATACGCACTATATTCAATAATGTTAATTAATAAAATGTCTAGGAGGTTTATATAAATTTTGCGTATTTAAATTAATACCAACGCCCGCCACACCACTTTCGTCAACGTCTTCAGTTGGATTCAGAATATATTTGAGTCACTAAATACTTTACGGACCGAGCAACTGTTCTTTTACTGTTTTAGTTACATGAGTAAAATTGAGAGAAAAATGTGATAGATACATCATTTTCTAGCTGTTCAAATCAATTTTAATTTAGAGAACGATTTTTTTGATAAAGTTTTCTGATTTACAAATAATTATTTGTATTTTAATTATACTATATAAGATTACTGCCTACATAAATTTAAGAAATAAAGTTATATTTTATCGAATGACGGTTTTGCGGACTAGGTGAAAAAATTATAAGCGTAAATTAAGTCTCAACTTTGGAAAAAAATTATGTAAATTATATTATTTCTCACTCGCAAACGTAGGCAATCCAATTATTATGTATTTGTAAAACCTTATAAACCAGAACATAACTCGAAACATGAATCACATGAACTTTTTTTCACAGAAATAAGGATTGAATAAATAAGTTGTTTGAACTAATTTGTGGGTTTATTTACTTGAGAATTAAAATAATGTGTGTGGCAAATTGGCAGCCATATTTGAGCTGGGATTATAAATGCGCGTGTTTGGCTTTTGGCATATTTCGCCCCGTGCAGGTGGCTCCCAATGTTGTAGAGGGTGGGGCGCATTAATTTTTGGCTTCAACCTGTCACACGTTGACGGGCCATCTTAATCAACCCGCAGCCCCTCGCCGGGGCATCCTTCAGCCTAATTTGGTCGCCGGCAATTCCTGGTTAATCAAGGGAAGCACGCGTTATGGACTGTATGATAGAGGGGGGTCCCCTTTAGTGCCTCGCCTCGCCTCGCGGTACAGTCACTGGGTTGCATCTCGCAAGGCGACATTCTCATTCTCCGAAACAGCTTCCTCAGCATACGAACATTTAAATTGTACTACGAAAATTCAGCTCACTTTTCGTGAAAAACTAATTGATTAATAACAACCCGACAGACTTGGGGAATCGATAATGAGCGGCATGTTGTCTTCTATTGTTCCTATAACAAGTAAACGGAGCAAAAATTTCAAAGCTTCCTCCAAACGGTTGAGTTTCGTTAAATACAAGTAAATGTAATTTCACGATGAAAATTATATATATTATACCATCTCACAAACTTAAAATTCTTTTAGGCTTTTATTGACCAGTTCTCATAAAAAAAGACATTTATTAAACGAATTACTTGTCTAGAGGGTGTAACAAAAATCTACGGAAATTTTTGAGGAATGAATTCCTCAAATCGAGAGGAGAAAAAGAAATAGTACAACACGGGTCCAAACGCATAATTACAGAGTTGTGGGGACTTTTACGGATGTCAGTGCCTGATGACTAACCTTATCTGGAAGAAAATGCGAAACTCTAGCTATGACTGTCACATGAGAAAATAAGTTCAGAATAAAACTGATGTTGAGCTGAATACTTCTTAGCACTCGCAAATGATTACCCGTCATACTTAGTTCAAGAGACTAGTTGGAGCGCTCTGTTCACATATCAAATGAAATGTTCAAAGTGATATTTGACTGGATGCAGGCAGCTGCTCTTATTCGATCACGATAAAGAAAAATGCCTAGTGAAGTGCGTACTGTCTGACATGGTACAACAAAACGAGTTTAGTACACGTCCGGTAATCATTTGAGGGTGGTAACAAGTATTTAGGCAAACATAAATTTTATTCGCAGCATGTGCCTTCATGTTGCAACGGTAGCCAGAGTATCGCATTGTATTCCAGATGCACTAACATCCATAAAAGTTCCTATAAATCTGTAATTATACATTTCCGTGGCCACGTTGTAGTATACCTTCCTTATCCGTTCAATGGTAGGAATCAATTCCTGAAATTTTGCCGAGTTTTGTTACGCCCTGAATAATTGAATGTAGATTTCGTCCCTTCCGAACGTATTTATCTTACAGCATTTTACGCACGTGGTTGACTGCGAGGTGTGGAATAATTGTGAATTTTTTATGAGGTCTGGTAAATAAAGGCCTAAAATTATTTTTAATTCCCTGATACCTGCCCCTTTTGTTATTTGCGTCTCATATATTTTTCGTGGCTTTGTGACAAAACTTAACTGCATTTCAAGTATAAATAGAGCATACTACGGCAGAGAATAAAACAAGATGTGCTATTATTCTTCTGGCTGTAACATTCTGTAACAAAAATATTAAATATTGGATCTCTGCATCTTAAAAATTTTGTCGGGAACATTATCATACTACGAAAATAGTTTAAAGTCTGGTTTTTCAAATTAAATTATATAAATTAACCACTAGATACAGGCAAAAGTTTTATTTAGCTCATTCCACGTTTCGGTGTACCATACTCAGATTCTCCTTTGACATTATTGTAATTTCCGGTAATTACAGTAAACATGTTGAAACAATATACAGAAATTAGCGGGAAAATTGTACGATGCACCACAATACACTAGATTTCAACCGTGGTCAAAACATCTTGTGCTGCTGGCTTCAACATTTGGAGCGAGTCGTAAAAAATTATTAAGAATATTTCCGGGATTAAAAGATACAACTAGTTATGTATCCAACTACACCCAAAAATCTGGCGCTGTGGGTTAAAATAAGTACGTCCTACACTGTATGTCTAATTTTGGATTAATGTTTTCCCAAATTGTTGATGTTTACACTTGACTGGAGCCCTAAGAAGGAAAAAAGTTTCATATTTAGTTACTTGAATGTCCGAATTCACGAAAATATTTTAGGAGCTAGTTAGACGAAAATACTAAAGGAAGAAAGGAAGGAGAAATTGAAATACCTGACTTAATGAATCTGACAGAAGTCAAATTATTGTTTGGATAAAATCTAATTAATTTAGAGAATATTTTAAATTGGATTACTTTATTGAGAAAATAATTTGAAATAGATACCGAAATTTTTGTGGAATGAAACAAATAGGAAATTATTGTAACATATTACCAAATTACGTGAATACGTCTGCATATTTATGATGAGCAAAATTGAAGTTTTAAGAAAACAGTGGTATGCGAGCAGTTATGATTCTGTGGACAGGATATGGCTTTATTACATCGTCAAACGATTCCTCTGCTTGCATTTGCCAATAAAAAAGTTCATCTCACCGCTGAGAGCCGAGTTTCCATCTGCAAAAAGCATGCAAAGGTGTTCGATACAAATACACCATTTTCGAATTTGCGTGAAATAATGGTGCTTCCATTTTTACCATTTGAGGGACAAAGGCCGGGAGTTTAATTAAAAATCGTGAATGTCTTGCCTGCAACACTCGATAGCGATACACACAGACATTAGGCAACGCGCCGGCCTTTTATTGGACATTTTCAATTTTTAAAAACATGGTTGGAGCACGGCCCCTGGAGGGATGGGGCGCGAAGTAAAAGTTTTACGGTGGCATATGATGTATTCATCGCAGTCCTGCACTCACCGACAACACCTTTAAATGTGTACACTCGGAGACTTAATTAGGAACAACAATCGTCCTAATGAGACAAATTGATACGACACAAAGATATAAATACGCGCCAACACTTCCATTACATTTGTAGCACAACTATATATTTCATTAAATTTCAAAGCGAAAATGACTTAACTTGACATTTTGTTCGGAAATTTTTTCCGTGTCGTTTTCTACACAGAGAATTATTGACCAGCGACGTCGAATTATTAATGTTTTTATAATTATATAATCCAAAACCTCGGGGGTCACAAACGTTTAAAAAACAATGATAATAAGATTTATAGAAAAGATTATTTGAATGAGATGTAGTTGGTTGTGCACAAGGTTAATCAATCATTAAAAGTGTGTTGGAAAACATCATTGACAACTCCCGGAAAGTACAGAGATGAATAATAAAAAAATTAAGGTTTTTAACTATTGGCTTGCAAGTTAGCCAATCGATACTAGAAATGGTTATTGTCATGAAAAATATGTTATTCACTAAGAAAGAGCAGTCTAAATGTCACAATGACGGTTATAATATCAGAAATACAAAAAGCATAAGTGACTGAACACTGGAATCTTAGGAATAAGACGTCCTACAAATCTCTACGGGCTCATTGGACACAAAAACATCTCAAATTTTTAATTAATAATGACGCCAACACTTGATGGAATGATACCGAATGCGAGTTTCATACACCCGTGCAGAAACTCATAGCTAAGTACATTTACTCGCCTTTCCTTCTACACTTGACTTAAAAGTGTTGCTTAATGCAAGGCTTGCAAAGTGAACAAATGCGGCGTGACATTTTTCTTACACTTAAAATGAAGATTTCGAAAAGCCTGCCTGCTGCGTACGCTTGACAGTCACTGCCGTTTTCTCAACTCATCGTTTTTATTCCCATCAGCATTAAAAGTAAAACTACTCAGCAAATAATACAGAAATGAATGTTACGAGGCCAAAGTCAATGGTAATTACTGCTATTCATTCTCGTTACCTCTTTATTCCGAATGACATACTTAACGTTTTCTATTCAGATATTCAATTGAAACTAAAACCACGGACGCTTCAACCAATTGCCATCCAAAATGTGATGTATTTATTTTATTAAGAATATGTATTTCAATGTCTTAGGAAACAGAAAATTAATACTTTATTTTGTCTTATGACAGAAAGTATGCTATTACTATATACTTCGCTTAATAGGGACGTGAATAGACAGTAAAATAAGAAGTTTGCTATACTGAAAGCAATATACTGAATTTTTATATCATTTAAGAAACATTGATCAGACCATTTATTGGTGAGATTTAAATAATTTAGTTTTTTGTATAGTTCAAATATTTAATGTTTCTTTCATTTTTTGCGTAGTTACAACGAGGAACACTCTAGAGCTCTTATGAGACTGCTGGGATTAGAGCAAAAGGAAACTGGAAATTTCATGTCTCATCTTTTCTTTAAGCTAACTAGCCATCTAACTTACCTATAATCGCCCAGCAAAAAAAATATATATTTGTACATGACATATTTTTAATAGAATTTTTACCGAAAGTTAATTAAATGGGTTGAGATAATCAGCTTGTTAATAACGCGGCCTATCAATCTCTAGCCGACAAATCAGTGTGTTGACACTCCTTCTAATTGCCATCTGCTATTACTCATGTCTCTGTTATGACTGAGGAAAAATACTAACTTAATTGTGCGCCATAAGTCCAAATAAAATGCTTGTAGTTTTTTAGGAATTGATTTATTAAAATACTTAATATATCAGCTATATATATATCTCGTTTAAATTATTTATTTTAAAAGCTTCTATTATTGCAGACAGTAAGTACCTAGCTCATATGTTTATCATAATGCCTAACTTCTTACTAATTAGTAATACAGGTCTTGAAGTGTAATGTTCCTGCGAACATCGAACTGTAAATATGACCAGAGTTTTATTGGACTAAACAAATCAATGTGAAAAAAATACTGTATAAAGGTTAAAGCCGAAGTAGTTTACCCCAATTTGGATTCAATTTATTCCTCTAAACAACATATTGAAAATAAATGATTGATTTATTACTTGACATTTATGTCTTGCCATTCTCATGAGACCACAGGGATATTAAATATCTGGCATCATTCCACATAATCTGTCTACAATTCGCAATATTCGTCTTTCAGGCTGCCTAAATCTGGTGTAAATTGAAATATTTGCGCCACAGAAAGATCCAGTGAAGACTCCGCGATTCTTGGACAGCGAGGAATTTGGAGCAACATGTGTTGGAGTAATCCCGTTGTGGCTCTAATGACTGTCCATCAAGCGGATGTGAAATATGTCCGCTATCATAGAGCAAACATTTGACACGGCTTATCAGCAAGCGAGTTCGCTGCGTCCACATTATTGTGACGGCCCCAAATATTTTCTCGATTACCATCAATGATCTGAAATTAAAGCGCTCCGAACAGCTATATATGCTGCAATTATAACTATATTTCATGGACTGCATACAGTCGCTCTGTGAAGCGTGTCGCTAATTTCTCGCCGGTCTGGTGCCGTCACCATTAAAATATAAATTTTTGCCTCTCTAAACAAACGTAACGGGTTCGCATTTTTAAGGGCAATTCTTCGTGATTTATGCTCCCATAACTCAGTCTCAAAACTACGTGTAGTATAGATATGCAGTCACATTAACCGGTCTGTATTCAATTTTCACATTTATATTTCTTCTTTCTGTTAGTTTATTAGCCAATTATAAGGATCTTTTAAGTATAACTTCAAATATTTTATAAAATGTATTTCAAATGGGTGTATGGTATGGTTCTGATAAAAGCTGCCATTTTAAAAATATATGTTATTAATCCGCCAACGTTTAAATGGGAAATATTGGATTCGTGAAGGGGTTATTATTTTTTACTTGAATCTGTAATCAACTGAAAATGAGGGTAAATTAATAATTTTTTATCACTGAAATTATTTAATAACTAATGAGAAAATAGTTTCAATTTTATATGGAATAGCAGCAAACAAGATAGTAGTAATCGTTTAATAAGAATGAACAACTGAATGGAAATAAAACACACACACACACACATATATATATATATATATATAAACAGGAATTAATGAGCTGGCGCTCTGTATATTATTTGATAAACAAAAAGTTTGGATTGAAACTGTTTGACCTGAAAGTTACATTTAAGAAGACCTGTTGTAGATTTTGTGTACGCACAATTAACTGAACCGATCAAGAAATATGTTATAATATGGTAATAATATACTTTTTTAACCTAGATTACACAGACCTATGGATAAAAAGTCACTAGATTTTCATTTTCCCACTACTTTATTAATTTATAAATATTTGAATGCAGTAGGTTTATAAATTCTCTTATCTGAAGGTTCCTATGCGTCTCTGAATTGCTAATTGGTAATAAGTTAATAATGAAGCATAATTTTAAATGCACTGTTTTGATAAGAGTGCTAGTCAATTATATGTTTTAACTGAAATGACAACACTCCAATTAGCGTTTCGTTTAGTGAAAGATTATTTCGATATTTCCACGGCTATAAAATCCTGTAAATCAAGGATTAAGGCCTGGTTAGTGAATGTATTCTGCGGCTTTGAATGCAAATGCTACTTTCGCGTTTGATGAGAGTGATTCATTGGCTAGTTGATTAATAAGAGGTTATTGAACATAAACGGACCGTAAAATATTTTCATATATTGACCGCGGGCCATAAACAAGAGATTGCACCTCATAAATTGCTCCGTATTTTACTGAGCACCACACGATCCTGAATTGCGAGTTTCGCTGTAATTTTGCACGTCAGATAAATATCGGGATAGATGTAAAGCTGGCTTCTTCATGGCGTAGTTATGGCCCATTCGAACAGCAGTTTAAACAGGCACACGAGCTACCAGTATCAGAGGCACACGATTGCTCAAAGTACCATTAAAGTAATTAATTAGAGAGTAAATATTGCAAGGACTTTATACATCCCATAAATTTTGCTAATTAATTGCAAGTTTTAAACAAACTGAAGGACCGATACATTTAGGTTTATATCAATTTACCGAGAATTAAATTTAACTTTTGCATAAGTCTATTTACAATTCGCCTCTTTTAATAATGCTGCTAGTAAATTGATATACAAACGAAATAGACCCCAATTTATCGTATCAAACGGCTTATCAAAGTGGGAAAGGAACGACTAAAGCTTCGTGATTCATTACTGTTTTACACTGGTAAAAATTCTTTAGATTTTCTTTTGAAGCTCTGCCCATGTAGAAAAAATTTTATTGTGTAGTATAGCAGGCACGTAAACACAGTTCGTGTAATAAACCATAAAAATGTCCAAAATTTTAGTCTTCAATATTACACAAAAACATATTACCACAAAGATCGAAGATTTTCCCGGTGTATATTCTGGATAAACAGACCTTGAGTTTCCATCCGGGTTATATTAAGCTTAATCCACGACGTTTCGATCGCGTGCTCTGCCATCAAGTGGAGTTTTCCTTGAAAAAGATGGCAGAGTAGTGGATTAAGCTTAATTTAACCCGGGTAGAAACCCAAGGACTGTTTATCCAAAACATTACATGTCAGTAATAAAATTTTATCCAGAAGCTTTTGTTCCTTGGAATATATAGCCTGTCTGAAGTCTTTGTCAATCACACCTCTGCTACATACTTTAATACTACTACTCTATCACAACAACAAAAATGCAAAAAAGAGGACAAAAATTTTAAAGGTTACTTTCAAGGGCTTTAATTTTTTTGGGGTGAAAGTGTCTAAAAGGATTCCACATTTGAATACATAAAATAATGATGAAATAGAAAGATCAATCCAAGAATTCCTGATTTTATATAGTCATTCGCTTAAGAATTATTTATTACCCTGAAAATATGCATTGAAAAATGACTCAATTCCATTTTCGGTGACACACAATTTTATTGTCTTCTGTAGTATCGCAGTTAATTTTTGAATATTACTTATAAAGGAACGACACTTCCGTGATTGTAGAATGATGTCTCTTTTGTGAAGCTTAATAACGCGGCTGAATTACTCAGCTTCCATTTTCAGCTAAGCAATCTCGAGCTATTACAAGGCACGGCCTCATTTAAAAGTGGACGAAAGTTGTTCCGACGCCGGCTGTCCGTTGTTTTGCAGCAACACATCGCGAGCTGCTACAGCGTCGCCATCTGCTGCTAGATCGCGATATTAACTCGTTCCAAATCAAACAAACATGGGGAGGGGGACATTATAATTAATTTGCGGTATCCTGCCACGAGCGCGTCGCGTCAGCTCATTGTTGTCAGCTGTAAACAATGCAGATGGCGTCCGCGTCATTAGGCGCTCGCTCGAATCGTTAAATATTCCTTATTCACTCCCCACGTGGCTGCTCCCACTAGTCTAGCTCTGGAATCAAATAGAAATTCCAGCGCACAAACATATTCAGATAATTTATACTTTCTTCCCGCATGAATGAGTAAAGGGCAGGCCCAGTCCTCAATATTTTTAAATGCCGCATATACGAATGAAAACAAATTATTCATAACAGTAAATGTTAAAAAAATGCTATTGGCCAAGAAAATTCTCGTCACCGTCTTAAATTTGTGAAGTAAACGATTTACGATTATCAACGGAACATTAGTCTGCAGAGAGTAATGATGAAAGATTTAGTAAGTAGTGATAAAAAGGTTAACGCAAAATATTCCAACATAACCAATGTAGAAAGCTGGTAGAATCTTGCGAGTCTCCCCGAAGCCCGCGAAGCTGTAATTATGCTGGTGTGACTGTCGGCTCTATTTTGCATCGCGGCCCGCATCCTAATGGCGTGTTTATACTGCAGCCGCTGCATCATCATCATCATGATGGCGATGATTGTGACGCTTTACGTCCAGTTTATGACGTGGGCCAGATGATGGAATGGAGCTGGAATGCAAAATGATGTGGCGTTCGCGGCAGCTGAGCTGCGTCGAGGTTTGTTAATTTTGTACTGGAGTTGAACTGAAAAAAACAACAACAACTGGGAAAGCTTTTACGAATATAATTTACCTCATTGTGGGTTCACAAGAGGACATTCCAATACACAGTTCGTTAGAAAGGCTTGCGATAATCCTGCCAGCTGAGAACTGGATGGCAGGCAGTGATCCAATATCAGATGTAAATGACAACTAAAATCGAAACAAACACTTCCGCTTTTATTATAAACTAGCTGGGTGCCCGGCGATGCCCGGGATATTAATGCTGTAATATAACAAACATTTTACTTTTAAGTTTCTTGCGAACGTCGACGTCGCCGCCGTCGCAAGCATACATATGTCATTAAGTTAGGGCGGATGCAAATAGTGTCGCGGGAACACCGTAAAGGTTATTGAACTGAAAAGTATTTATTGGACTGAAATATAGGCCAGTTTTACATATTTAAACACGCAATTAACCTGTGTGCAAAATTTGGTTAAAATTGCTCCACGCGTTTAGATTTGTATGCGGAACATATACACCCAAACACACAGCTACGAAATTTGAGCTCTTTTTACAACTATGAATTTCATCTGTCTGATCTGTGTCGCGCAAAATAACTAGTAAATTTAATGAATGTTTTATTAAATTAACAGTATATTTTAAGTACTAAAAAATATACAAAAATATTTATCTCACATGTGCGTCGCACACTCTGCACCATATAAAAGCGACGCGTTGGCCCGCACATAGTCAATTTTATTTTGTTTAAGTTTACGACCTCGTCATGCGAGCTTATTTTTAAACCAATTATTTTTTGGAGAATCGTCAGTATTCATACAAAATAATATAATTATAAACTGTAGAGAAAAATCAATACTATCCTCAGTGTTTAACTTTTTGTTTAAAGAATCCCATCAGAAGTTAAAATATCATATTTAATAAAAAGTTCTTTTTAACGATATTTTTAGAAGGTTGAAAGTCGAATCAAGTATTCCTCTTGGTCACATACATTATAGTTTCTCGAGTGAAATCCATATTTCTCCTGAAATATAAATTATAGTATGCACTGGATAACTGCAAGCGATCTCCAGCAGATAATTAGCTTAATTGAATATGAGTTGGAATGGTTTACAAGCATCGCACTTTCTACAGCTTATTTCAGAAAGGTACTTACTTTTAATTTTTGCTTGGCTATAATTAAAATAATCTGAGGATATTTCCATGAAGCTCGTGGTTTAGCATGGAGCCTAAAACTTACCGCCGCTCCGCGGACCGAGGCTAAAACCCCGTTCTCGTAAATTAGACAACGAAACGCCCAACACCTGCACATATTCAACGTTTCTGCTAATAATTAATTCTTTGCGAATGACCATTACGCACGATTATCACTAAGCAGGTGCTTGGCGCGCCCACGTGTGTGTGTTTAGCTCTCTGTAATTACGCGGCGCGTATGACGTCACTATGATGTCTGCATGTTTGCGCGGCAATGTTTCGCGCGCGGCTTATCATGGAGCCATCACCTTTGCGCCTCGGTATCAATAATGGGCCTCCCCAGTCTGTTTGAGGATCGGCTTTGGGCGAATCCGAGCGCCAACCGAGCTCAAACACTAACACGCGCCTTTGTAAGTAATGTGTACCAACTTGCCATATGTTAACAGCGACTAATGTTCCACCGTGTAAATTCCCAGTCGATATACGCACAGACTCCAAAAGAAATAATGGCAATTATTTTTGCCCCACACTGGGTTTTTGGTGCTTAAGAGTAATCCCGGTGTTGAAATATAGAATATTATCTGGTTTTTATGCCTAGAGGGGAGGTAAATCACGACAGCCAGTCGCCGCTTCAATAAACTTAGCGGGGGCCTATCTGCGGGCTATACATTCCACACAGATTAGGGAATCACTCCTGTCGTTTGTCTCGTTTAACGACCAGCTACAAGTACATTAAGGGCGGTAAACGCCAATCTCAACATACCAAGTTGTTGTATGCACTCGTTAATCAGCGCTAAAAATCGTTAGCTATGCATTCTCCCCTTACTGATCAAAGTCATGTACCATTCACCTTAATAAAACCAAACTGTGTCATGTATATTAACATTAATACATAATTGATCTTTGTAATAAGTTCCGTATCTCCCTTGTTTTATTTAAACATATTCATAAACACTGTTCAGCTACGAGTCTCTGAACGAACGGGAAGATTTTTGATTTCATAACATATTAAAAATCAAAGATGAGAAGCAATTAAATTTCCTAGTATCACACTTTCGCCCACAAAACTTTCTTTTTTGTATTTGTGAATATAGCCAAATTGGCTGAACTCTTACCTAAAAGGGATATTAGTTAATTAATCAACTTTTTTACGGGGCTTTTAGCAGAAAATATGTAAAATCATTCATTTAGTTTTCTTTTTGACTTTGCTTTTGGTATCACGTTACGAGAACAAGATTTTAATCACGTCATGCCAATAATTAATCAAATACTAATATTGCAGTATGTAATAAATAAAAGGACGACCATTAATCCAGCAAATAATTTCATTACCATTTAATGAATTTTTAATCAAAATAGGGTCTTTGAACCGATATGGCAGTACATACCACTGCTAGGAAAATGCAATGAAAAAAATTCTTGCCAATTTTTTAAAATTGCCCATATGGCTATACTGACAAATGTTTGGAGGTCTGTCTTCAGAGAAAAATGTTTACGTCTGTGCGCTTGTGTTATTTACTCACCAGTGCTCGGGGGCCCATTTTAGGAAAAGAAAATTAATCCAATGCAAGCCTCCGAGACCATAGTTTACACAAATGCAGTTTATACGCCGACCTTCTGTGATCTGGTGGCTAGTGGCTGCCTCACAACACAGAGGTCCCGGGTTCGAATCCTTGGATGGGCTTGGATGTTTGTGTCGTCATGGTCACGGAGACGGGGATTAAGACAGCCGGAGAATCGATACTCTGACGATGTGCCACTCCCGGAATGTATCATGTAAGATGACAGTCCGTAGTCGACCCGGTAGGCCCAGGCCCTTGATGGGCTGTAGAGTCAAAGAAGAAGTATGCAGTTGATACTATTAGAATCTTTGTAAGCATAAAAATTTAATTGTTTTAGTTTTGTTTCTCTAAAAGCGTTTACCTCTGACAATGAATGAATCGTCATTAAATGTTCTCATCTCTCAGTTTTTCACAAAAGAATTTACTTCCATGTTTTTATTAAATTTTTTATTTGATTTATGCTGTTAGTTTTCGGATACGTCATTAAATAAAATTTCAAAATAATTACTAGAAGCTAATTAGAATTAGAAGTGAAACAATACGAGACAAATTTTTACCTTTTGAACATATCTTTTAATGTTATTGAGGGCATAATATAATTAATATATACGCAATGCTCACAAATTATTTAGAGAATGTAATATCACTAATCTCTAAATATTGAATTACACAACACACGAGAATAAAACAAAATACCTAATACTAATACACGAACACAAATTTCGAACAGGTCACTTGAATAAAGTGAACGACGAGAAATCTCCTCTGCCGAAGAAAGTCAAGGCCGTGTGTGGAAGAAAAAAAGAAAGATAAGAATAGAGGTGAAAATGCTAATTAAAAAGAATTATTCCACTTAAACTTCGATTTTTATAAAAAAAATTATTTCAAAATAAAGTAAACACCATATACGTATATAGACAAAATAAAATTTTTATTCAATTACTGTGTTTCTTCCGTAAATTTAAAAGTTCTCCAGGTACAATATATTATTTCAGGTTTTTAAAATTTTGAAGTGTGTAGTTAAAAAATAATCTTGATAGAAAATAGAGGTCAAAATTCAAAAATAAATTGGTCATGAAATTTATCTATGGACATTTTGATTAAAATAGGCCACAAATACAGACCACGACAAAAATTTTTACATTTTGTCCTCTATTTTTTGCCATCATAAATATTAAATTACATTCTTCAATTTTAAAAACCTGATGAAATTGAGCTATTCCTGATGAAGTCCCAAATTTTGAGGACGGAATGTCGTAATTGATTAAAACTTCTATTTTATCTGTATACATATAACCGTTCATTTTATATTTATGTAAACAGCAAGTTATGCAATAAATAGTGTAAAAAGCAACAAACTCAACACTTTGCAATCCAAAAAATTTTAATTTTCCAAAGTTATGTTCTTCTCACTACTAATCTAGACTTTTTTTCAACACAAAAGTCTTAATGTCAGACAGATAGTTTGAAGTAAGGAGAAAAGGAAAGTCGTCCAAGGAAATTTATGAAGTAGTAGGGCGTGATTCTTTACATTTCTCCAGGTGCATGTAGAATGGCTGAAGCATCTGTCAAGATTTTCGCAATTTTGAATGTTGCCGATGTTCGCCAATTCTATTAACGCTGTAATATAAATACGACTGTCTCGATCTCGTGTCGGTAACAAGTATTAATATGTGTAGTGGACATCGGGTATATTAAAAAAGTCCAACTGCTATTGTGCGGCTATGTACTAAGCGTGAGTTATTAATCTCGTATTTCACCATAAAGTCCGACGCCGTGAGCATAAGCGGTGAGTTATTACCCCTAATCCATGCCATTCACGGCATTCTTAAGTCTCCAGAATTATGCTAATTCGGCAGGTGCGGTCCGGAGAGGACCTTCGCGATTCCAGGTTCCGGGCCTGGAGTCGACTCACGTCCTCTTCGATATGCCGAAGATTTCTACGCATGTGGGCATGTGCGCATGTGGCCTGGTGAAAGCGCTGTGAAATGATTCTTAAAGGTGCTTCTTTGTATATGAATGGCTCTTATCATGTGATCTGAGCAGCTGTTGTACCTCATGGTCGTGACTGCGCATGCCCTGGGAGGCTTACTGTATCCGTTGGAACTGCTTTGTGTTCCTTCCCACAGCACGAAGGGGAGCTCAGGACCTGCAATCATACACTTACAACCATTCCCCCGAACAAAACACATTTATGTCGATTAAATATTCGGTTTTCATATTTATAACTTAAAACATTTACATAACTACCGAAAAATGCCTGAATGTGACGATATTTTCTTACACCTGTAGGTGCACAAGAGTATCATGTACAATACACATTCTTATCATCTACTGAAAATATATCCAGAAGATATACAATCAATTTCCATGTGCTCTTCGATGTATTTCGTAGTAAAGGTAGCCAATTTTAGAGATCCTGATAAAATGGCATGTGTAAGTACGGTAGACCTTCTGAATCCTAATACAGAACTACACGTAGAAGAGCGCTAACAAAACAAAATAAATCATCCAGGTCCAAAGGTCAAAAGTCAGAGATTTTAAATGCTAAGAAATTGTAAACTTTGAGGAAACCCATTTTGTAGTATACAAAATAGAATGCAACAACTGAAATTCTGTTTATATCCAGAAAAAGAAGCGAGCGATAAAAAATATGGTTTAGAGCATAATTTCAAATTACCAACGGAAAAGCATTCCGTTATTACTAATCATATGTTTATGTTAAATCATACCTTTAAATGGACGAATGTAAATTATCCTTGACATTGAACCGGTTTATTATGCTAGATTAATTTCTGAAATAATTAGCATAACAGTTAATAATGATTCTACTCTTAATTCTCAAAGTGATACTGACTCGCTAGGTAAAATTTATGACCTTCTTGGCACCTGATATTTCTGACTTCTTATATTTTGTACCTGTTTCATTTATACTGGAATGTTAACGGACTTCCAGATCTAATTTTGCAGTGGACTTGAGAAGGTTCGCCGATTCGTGGATATGAAAAACGTCGTAAGTTTACCTTTTTATAAATTTCTGTTAAATATGTCAACTTAAACTACGTAAGACATATTTAGAAGAATTATTGCTAATTTTTTCCACTATCATGTTTTCTTATGTAGGGATATTTTATGAAAATAATATTTATTTTAAAAGTTTCGATCAGTAGGTTTTTAAATTTCGAAGAAAAGACGCAGTTAGAGATTTGAAATTCCGATCTTTAATATTTTCCGCATCAAACGGCAAAAGCAGATTTTAATGACGACAGTTGGCGTAAATATATCTGGCAGTGATTTATATACGTCTGAAAGTGATAATTTTTTACAAACATCTATTGAATGTCTTATTATCGCTCAGATCTGAAACGTAGACAGTGATGGAAACTGTCAACTATGTTACCTTTAGAAAAATAATTTCCTTTCCCTTCCTAATCGCTTTACATTGGCTCATAATTAATAATTGTCTCATTCCAGTGGCTGATTATAAGCGATTGGTTGAGTGATCAGGGATAAGCCCTGATGAAATTCTTCAGTTGTATCTTATTTCTTGTAATGATGAATTGATGAAATTACGTTATAAATGCTGCTATCAACGCCGTTTTATGTAACTGATACGTCATAATTGGCCTTTCAAACAGTACGTTCTAGACGAATGATGTAACTTTGTTGTAAAACGAAATGAAATGTTATATCGGCTAGCATTCGAGAGAAACTTGTGGTCAGAGTTTCCCATGCTCCCAGTATTTTCCATGTCTGTAAGACGCAAGTCAGTCCATTTTAAGGATGCTTCATGTGGCGTGGCAGTAGCGTGTTTGCGATGTTCTCGGAGTGATTATAGCGACAGTAAAACGAGCAGTGTCGTAAAGCCCGTGGCCGTGTTAATGGAGACATTGCCTCCCGCTGGACAGCAATCTCACTGCTCGTTAAACGTCTGAGCAAATCTGCCGCTCCCCTAGCTCTAGTCTCCTGCACAACTAATAGCAAATCTCAGAACTTACTTCACTCTTGATCCAACTGATACTGGACATTGTGTATCCCAAGCAGAAAATAAGTACAAACTTTTAAATATTGTCCTGAATATTATGTTCCAACGACTATTTACTCATATAAACAATTTGTAACATAGAAATCCTTTTGGAAAGCTTCACATGAAGACGTTGCAATCATTTAACGACGAACAGTATACCAGGATTTCAAGCTTCATCAGATATCATCGCCTAAGCAACCTTTCTCAAATAATTACTGGTAAGCTCACGTTTCTTTGTCACACACAGTGATATTTATGTTTAATATTGATAAACATAAATCTTAGCCTTGTATTATCTTTTTTTTATATAAACTATGAAGCGGTTGTTAGTTTAGGAGGTAGCAAAACGGTAATCTGCGTACATTCAGTATTTTCAACGTCATCACCAAAATAATTAAAGATTGTGTACGTGCCAGTAAAACTGTATCGTTAAATATTTTTATTTCACCTCTCACTGAGATAAATTAGGGATTGCCAGTGAATATTGTCGTTTTAATGTCCCCCGAAAGCCCACTGGCGTTTCGTACAGCCAGTGTTCGATTCACGGAGGCCGATAACACGTCATTATTTGCTCAGCTCAACATTGAATCACGGCAAGAGAAAGACAGATGAGCAATGTCTGCAGATTCGAACGGATGTCGATATGCGTTTCAACGTGGGCAGCTCGAAAGCCTGATTTAGTGTACGGAGGGGATGGTCCGAACCCCGGTATTTATGAGATAGCGTGGCGGCCATATTTACCGCCGGAACGTGCCAAGACATCGGCGACATCTGGAGCAACCCTCGCCGTTAGGGGACAGCGTCATCTTTGGCCACACTCAGCTCCTTCCGCACCTTACACATTTGTCATCGCCGTCTTTCAGCTGGAAGCTGCCAACGAACGCAAAGTCACTCGCAAGCATTATCAATCGCTTTTCTGTGACATACGCCAGCCATCCTATGAAGATATAAATAGAAATTTTATCGTTTTATAATTTTATATTATTTTCAGAACGAAATTAAAATGTAACAAAACGTTTTTATATAGTTTTCAATTTTTGAACAAGTTATTCGACAGTTTCACGTTATATCTTCAATTTTTTAAAATGCATTAGGCTTTCTGTTTTATTTTTGTAAACAATTATAATACTTGCAACAATAATAAATATTTTATTATTATTATTTATAAACTGACTTACAGTCTACTTCTATTATACAGTATTAAGTAACTCTATTACATGTGGTAAACGTGTAAGGGGAAACGCCCATATTATTTCACTTTTAGTCTTTCAGATAGTCTTTCGACCACACTCGTTTTTTTGGGGGGTTAACAGGCTACATGAGGGTGATCCTACAGTCGTCGGGTTTTAAGGACCAGTTGTATACAACTCCTCTACGAGAATATTTTTGTGTTCACCGATTTTCCTTTATGGTTGTCAGATATTCGTTGTATTTCGTCTCTTTTCAAAGGAATCCTGAGTTCCTTGCCCAGAGTATGGTTACTGATGTACCACGGAGCGCCTGTAATGGACCTTAGTACTTTGGACTGGAACCTTTGTAGTATACTCAGAGATGATTGCTTTGCACAGCCCCACAGTTGGAACCCATAGGTTCATATGGGTTTCAAGACCATTTTGTAAGTAGGAATAGTTTTGATCTATGACCAATTTGTCTGGATTTTACATCGAGTTGTCTTCTTTTTCTTACAATATGTTCCTTCCAGGCTAGCCTTTGGTCGATATGGAGGCCAAGGAACTTCGTCTTCGTACGAAGAAAAATTCAATTTATTGTTCCTGCAAGAATAAAGTTGTGTGCGCAAGCGTTCGTGATTAGAACAATTCAAATTCAGCAGTCTCAATTTACTATGAAATTGTTTCTTTTTTTAAAAAAATAGCTAATGGTGGAGTTTAAAGGAGATTCTTGAGCTGTTAGCTGTCAGCACATTTCAACAGATACTCTAAAATTAATTCGTTCTTATACCGTTGCTCGAATTTTGTTATCGTTTTCAGTAGCACGTGCTTCAGATAAGACCAGGTTCCCTCGTGAGAGGCCAGTGAAACGCAGATTATGTTCCTACACAATAAGCTTATCAGGAAACGTTGATTATAAATATCGACGTTTTAAATTTGTGTACGTTTGGTGTGTTTAAGGTGATTTGCGGCTTATCAAACATCTTCCACTACTCTGATTAAATGTAGGTGGATCTTGTTGAGGATGCCGACTGCAGACCGGATTTCACAAATTGCCTTTTGGATAACTTTTCAAACGTGTTAGCACAATCTGGTGTTTCACAGTGTCGACAGTAAACTGAAACCAAGGACCAGTGGCGCTCCCTCTGTACGTACCTGTACCACAAGTAAGCTACCAGACACAGAAACGGTCAATGCGACGCAGGTCGTTAGTGGCTGATGACACCCTTTCCCCTCCCCTCGAGTGATTTTAACTGGCGTATCAATCACTGCTTTCCAAGGAGTACGTAATGAAATCACGCTAAAAGGATCATTTATACGTATGATATTAATCTTGGAAAATCCAATTGAGAGTACAGTGATTAATTCAGCGGCGGCTAGTGTACGCTAATGGAATGGCCCCGCCGATGCTAACGCAGTTAATACGGAGTGCGTCATCGGCTCAAACGAATAAGCGCCCGTCTCCCCATTCTCTGTCACTTCCAATTACGCCTTAGACATTTCACTTTTTAAAGAAATTTAGAGCCATTGTTCCCATTGTTCAACGTGTAACCATCATTCCCTAATATAGTTGGAGTCATGCTGAGCTGCAGCACCACACGCAAGCGAATTTCAAAAGCTGATAAAACAACATTACTTTATTTACTTTGAAAAACATTCCGACACTAAACTGTTAAAAATGTTCTCATCGGTATTTAGTGCATCTTTAAAATACTATTTTTAAGGCCAATAACTAATTTATTTCTTCCATCATCTACTTAGTTATTTTGTCTGATAAAGCTTGAAACTAATAATTTACAACATTCTTAAATATGTGACAACTGATTACTGTTTGCTTCAATCCAGGCTATTTAACATTAATAAAAACTGCCATTAAGTTACTGTGTTCTCTTGTTCAGTTTTGGCCTGAGAATGACAGTTAATTGAAATAATATAAAAAATCCTGAGAAAATCACTGCACATACACTTTGCTACCACGTATATCATTTAATACAACTTCTAAAGTATTTTACTAAGTCCTTTCTTTCACCCAAAACATTAATAACAGAGTTTCACTATAGATAATGTCTATTTCTGTTTGTCATCGCAAGTGCAGAAATTAAATGGGGGTGTATAAAAGAGGTCAGTACAAATATTTTCTCCCTCGTGTCACTTTTGTCAGAGACGCTTCGTCAGTCTAGAAGTGCTGATTGTGACTTTTGAACACAGGCGTGCACTAAAATACGGACTCGTCTGAGAACAAAATCAAGCTTCCGAATTCGGGATTGTTCGCCCGTTGTTGGGGAAACCGTTGGCACAATTGTGTCCGCCCTGGATGATCAGAGACACGCTTTTCGAATTCTGTTTCTCAGTTTTCTTTTCTGAAATTGCGCGTTTCTGATAAAAACGTCAAGAGGGAAAAATATTTGCATTCACCCCCATTAATTTTTTGCACTTATATATACACGGTGCATCGCGTGTCTGTACTTTCCCAGCTCCACTTCATTACTATGCGGTAATGAGTTTATAACTCTACTCAAAACTTGTCCTTCGCTGCTATGGAATACATTTTAATGCTGTTGTTGTGTGCCTTAGTGATTGTTGCGTCACATTCTATTTAAGAGAGAATAACAAATGTACGTATATTGCAGTTGGGTAAAAATTATTTTCATAATTTGAGACATACAAAATTCAGTTGGTTTTTCTGTATACATACAAAGGTTTTACTTCCAGTTTCATACGGACGGTGACACTCAAAAACAATAACATACAAAACAATCACAAAATTTTTACTAGCAAGGATTTGAAATATCGTTTTACGAAAAACATTAGATAGTCCACCAAAAATCCCATTTCATTGTCACAAATACAAAAATCATTAATGATGCAGCAAATATTTACGTACGTATTTATGAGACGACTGATTTTTAGAAACCCTTTAAAAAATGAAAAATTCATATTTAACTCTGCCATTGACCTACTTCTTAGAAATATTCAAAAAAAGAAACATTTAGGCAGGCAGGCTGAAGTTGAAGCGTAGGCTTTGGGTCGCATTTTGCAGTTCATCCAGGCAGGTGGCAAGAATCTCCAACTTGTCTTTATTACTCTACGCCCTCGGGGAACTCACCCTGCTTATGGCATTATCATTTGCGCTCTCCTTTCTGAATAGCCTGCAAACGCTTTGCGTATTTCTGCTGGCCGGAATAATAACCAAAATTTGCATGTTTCAAGCCACTAAAACGTGCCGTCTGAAATCTGAACGAGATTCAGGAAAGGTTTGGAACGATAATCCCGCCACGGATCTTGTCAAAAGAGGCCTTACATTGGTCCTCAGTCTATATTATAAACTGGAGTTTGAATGAGTTACTTAAGTAATAACTACTCTTTATAATCTCTTTGCGTTTACATTCTTATTCTGTTTAAGGAAGGAAATCAATTTATGAAATATCTCCAGATATGAGTTAGTAACCGAATTATAATTATCTGAGCCTAAGCGATATTATCTGGATCACTACGCATTAGACGCTCTTCAAAAATAGTTTTCAGTTACGATACATTTTCTATAATTATTACATATTAGTCTCAGACTCTTTTAACATTTATAAACATACGAGTTAAACTATGGGTTATAGATATTATGCGTCGTTAAGCCTCGAAAGAAAATTTCTTACATAATAAAATACAATAGCAATGAACTTTCTTCGTCAGTAATTTAATTTTTGGCCATTTGTTATTCTGATTAATTAAATAGCAGGATATTTTACTAACATTATCGCATATAATAAATATTTTTTTTACCTGGCTCCTGCATTGGACGAAAAATAATGTTAACTACTTCGTGCATTGAATTTGTCAATAATCTATTAATATAAGTTGAAATTAAGTGGTGAAGAAGTAAAATAAGAAACCAAAGATTTAATTTCACTGATGGACCGTATCCAAACTATTTCCTGTAACGTTATATGCTTCCAGCCGTATCACATGCATTTTTTTGCTTTTTAGTAAATTACGTAAATAAATGACCTCAATGTCCATATGGCGTTCCTATTATACATTAATTTTTTTTTCGAACGAAGGTTCCCATAAGCCACCTCGGTCAGTTTTGAGAGGCTTGTGATCTGCGGTACAAGATTTTGGACATGCGGTGTTGTCCGCTACCCTCATAAACTGCTAGATATGATGCGTCCTCACAGCAAACCCCATTACAGTCGTTCGACGAGCGTCGGACAAGGAGCCGACGTATACGATTTGCCCTGCATCGCTTTTAGGCAAGCACGGGGTAGGTTATAATTAAAAATTCGATACCTCTTTCTCGCTTCTGCATTTTCCCTTTCTAAAGGATCATTCTCAGGTGTCCCATTTTTAAAATGAATAATAAAGGTATTTATTACTTTTTATTTATGTAATATTTGACCTTTCCCGTCACCATCACAATCAAATATAAATGATAAAATGAACAAAGATGTCCTAAGAAATCAGTCTTAAATAAGGTTTCTTGATGCTGAGGACTTATGAAAGCTATATATTTGCCACGTCTATGATAGTGTTTACTGTGATATGTTAAATGTTTACTAAGTTTAATGAAAGAATAACGTGGTAGGTCGCCACACTCTCGATAAATGTCATACGAGAGTACTGAAAATATTTTTAGTCCTGTACCGGGAGTATTTTTGACCGTCGAGATATTGGGAGTACTCATACGTATCAGGATTATTAAGACGAACACCGAAAACCTCAGGACTGAAGTTTGTCAGCCGTCAGAGCAGAGCAGGTGGTGTTTCGTTGCCACAATGATGAACATACGCAACATATCCAAAAAAGTTTACTCAAACAAGATAAAGGACACGATTACAAGGTATGATTCCCTCCATTGATTTTTGCTTCGACAAAAGTGTCAATGGTAAACGTTCGTGCAATATTTTCGTTGTGAGTAACGAAACGGTAATATCAAGCCTACTCCGTGCCATTTATAGTCATATCAGTTGATAATGCGAAGGTGTAAAATATTTCTACTCCATCGTTCCTGGACGCCTATTTCAGTAATGGGGCGTCGAACAGTATGCCAAAATGGAGTTGAATCAAGACGGCCGTGGGACAAGTAGCTGACATACAGGATTTACCCTGCATCACCTTTAGGCAAGCACTGGGGAGTTTGTAACGTGGCGGCTCTTGAGACTTTAATTGGTTACGGGAACATCGCACAGGTCCGTCGATTCTTGGAATTTCTTGAATATCACTGACGGGGAGCGGCATTGGCGAAAACATTTCTAGAACTGGATATAGCTGCTGAGAGTGCAAAAAACCAAATTTCTGTAACGTCATCAACCCTTAATGAACAGAAATTAAAGAGACACTGGATAGGATCAGCCGTCGTAGAGTTCAAGTTATTCCAGAAAATCTTACGATGAGCAACATCGGAAGTCCGGCGTATGGGCCAAATCTTCGTGATGGAATGCTTGAAGAAAAACCTGCCTACGCGTGTATATGTAGACGGCAGATAACACAAGTCAACGAAGTCCAACTTAGTACGATGTGATCTCCAATTCGGGACTCCAATAATTACACATGGGATAAAGACATAGTGACGAAGATGTTGATGCACGTTCCGTATGGTGCTCTGAGTCCTCACATGATGTATTGAAATTCAAAGAATATCTTATGATTTTCAGCAACGTCACTTCATTTGATAGAAATGGGAATCCAGTTAATGGAATTCAGGTTGTACTTCCGTTAGACAAGAACGATAATCGTTCTATTTGCATCTGAATACGATTTCCAGTATTTTATTTACAACCGAGGATTTTGTCTTTGTTATTTTACCTGACAAAAATATAGGTCTATGTTTTGTTTCATGTGTATACAGTGGATATTGACTCGAGCTAAGTTGTTGATGATTACCCGAGATCATCCCCCTTCACGCCATAGAAAATAATTTATTTATTAATGACTTCTTTTTCATCCTTGGCTTTGCAGCCCATTCAGAGCCTCGACCTACCGGGTCGACTACGACTACTTGCATTATACATTCCGAATTTGTAGTGACACATGGTCAGAGTATTGATTCTCCAGCAGTCTTCTCGACCATGACGACACATCCAAGCCCATGCCAGGATTCGAACCCGGGACCTCTGCGTTGTGAGGCAGCAACGCTATACACTACACCACAGGGAGGTGGCTTATTAATCACTTATATCGCGCTTGCTTTTATTCGTACAAAAAGTTCCTTTTAAATATGTTGCTTGATTTCTCGGAATACAATCTCTGCACAATACTTGGAACACCTTGTTAACAGAACTAACGAGAACAATGAAATAAAGTGACTGTTAAACCTCATAACATGTTGCCTCGAAAATTGGTTTGATTGTCTGCAGTGTGTTCACATTTTACTGGGCCCCTGTGGACCTTTTCTTTTCCTTGGCACGCACTCCCTCGAACACGACGCCTCATTGCTAATTACGAGTTTTAATTCCGTACGTAATTAGGGGTAAAGCAAGGTAAGACCTCGTGAGGGCTGTGGGCTGCAGGAGGGGCGGTGTTTTAATAAACAGCCCCCACATGAGCCCTAATTACACCCTGGCGTGCACATCTTAAAACCTCATAACATGCTCGCTTGCTCTCTTTCTCTGTATGAACTAGTATTTTATACGATTCCAGACGCGCCTTGCTAAACAACCAATGAAACACGCATTACGCACTAATGCGTACAGTCTGTCGCAAAATTTGGCGCCCAAGGAACGTCGAGCCCTGTGCCTCATTAACGTATTACCGACCGGCCAGGTGATTGATTTCCAATGCACAAATGGCTATGCCCGCATTAATGGCATTTATTCCAACGTTACAGCCGCAAAGTTAGCAAACAAAAAGGGAATATTAATTTCCCCTACCCTTTCCCCAACTTCGTGTTCCTCTCGTATGATACCGAGCTCCAACAGTCACGTGAGCTTCTATTCCAATTGGAAATTATTGTACCGGCTTTAATTCGGCGTTCTACATTCAACAGAGCGCTCTGCAGTTTGTTGCAATAAAAACCCTGTCAGCCGGTCACTAACAATGGCCGACGGCAATTTGTCTCCAGCCTGAGGGAATTTTAAAACGCGCACATTCATTTGCAGCGAAAATCAAGGACCGCGAGACGAAGAATTGGTCATCATATGTATTTGGATCTATGCATAAGAAAAATGAACAAACAAAGCTTATATAGACTAATATTGTAGGGCATTAATTGATTTCAAGACATCCGTTTTCCCAAGCAGAATAAGAAAATTTATTGGTGATTTATATTCCTGTTCGTTCTATAATCAGTTCCGTGGGAACTTTTAAGCATTTATTTGAACTGGAATTCTTCGAATTAATGGAATTAGAATTTGAAACTATATTATTAAACTGTTATACAATATTCCATAATTGATGAATCTTACGAGGATAAGAAAGAAATATATTCCTTAAATGGCATCCCACTTCAGATGGTTTAAATTGTGTGTATGAGACTTTCAGGTGATAATTAAATCTTTTTATATTTTTACACAGTGTAGATAAACTCATGAGCCGAGTTGTTATAAGTTTAACGGCTTTAAGAGATCGTTTCCCCAAACGTCATGACTGCCTGATGCGACTGTACGCAGCACATGGCGCCTAAGTTGGGCCCGGCCTAACTGTGATGTAATGACCAGCTTACTGTAATGAAGTACACCGCAAACTGCTGCCTGAATAACTAGCCATTGGCAAACTTTCCCCGCTCATTACTCGCTAACGCGCGCCTCAAGATGGCGGCCTTTCCTCAAGTGACGAGGGGAAAGGCGGCGACCTACATCACTACGCCGAACAGGAATTAACAACACACAAATCCTCAAGTGCGTATATCTTGGAAAATATTCCAACGATAATGTGTGGAGATCTTCATTTTTTATAATTGCTAATAAATATTATGATAAAACTGAGCAGTGGAGCAAAATTCACGATGACATTAAAACATAGGCTGCCACGTGTGCTCTTTGTGAAATATATAGTATTAGCACAGACGAGACTTTTAGGTCGTGGGTGATGAAAGGGAAAGAATGAAATCTTTGACAAGTTTATCCTGGCAGAATTACGAAGAAATAGTCATAAGTTGTGAAAGCTAACTACAATATGAAACGTGTCTTCCCCAACTTAAGATACAAATTTAATAATCACATTAGCTGATGAAAATCACTAGTATTATATTTGAGTAGCATATTATTCATCTGTGTCAAATAATTATAGAGCACTATACGATAGAAACATTATTTACGATTTTTAACATATTTCAATTTCGTCTCTTAACGAATAAATGACGTTGAGGCAGTTGTGTGTTTCGAAACGTCTGCAGGCGAAGCTGAGAGACTGGCCGATGTTGGAGAGAGTTTGCGGCCGGCGCCATGTTCGGATGAGCTTTATATCTTGCGCCCTCCATCCCTCACCCTTCTCAATAGCCTTAAAACCCCAACCTCTGCGCAGCCGCGCGCCCGTCAACCAATCCGGGGCTCCCGTTCTTAATACCGTCATTATTGCTACTATAAACCTTGTAAAAAGACCTAAAGAAAAGTGGACTCCATTTTTCTGATATTCTTGGAAAGACAAGATGAGATCTCGTGAAGATGTACAGTCTCTTCCGCTTTCCTGTAAGCGTACTCGCAGACCTTTCTCGCACTGATACAACATCTTGCCATTTGGCATCCAACCACGCAGTTCTCTATTGACTTTAAACTCACTCCACTATTTTCATAGCATATTATTCTGTTCGAGGAAAGAGTATTATTTTCCGTTGTAATTATTGGTATTGGAAACAAGACACGTATGCTTGGCCGATAAATGATTGATTTATAATATTATGACTGATACCGAAGTATTTATACACTTACTAACCGGCATTAGACACATAAATTATACTATTAATATTTCATTGAATTATATATTTTTGTGAATTTAAAATTGAAAAAGTATTAAAGAATTTGATCTGGTTCTATTAGTCTGGTCCTATATAGTGGTGTATATCTCATCCTTCAATCTCATATTATTATTTACTTCTGCTCATTTCTTGGTTAAATTCTTATTCTCGCAGGAAATAAGTCACCAAACTGTGTCAATGTATCATAATAGAAGTTCAGTAATTTTATGACTGGCAAAGGGAAATAAAATTTAAACATTCTCTTCATTGTTTGGAGCAACCGAGAATCGAGACTTTAAGTTCACTAACTCTGAAGTTTTAGAAGAATTTTTTTTGCCGCGGTGAAGCTTTCGGGCAATAAATAAAACAACCTTCAGGCTTCCAAATAAATCCAAACCATAATAGGTTTTATAGTCTACTTTTCTGTAACGGCAATATAACGTTATACAAAACCAAAGGTCTAAAGGGCAACGACTTATGCAGCCCGCTGAGGATCAGTGCGCCAATAATCATTTATACAATTTGTTGAAATGGCAGATAAAATGTATAACGTTTAAAATGACACGCAGACATGTCAACACAAAACCGAAAATTTGAAATATACGTGAGCCTATATCGTATATTCCTATAACAATATATGTAAACAAATGAGAAAGGGTAGCTCAAAATTAAATTAATGCTGATGGAAAATTTCTATTGTAGAGCTTGAAATTAACTCGTCCCCAGTTTCTTGACAATCTGAAAACTTGCTGACAAGGCTTTACGGATCACAGAATTAGACAGTTTTCATTAAAAAAATCAATCCAGATTATAATTAGCGCTGAGTTTCGATACACCAGAGAAGTGAGACGAGTGTTTTATAATTAAAACATGGGTAATGCACAGGATAAATAGGTGAACCACAATGAATTTTAGAAAATCACTATTCACTAAAAGCCAGGGTTAAATATCACATTGTCAATTGAAACATTAAAAAAAATCAAAATGAATGTTATTCGTTATTAAGATCTTATTTTGTGGTATCTTTGTTTTGTATCAGCTATTTATGGTCTTTAATTTATTATTGCGTATTTATGTAAATAATTATTTTTATTGAAAAATTAAAATAAAAACGTCTCTGTTTATTAAACGTACAAATTAGAAAAGAAGTAGCCAAAATACGGAGTGTAATTATATATTTATTTTATCACTAATTATTGTATTGTGGCTACTTTTTTGTGACAAAGGGCTAAAATTAAGACCAAAATGTATGTAATAATTATTTTCGTTCCATAATTCTCTGGACGCATAGCAGAATAGTGTTCTATTTCTTCACGCCATCTTATCGGGTACTTTTACGTCTTAGTTTTATGAAATACCTTAGCGAATCACTGGTATTCGGTTAGCGCGTCATCAGCATAGTATAGGCCTGTGGCATGCTGGAGTTCGTAACGAGGTTGTTTATTGCAGTGGGTCCCGCCTCCATGTCCCTCGTGGATAAAGACGGCAAGAAGAAACACACGCGGCCCACGTTCAGCGGCCAGCAGATCTTCGCACTGGAGAAGACCTTCGAGCAGACCAAGTACCTCGCCGGTCCCGAGAGGGCCAAGCTGGCCTACGCCCTTGGCATGACTGAATCTCAAGTCAAGGTGAGTACCACACCAGGGTGACCGCTATCTAAAGTCGCTCATTTCTTGGAAATAACACATTCACGGTTTCAGAAAAAAACAACTAAATATTTTAAGTTTGTAACTTTTTTTTCTGAAGTTGACAAAATTGAGTGGTCAGTCTAATCAAAATATGAAATCGACAGTATTTTTCATGCTGGATTCATAAACTACACACTTTGAGTAAGGATAATTGTAGGTTTTTTGTTGTTGAGGTGGTACCGTTAAAATGCTTATAAGCCAGTTATTTAATACTCTGTACCATATTAGTCCGTCGGTAGTGTAATGGTAGCGTCATTATGTCGCATCCAATCCCGGCCCGAGTAGGATTCAGCAAGCATGGCGAATTAGGTCTGGTCCCTATGGAGGCTGCATAATAAAGCTGTAGCCTCGAATTTTATTAACGAAGCAGCAAAGCTAATATATTTGGGTTTGACAATAACCAGACATCCGTACAGATACCCCCATGTCATGGAACAAAAATCATCTTTGGATCGTTAGCGTAACAGTACCATGACAAGTGGCTGTGCCAAATGAGGTTTTAACATTATAACCACATATCTCAGCGTTTACCCCACATACCTCGGTCAGCTGTCCAACTATATCGGGAATTGTCCATTCTTCACTGAGTAATTCATGTGAGGTCGGATTCTATAATAATTCAGGATGCGTTTGATTTGTTGGCCACAGTTCAATTCAGGACGCTTCGAAGCCACGTCTCATGGTAAAGTGCTATCGAAAGCTTTTATTTCGTTATTAAAATGTGTTGGATGGTGAATTTAAATTTGGGTTATGTGGAGTAAAGTTGCGGGCTTGAGCTAGCTATCGGATGTGGCCATCTCTTTATCATGCAATGAGCCGTAATTGCAGGGTCACGCGATGCCTCCCTTGATGGGACTTTAAGAGGGGCGGCGCGACGCAATTGCCTTCGTGACCGCGTCCTTTCATATGGAAATAGCCGTGTAGGGGCTTGTTACTGCAATTGGCCGCAGCTTGATTAGCTCCATACGGATGAGACAAGTTTCTGCACTCCATTAGGGTCGGCGGAGTGTTGCGTAGAGCTCCTTACACGAAACGCCTTCTCATCAATACTCCATTGAAATTACAAATAATGTCAACACGAAATATTGTATTTTTATAATAAGAAAAAAAGTTAACCAATATTTATAAATACACTGCCAAATCGTATTTAGTTGGGATGTACAGACGTGCTATAAATATTTATAACTACGAGAAGATACCAGATTATTTTTGATTATTTAAAGTGATACCTTTTACAACACTTAACATCAGCCTAGAATACGTTACTTGAAATTATAGGCAGAGATTATATAACCCCCAAAAGTGCTGTAGTCCGCCTATGAATTTGATCATGCTTATATTATTATTTTTTGGCCAATTTGAAAGAAATGGAAATCATAAAATGCCTCCAGGCCATTTAAATCTAGGTGAGGGGGCGTAAAAGCCATGGTAATGACATTCAAATAGTAATATCTGGAAAGGTCGCTCAGCTTATGTTAAAAATATACATTTATAAATTCGTGAATTGTTTAAGTACTCGTAAATAAATGATTTTTGGCCTATCAAATTATTAGAGTTTTCATAAGAAAATAATAATATAGTGCAGTTTGGATTTATAGGAAAGCTGAGTCAGTCCAACATTTTACTTTAATGGCTGATGTGTGCAGAAAGGTTTTTGTTGGTTTCGGGAAAGCGTGTCTGCTGCCGAATGTAAGCTCTAAAACATGATACGCAATGTCAAGCTTGGCAAAGTACGATGAACGGACGTGGCATAATCCTCTCAGTCATAACTTCATCTTAGAACAGTGAAGGAGAATATGCTATATGTAACATACACAATAAAAATATAATAAAATATTAATAGTGCGGCACTTGGAAAAGAATGGGGAAATATTTTTATTTCTTTTAATATTGAAGATTCTCTGTCTAATTAGAACCAGTTGTCCAGACAACGTGTTTCAGAACATAAGCTTTTTTAATCTTTTACGTAAAACATAGCACAGATTATGTGTCTTGTTTAAGTCCATGAATATGGAAATTTAACTGCCAAAAGGTAGCAACGTATTAAAATGATTCTTAGCAAAGCTTGTTGACAGTCACAAAAATTTCTACTTCATTATCAACAGTTAGCATTAAATATTCAAATAATCCGAGACATTTTGCAGTTAGACTCGTCGGATTGCAGAATAAGATGAAATAATGATCGAAGGTTTTCCCGGTGAACTTGAGAACGATGGCAGAATACGCCATCGAAAAGTCGTGGCTTAAACTCCATTTAACCCGGGTGGAAACCCAAGAATTGTTTATTCAATATGAAATAAGTTAAATTTATGGAAAGAAATGATATAACGGTTGCTGATTATTTGTAAATCAGAAAAGATTAATAATACAAGTGAAACTTAAGTCCAATTCACTTTACGTAATTACCGCCTGCCACGATTTTTATTTTCTATTCGTTAGTCACACTCAAAATAACAACTTCTTTCAATATTTTAATCGCTTCAAATGTTTTAGCGTAGCTAATGTCTGGAAGAGATTGTTCTCGATTAATTTATCGTTTCTGTGAAACTATCACTGTTTTTTATTAGTTCAGTCCAGTGGTTAAATTAATCTTTGTTATTTATTTACACAACAAATGCTTTTTGATTAGAAAAGAATCTCCATGAAAAATAACAGAAACAACACAAGGAAAAACTGGCCACCAAACCACCCGGAGTAGGGGACAGTCGTTTCAAGAAATTATTTCTAGGTCGAAAGCAACAAATGATTAGTAACCTGTCGACTTTTAATAATTGGTTTAGTTATAGAAGGAGGAAGAAATGTAGTTTATTGAGAGTTTCACACGTGACAGAAGCGTGCCTTATACTCATTATTCCGGTGGCCCTTAAAAATCCGTGGAAACGAAATGAAATAAATTAAAATTAAAAGTACTCGCAGAGGGAATAATTTCCCAGTTACGAGCGCCTGAGCCGGACTGGTTGTCGGCGTGGACAAACTTCGCCACTTCCCAGCAAATAACAACGCCCCGCTAAAAAGGGTATCACTCTAGCTCCAAGTCCGTTTTCCCTCTCCTTTTCTCCCTGCCACGTCTAATTCTTTTTTGTCGTCTCTCTTCACCCTGGCATATTTACATTTTTATTGAAACTCAGCGGGGATTTGCATGTAAGCCGCCATACGACCGCACAAACCAAAAAAGAGGAGAAAGGACAACTCCTCGCATCATGATATACAGAAAATAGGCCCTGCAAGGGCGACCGAGGGGATGAACACGACTGTCTGCCGACTATTTTTATATTATTTTTAGTGGGACGGAGCCTAGCTCCCTCTCTGTTTTTCCTCTCTCCGCTGCTGTTACACGAATCCCTTTTAGCCCCTTCCTCCGCCCCAACCGGAAAGGCCCGACGCGAGGCTTTATTCAATTATCTAGCTAATCCTCCAATTATAACTAGGATATCTCGCCGACAGATGGCAGCAGCGGCGGCGTAGCAGCAAATAACAACTGACTGGCGAGTCCCGACGTCTCATGGCGTCGGTCTGAATTCATTAGAGGGAGATACTGGTGTGTTTACAAGTGGTAAGATTGAGATGTAACCGAATTAGCGATATGAATGCCGAACTAAGCGGGCCATTACCTTCTCCGTTCGATGTCGTAATGCTATTTAATCTCTCAGGAGGTAAATGGAGTGTACAGCGGAGCCAGGCGTCGTAATTGTATTTGGCGCCGGCGCTGACATGTGTAGCAACACAGGGCGATAAATAGCGCTTTGTTCACTTACGTCGTGGAACTCCAGCCATTAAACGCGACGTCCCTAAAAGCGCATTTCGGCTCCATCCATCGTAATTCATAGCTGACAAACTGTTTTCTTTATCATATTATTATTCATCCACACTGGTCTACTTTTGTTACGACTACTCTCCAAATCTATGTGAACAAGATATTACGCGTTGAAAGTTGACGAGTATAGCGACATCTTAAAAGCGTTACATAACAAGTATTACCCTTGGTTCTTTATTAATGGAAAAGAAAAGAAGCTGCGTTTATAGTAAATACCGATATTATTAAGCACCTAAAAGTACATGGATAATAACTCAGGGATTTTAAATATAAAAAAATTAACAACGAAGTTATAGACATAATTATTTTATTCAATTCATTCGACGCTTCGTCATCATGTTTGATACATACATGTTATTGGAATTTTGAAGTACTTTCCAATAATTTTTTATGAACAAATGGAGGTTAAAATAAAAAAATTAAATATGTCTCCCAGGGTAGTTTCAACTGATAGAAACTACCGTGAGAGGCAGTCCTGTTTAAATTTATATACATTTTGACCTCCATTTTCTTACGAAATTTTTATAAAAAAGTTATTCAAAATTTAACATTTGAAGAAATTAACGATGAAGTTCCAATTGTAGTGACGAAATCTTGGATGAATCGAATAAAAACTTTTTCCGTAATTTGATCGTTAATATATTTGGAAACAATTTAAATTCCCAAATTTGAGATAAGCTTAGATTATTATTAAAGTAAAAATTACAATTTCTTGTTACTATAATTATATGCCAATTATTTTAACTTGAACCATAATATTAATTTTATTTCAAATAGGCCTTCCGACATTTTAATGCATATATATATTGAACAATAAAATTCAGCATCTTTTCTTTGTGATTAGATAAAGAATTTTGTTGTATTTCATGAGCTTTTGTAAAAGGAATGATGGAACCATACACTTTATTAAATTTTTTCCTTTTTATTAAAATAATTATTTTGATCAATAAGTCTCTGTTTTACAATATTTCATCCTCAAAACCACTGAGATAGGTCATGAACATATTAATTTCCTGTGGTTGCACATCTATTAAGAACCAAATAAAGGACTTTATTACAAAATAAACCCCGGTTTCTCCGTAAAAATTCGAATAGTGCTGTTTACAATAATAAAATAAGTATCTCTCGTCTTCTTACAGTTAACTTTCTATAGAACCTGTTCGAAAATACGATATTTCTAATTGCAAAAAAATAACAGGTAATAATTACTGACAGGAGTCTGGGAACAGCACTTCCTTAGGCTCAAGACTGAATGGAAAACATTGTTGATCTTTCTGGGTCTAGTGGTTCAGACTTCTCAATATTAAACGAGCTCACGTGTGTAGAAATTAGAGTATGTATAAACTATTCTTGGCAAAAAAATTTCGCAACACAGGTCTAATAGTATGAGATGGCGGCACTGAGCTGCGTTCGCATTCTTCCTTTTACTCCGTGAACATAATTTTATTACGGACATTTACACAAAATGTGTTTTATATCGGCACAGGCTTCGACTGCAAATGAGCCATTTGTTAAAACTTATTATAGACGACATCGTATAAAAATTGTTTATTGACATAGCAAGTCCTATTTACGTGTTAAAACGAATGGTAATAAGTCTCTGACGGCGCTAAGTCAATTATGAGTATTAGTTAGCTTTCCCCGATCCAATAAGTGCTTGAACCCCTATTACTTCGTTTCTTAACTCGTAAGTATAATACTGTACCCTCTATAATAACATTCATTTGAGTGTATATTCTTGACAACTTTCGTTTCACACTAACCAGAATACATAGTCACATAAACAAAAAGACATGAGCCGTCCCTTTCGTCCCTGGAAGATTTATGGAAGAAGTCAAAACATTTTCTGTTAAAAGGTTGATTTAAATTCATGACATTTTATTAATGATATGTAACTGAAGTGGTCCCTGAACATTGAGAGAAAACATTTTGTATCAATGTAAATTTTCGTGCCGATGGTTAGTAAAAGATAGTGTCAGTATAACTATTTTTTCTCTACGCAGAACTTTGTAGATTTTTTAAAACGACACTTATAACAGTGGATTTGAATACAGTAAATGTGTGACAACATAACCTTATTTGTGAAAGAAATACTAAAATATAGGTTGACAGCAGATCCAGTACATATTTCCGAGATGGGAAGAATGTAATTCGAATGCTTCCTACTCGCCATTGATGGAGCGGAGATCCGTCAATATATTCCTTCAATATGAGCTCTTTTTTTGTTCAGACTGCAGAAGCAATCTAATTCTCCCATTCATTCGGGCCGCAGAGAGGATCTCCCAACATGAAAAGTCTGCCCGCAGCACCACAAAATGCAATTAAAACTGAAATCCAATTTATTGGGACGAGGCTGAAAGGATGGTGGAAGGGGGCTGTACTCCATATGCATCGCTGCCGAGCGGCTGAGCGGATTAAAAGCGACCAGAAGTCAAGAAGGCGTCAAAGGGGAGACGCGTGATTGACAAGCGCCATTGTGGGCCATCTGGTGTCGCCCCACAGAGGCTTTCATGCGGTAGCCCTCCAACAGAAGGTCGCTCGCTCCGCCTAAGCCCCGTGTTATCATAATAACGGCGCCAGACAATTATCCAAACAAAGTGTTCATTGGGGAGGGTATAAGCCCTTAGGCGGATATCTGCAGATATAGGTGTTAGTAAGCGGCTAGGATTTGTATCAATAACACAATTCCGCGAGAGCTTAGCTCACTTCGCTTAAGCCGCACGCCAGGCACACTTTATTCGTTAACGAATTACCGCTAATTTATTGGTTATTTCGGGCATTACTGGAACGAGCCAAGGTGCGAGAGATGTTTTAAGGAACAGAAAAGGCGGAAAAGCGTATTACGAAGTAATAAGTAAACTTTCATGGTGGTATATTAACGTATAATTGTAGCTCAGTTTGAAACTTATTTTTCTTCGTCTTTAGCAACATTTCTCACTAAAACCGAACCAAATTATGGCTCAATTAGTGATAAATTCGCAGAATCATTTAAAAAATAATAGTTACTAAAACATGACTATTCCGTAATAAACTTGACAGTATCCTGTAGTGTAATGGTCAGCGTCACAGAGATCCCGGCTTCTAAACCTGGCAGTGCCATGGATGTCTGTGTCTCAAACCAATGCATTCTACAAGAAAACAAGTTCCCCTACCGTAGTCACCAATAACCATAACAGTTGATCCGACTCTAAATAATAATCTGTTTGTGTAATTTGTACGAACACACACATCGAGGTGACTACTATATTGTTAACCAATGCGTTGTAAATGCATTTCGTATCAGTGTTGTCATGACCAAGCCAATACGTAGCAGTTCGAAACAATATTTGTTAACGTGACATTCAGTTTTTATTCTCCTTTTTATTTTGTACTTTGTGTAATGCGTAACGATCGGTTCTTTAAGGATTTATTTAGTTTCTAATTTAGGTGTCGTCCATTTAAATTATTTTCAAAATTTTCTCAAGGTTCTTTGTGTGCTGCTGATGGCCACATTATTGATTAGTAAACTTAAATAACAGCCTGTGAACAGTTCGGAATCACACAGCACACACACAATTCTCTTAAACAATACTTCATAGTCCAACTTCTTCTCCTTCCTTGGCTCTACAGTCCATTCAGGTCCTCGGCCTACCGGGTCGACTGCGGCGGACTGTCATCTTACATGAAACATTCCGAGTTTGGGGAGACACGTGGTCAGCGTATCAATTCTCCAGCAGTCTTAATACCAGTTTCCGTGACCATGGCGGGACTAACATCCAAGCTCATGAATCTCCGTGTTGTGAGGCAGCGTCGCCAGCCACTAGACCACAGGAAGGTGGCATACTTAAAATTCACAATCACTAACATTTTCATGCTTTAAAAACTTTGTTCCCGTCTCAACACTGTCCCGTCCTCTGTATTTTCTAAGCACTAATGATGCACGGAATAACCAGAGTCTTTAATATTTCCGACTTTGTCAATTTTAAATAAATTAGGTACCGAAATTTATTGTCATTACTAATATAAACATTATATAACACAATGGCATATAACTTATATTACAATTCGTCTCATGTTCTTACGTTGACAGAATATAATAGTTTTGGAATAAGCATAGCAGTAAGATATAAAAGATATTAAAATCTTCTGGTGCAGATAATCATTGATGAGAATTTGATGCACCCTGTGGTATTGAGCATTCCTATCATGCAGATAATATTGTTGGTTTGTCTGAGGGATTCCAAGGTGAAAATGGTCTGTATCAAATCAAGCTCCTATGGAATAAATATCTGTGGTCTTCGAACGCTCAAGGAGGCGTAAGACGCAAAATCTTCACTTTTGAAATTTGATTTTAAATTAAAAATGTATATATTTGCATCCATTCAAAAAATTTAACACCCGAAGAAATTTGTTGTTTTTTTCTTTACCTGTAGAAGTCTAAAAATTGTGAAAGAAACATTCTGAAAAATTTAATTAACAACACATTAAATAATTCACAACGAACCCAACACGATTTTGAGATTTTTCAGGTAAGAAGACATATAATCAAATATTTCTTGGTGTTAACCTTTTTAATGAATGTAAATACATTTTTTATTAAAAATTGAAGCCAAAAAGCTATATTTTTCCGTGGATTTTATGACTTTGGTTGTTTTTTTGTGAATTCTTAATGTTATAATTTTATAATGTAATTGATTGTAATAAAATATCATTTATTTTAGACTAAGTATAGTTTGTTGGGTTACAACTGGAGTGGCCAACTGAACGCCAGAGATCTACTATATATTATATTTATCGTATTCTTAGAAATGAAGTTTTATTTGTGCCAAAGTAATGTGCCATGCGATTTTAAATCAGTTTATTAATAACTTAATTTCACAGAACAAGAGAAATAATTTAAATATTTCAACTTAAATCACTCATAAGTATTGAATTTTGAACGAACTAATTTGTTTCCATGTTCGGTACTGTCCGTTCGGAGACCAAGTTTAGTACATGGTTTTGAAGAAATTGAATTTGTTGATTTAATTATAGATTTTATTTCGTGGGTTTTTTCGGTTTTTTAAATATCAGAAAGAACATAAAATACACGCATATCACGCGGAAACGTCGAAGAACGTCATATAATAGCTGTACAAATCATTTCAAGTGTGTTAGGTAAGCCATCGTTAAAAAAAAAGCATTCACGCCAGTGCCGGACGATAAATCTTGTTTGGCATGTGGATAGTTCTATAAATATATCAACGTTAAAATATCTTATGGAGGGACGTGAGGGTGCGGTGTATGCATGAAAAATAAAAGCCGCGCAGTGACAGTTCCGGGATTAAAACAGTTTCGGTGAAAAAGTGAGATTGCTGTGTATCTCCGCGCTTGTGGCGACATTCTGTACAAACCTTGACAAATGAGGATCGCGGCGCGCTGTCATGTGATAATGATTGAGGACCGACGCGTGATGAGGGATCGCCGGGTGCGGACGTATCGCACTCTCCCGGCTATATGAAGAGATGAAAGCGAGCCCACGCATCTATCAATTGCTGCGGCCCTTTATAGTACCTTGCTGCCAAAAAATGCCGGCGCTTAAATCACTAGGGCTTGTCTCCTTGCGGAGCGGCCATTGTCGGCCACCCTCGCGAGATTAACCTGGGTCTCGCCTTTTGTTAACAGAGCGGCCCTCGCGGCTATTAGTTTAAAATAGATAGCAATTTGTTCGGCTCTGTCGTTTGGCGGGGGTGAGCCTCGACAGCAAAGGGAGATTTTATCCGTATTCGGAAATTAAATTAGGAAATTGTTGAAGGGAGGGGGTGGGGTGGTGGCGTAAGAACTGCGTGCCGGAGGATTTCGGACACGGCTTATTGGATTCGATCCTTGTGTTCTTATTCCGACACCGTGGTGTGACGTTCAGGTAATAGCCACGACGTGTAATGCTGCGGATACGGATCGGATCGACCTAATTCAGCTAACGAACGATTTCTTTCAGTAGATGTGAAATCTTTCTCGATCAATTTTCAACTCTACTAACCTGATTAAATATTAAATTTCGTTCAAACGCGACGGCTGCGCTATGAAAATACGCGTATAAGCAAACCCGAACAGTAATAATGTTTCTTCGCTTTCGAAAACATGATTAACAATATAACTCTAAATTTGATACCGAAGTTCAGATCCTTTGTACGTGCACCTGCCATTAATCGAAGTGTGCGTTTGTAGACGTAACGTTGAAGGTACGGCTACAATGGTACATAGGCACGCGGCAAGTCAAAGGGAGAAGAAATGCTTCTATTGAAGCTCAGATAAAGAGCGTAAAGCTAAATTTAGAAGACAAGAATGGAAAAATTTCGACCAGACCCAGAACCCGAACCACAATCACAATAATAATAAAATAAAATAACGAGATTTTCCGAGTTGAGAGGGAAAGAGCGAATATTAAGTCATTATATTAAAAGTGTATTTTTATTTTTTTTCTTATATAAAGGACAAGAGCTCCTTGCTTTATTATGAATTGAATTCCTATTAATTACGCCGTGAAGAATGTGATTAATAAATTTGTAGGTGAGCGTAGCATAAGTTTACTAGAGAAGAGAGATGTCGAATTGGTCCTCAGTGCAACGACTCGGACTAGCTCAATGGTAGAGTGCCCGCTCGGAAAGCGGGAGGTCCTGTGTTCGAGTCCTTGGTCCGGTGGACACTTTTTGTGTTCTTATCTTCTAAAGAAATGGACCATTAAAGTAAGAATATTAAGTATAGCGGTGAATACATCATGGAGAATAGCACGTCAAATCATCTTCAAGTTTTCGACAATTTGTAAAGTACTGTAGACGATTTCGTGACGGTAATCACGGTCGACTTGGCTGGATGGTGTCGGTGTTTCGCGGTGACAGGCGCATTTTCGTTGGCGGTTGCTGTACAGCCGAGACGCTGATCTCATTTCCCCGCAACAATGTTTTTAATTAGCGAGACTGCCACTAGGGGGCTCAGAGGCGGACCGGGAGCTGTTAAAAAAGAAGAGAAGAACGTGAATCACAATAATAAAAAAATAAAATAACGAGATTTTCCGAGCTGAGAGGGAAAGAGCGAATATTAAGCCGCGAATTCTCATTATATTAAAAGTGTACTTTTATTTTTTTTCTTATATAAAGGACAAGAGCTCCTTGTTTTATTATGAAGTTAAGTTATTCACAGTTTCTTGTGGTTTCATTTTAGCCGTGTACGCCGAGGCTTTGTAGAGAGAATGTGTGTGGCTTTGTTGGCGTAAAGAAGTAAAGTTAGCTCTCGCCTTTCGCAGCCGAGAACTGTCTGGGAGAAACCGAGCGAAACTACTCAGACTTCTCATAATGCCGCCATTATATCTAACTGCTAACATTTACAGATGCTTATTAGTCGTAGGAGATCATTTTTCTTCCTTACTTGTCTACTGATTAGAGAAATAAAAGCTTTATTTTTTCCATTTCAAAGTCAATTTTCGCTATTTAATTACAACTAAAGCAAGAAGTCTAACATTTTTCTGCTATAAATGTTGCACGTCTCCGTTACATCCATTAATGTGAATTAGTATGATGGATTGAGTATGTCTCACGCAGAACAATCTTGAAAATGGAATAAATAATAGAATATTTAAAGGCAGTATAATTTCTTTAAATAACTTTGATGTATATAAATTATAGACAGGGGAGAGAATAATTAGAATTATGTTAACTGTGGCTGTTTGCAGTGGCTGTTACAGAATGTGGCAGACAAGTAACAACCTCACGTTGCCAGGGTTTTAAATAAAAATTTATGATAATGATTATGAACTCCAGTTTCTTTTGCTGGAAAAAATATGAGAGCCCCATACTTCGTGATAAAAGTTTTGGAAGTTGAGCAAACTTCCTTCCACAACACTAATTAAAAGTAAAGACATAACAAATAAACCATCCTGTCATTAAAAAAAATTCAATAACATTTATTTAAAATAATGTGTTAAGCACGCATCGGTTATGAATATGTCTTAATAATTTTATTCCATGTACTCTTCTAAGTCGTAGACAGAAGTACCAAAAATACGTTCGTGCTTCACTTTTTCTTATAGATATGGCTGATAAGTTTTCTCAAATACTCAATTTTAACTGTGTATCAGTATGCAGGCACAAGTTATAACATTTAATGTAACCACCCTGTATTTAAAATAATATTAAAAACTTTTATTAATTATTTAAAATTGTGTTGAAGTATTTTATGTCATAAAGTGTTCTAAGTAATACGCATAAGTACCAAAAATATCTCTGAAAAGTATAGCTTTATTTTCGTTCTGATCGATGATTCCAATATGCGGCCGATAAATTTCCTTTGTAGAATATCGTAATTAGTTTATAATGTTGGAATCGCCTTTCTATTTGGTTACAAAAATTTGTTATAAGTATATTTAGTTTTTATATAATAAAATAATGTAATAAATGTACACCCTGACTCATTCCACATCTTTGAAACTTAGCTTCTTTACAGGATCTACGGAATATGATTATTATTCTATTCTATTTGTTATAAACAATATTATTTAGCAATATGACTAATAATTTATAATCTTGAATACCACAAGGCCTGAAATTTCTTCCTTCCTTCTTCATGTTTCGCCCATGTTTCCAGGTTGGAACCCTGTGATCTTATCTTCTCGTACATTGCGTTTCATACTATTTCAAATCATATATATTCATAGTGAGGAACTGCTTCATTGTACCTACGAACGTGACCTAATATTATGAAGGACGTATTTCACTTCTTGCCGGGCGGCCAAGTGTTGTTGAATCTGGACAAGATGGCGGGCAAATTAAGGCATTAGAGTCGCTGACCGCGCAGCAGATACTCGCACGGTTTAATCTCACTGGCGCCCCCTCCCACCCCCGCTCTTAGGGCGGTCCGTTACGAGTCTCCGGGGACCCGTTGAAGTCGGGCCAAGATCATAAAAACACTTGCGAAGGAAGGAAATATCTACGAGCAAGCTAAGATGAAGGGAATAATAATAAAAATAGACTAAGATAGAATCCCCTTATTCTGCCATTTTGCTCATCACCGAACGCCAAATAAAGAGATAAAAGAAACTTGTATATGGACGTAGTAGGGAAGAAGTGGGGACTTCTGTCTGAGTGGCTGACAGATATATCGCCGTGAGCTGAGAAATGTCCGACAGATAAAGACCCAAGAACGCAGAGTCGGCAGGCGTCGGAGTCTTTATTGCTATCTACATTCAGTACGAACACGGAAATGAAAGATTTCCTAAACTTTACTTTATTTGTGCGGTTTTAACACTTCATCATCGAACCGTGTGGCTAATAGCATTCCTTATTATTTCACCACATTAAATCTCAATACGGTTTACAAATTACAACGTAGAAAATTTCTTTGTTGAATTTTATATGTATTTATTTCTTATTTGTTGAATATTTATTTAAAATATATAGCGATGTCTACTGCTACGATAGATTTTAATATGTGCTTTCAATTGATAGAGAACAATTTTTGGAATATTTTCGATCTGGGGGAATAAAAGCTCATAAACCTTGCACAATTCAAGATGAGTCGTACTTATTTTTAAAATGCCTACTATTATTGTTGCTATAAAGCCATAATGGGACAGTAATGAATAAAACGGATACTGCATTCAGTCAGGCTTAAATAAAATATTTTGGATATATGTTCTATTTTATTGATGATTCAGTCAACATTGTACCGCTGAGTAATCTTCGAAAAAAACAAATAAATGACGGCAGCAAACGCAAATTTTATTTCCGAATAAAATATTCTCGAATCTTAATACTTGTTTGCTATATAAATATTCGCACAAATCGCGTATATGTAAGATTTTGGAAAATATGAACAATAAATGTCTGCACAACTACATAGTTAAGATGCAAAGTACGTTAGTAGGAAATTTCTTCTTTTTATGTTCCTCATCAAAAAGGGTCAGTATTTATTGCAAAAGGAGGAGAAATATTAATTATTCCTATAATGATTCATGACTTTACCATACAAACGCATTTTTTTCCCATAATTCAATGTAAGCATTGGATAAACGTTATCCTTAATTCCTTACGTACCCCCAACATTATGAGGATTTTTTTTGTGTCAAGAAGATATTAAAAGATTGTTATTTTGATGTGTAAACATTCAACCAGAAACTACAAAACATTAAAATTTTCTTCTAAATACTATTAATTTGTTCAATACAGCTGATTAATTATTTATAAGCCTATTCGAAAATTTAATAAGTACATTTGCTTTATTATGCAACCAGCATATAAGCGCATAAATAGTAAGGCTAAGACATGAAGTTCTGTTTATTTTGAATGCCGTTCCACCAGTCAGACGCCATGTTTGCGTACACACTCCAAAAAAAAAAGAAAAACAAAAAAAACCCTGACGAATCACAGCGTGAACCTGGGGCACCCGTCGCGCTTAAAAATAAACAATCCATCAACGGCACCGACAGCCGAATGTTTATTGCAAATGTCGAACGTAATTTTATAATCTCTCATGAAACGAACTAGATTTTACGAGACAAGGGAGGGTGGATGAATTATTGAAGGTAGAACGGCGATGTATCGGCTTGCGGGGAAATTATTGATGGTTGGACGCATTCAAAACACCGAATGTTGATACACAACGATGTGGGGGGTCCGTGCAGTATTAATTGGAAATTTATCGAAGTTTCAACGTCAAAAAGTGTCAGATTCATCATCCCCGTTATTCCTTTCCCACCGCACTTTTTTATACTACAAACAAGCAAAAATGCTACATACACAAATCCTGCTTCGAATTCGGGGCGTCATTTGTGGAGCGGAAAAAATTCGAGTAGCGATGCCAACTATGGCAATTAATCACCCTTTTCCCGAATCGCCTATGAGAAATTGAGCTCAGCTAAAATTATTCCTGGACAAATTAAAATGTCGGACGCTTTCGGACGGCCAAGCCGCGTGGTCTTTTTAATGCCAGCCCAGTTTAATAAAATAATTATTTAGCTCGATAACAATAGCGTGGTGTATCTGTCACGCAGCATTAAGCGCTTTCGATGGGACGATGTCAATAAGCCCCTCCGGGATAATTGCCGCAAAATTGGAAACGAATTGCCGACGGAAATGACGCATCCGAGTCATTATATCAAGAGTTACATTAATGAACGTTAAAACCTGCGTTATAATTGAACGCGACCATGATAAACCATTGCTGGAAGGTGCGGCTTAGTAATTAGTAACGGCTTTGTCTGGCCCTGAGGTGAATATTAGTCAGAGCAGACTCTTGTTCTCCCAACTAGACACGCGAAATATGCTGCCATCCCAGAGGATGAACAATCGCCTCTCAAATACGAGGAACATTGTTAAATGAAATTGAATTTTGACGTTCAGTTACTTTATCGACAAATTCATCATCATTAAAATTCAAGCCTTAAATGTTTCCATGCAGTATTCTTGTTTTCAAAGCGATGAAAATTGAACCTCTGCTTTGTAGCTAGATTTTATATTATGCTTCTTGTGGATCAGAGGTGATCACAAAGAAAGAAAGTACTTGTCTTAAGAGTAAGGATAATAAACGGATGGGTATGCTTGTAAGACAGATATAAAATGAATGATAATTTATGTTTCTATATTAATCTCTTCACGCTTAGAAACATCATACAAAGTCGTCATCACTAAATTAAATTTCAATACGGTTTACAAATTACAACGTAGAAAATTTCTTTGTTGATTTTTATTTGCATTTCTTTTTCATTTGTTGAATTATTATAATATTAAAATATGTAGCGTTGTCTACTGCCACGATGGATTTTAATATGTTCCGCGCAAGGGTATTTTAATTATGTTACACCTTTTCGACATCGATACATTCAGTAGAGTTCACAACCATATTTTAACTGGGAACAGTCGCTCACAACCGATATTCTAGAAAACATATACCGGCTGAATTTGGAATAAATGTAAAAATTTGAAATATTCAATGAAGATTTGTATAACACACTGAGACATTTCTTCTACAGAGAACTTCCAGGACTGTGTTTAAAATTTAGAGAAACTTCGTAAAGTACGTCTTCCATTTGTTTAGTAGTTTTCAGTTATGTTTCTAATATTATATTAGTCGTAGGTGTTCTTCTTCTATAATTCACTAAGGACAATATCTTCGTTACTTGTTACCTGTTCCCTTCTGTTCCTCTTCCCGATAATCCATCCCGGCATTAATGTATTTTCTATTAAGTATATAATCTCGTAACGGTTTATTAATATCTGTTATTCTTGCTTACTTTATTCGTTATGTATTTTACTCGTCTACAGAATCTGTACTAAAATAGTAATGGGATCTTTTGGAATAAAATTAGTGTTTACAAAATCATCGAATTTCTAAACGTCTCGAAGGGCGTGTGTATGATACCTTTATTTTTCCGCTTCATGTATGCAGAGTTGTGCAAGTTGTAGGCTGAGGTGACTTAGTGCAGCAATCCGATATGATCTCCCGGCAAGTTAACATCCCTCCAGAGGCCAGCCTTGTTGATCAATAACGCCGGAAATCGCTTGCCCGCATTACGGAAGGAGAAACCCGAGAAAAATAAAGTAAAAGTCCGGGCAATTTATTACATGCTTACACTTGGGAGATTGGGTATCATAAAGCGAAACACAATATTCGCCAGTTTATTGGTTTCTGCCGGCGACCGGAGCACTAATGATTCCGCCCACCAACTTGAGAGGAAACCAACCCCCTGTTTCCTGCTTCCCCTGTTTCGCACACAGCTTAACAACTCGGAACAGTCGCTCACAACGAGTTCGCAACGCTAATCTCATGGGAAACACAATTTAAATTACATTCTTCACACTACTCAAGAAATACTTAATAATGCAAATACAATTAATAGTAATATGCCGAAATAGTTTTAATAATGCACGTAACTCATCAAATCAGACATTACTCCCAAGCAATTTATATAATTCGGGATAAATTTAAGTTTCTTGTTCGACATTGCTGATCACTTTTGTTAAAATCGTACTAATGACCACTTTAAATGTTTTCCTTGCGAGGGGTTTTAATTATGTTACACCTTTTCAATATCGATAAGTTCAGTAGAGTTCACAACCATATTTTAATTTTCTTATCCCCCCTCTCCTATTCTGGAAGTATAATTTGTTTCCAGTTTCTTTGTCCTGTACTGGTAGAGGCAAGGAATGGGCACTCGAGCACAGCATGTCGCCTCCCCACTGTCCTACTAAACAAGTCCTGCTTCCATATTAAACTGAAAATTGGAACATCAGCTTGTAACAAACCTTCGGAATTGGAAAAACAAAGAGACGGGAATTACCTGCAGCTGGCACTAAAGAGGTAACGCAAACGGAATTTTGATTGTTTCGGAATATTACTGCATTCGAAACATCTTTAAAAAGGCGGGTACACGCGATAATGAAACAGTTGCGCGGAAAAACGACGAAGGAGAGGGTCGCTGCGATGCTATGCGATGCGCTGCGCTGCGCCATATGCGCGTGCGGTAATTGTAAACACACGTACGGCAGCGCCGCCTGCGGTCGCGTTACACGGCGCTCACCAATTAATGGCGCCTCCTTTATTATTGCCAACCAAAGTTAATCTGCTGCTGCGAGGCTCGGCGCAAGATGCTGCTCTTCCTGAAACTTTCTTGCGGCCTTTATTTCTTCGCAGGTCAGGTCGTTAGCAGCGGTATTCATTTCAATAAGTTATTCTATTTTCGATTAATTATTCATCGAACTCAAGTCAGCTTCATTAATAAAACCACGTGATTTGCTAAATTTATGACTTCAGATCCTATTCACCGAACTACTTAACCTTGTCATTCTGAATCCTTCAGAAGTACGTTTATGTTTCGACGTACGAATAATACAAATTTTTCCGAGTCATATTTACTTAAAAATTAAGGTTTTTAAACTTTTTTGGCAGTGCTGTGGAATCAGTTCGTTTGATCGGCTTTTTCCATGAAAGAATAGATATTGTTCGGGAGATTTAGCTAGTTATGTGTCAACACGATGCGCAGTGGACTACTCCGCCCACATTGTAGTGTGAATAGACCGGAGCTCACTTTAACTCCAGACCTTGTAAACGTAACTTCGTAGTGTAAAAGTAATTCTAAAAACATTGATGCTGGGAAATGTATTCCTGTTAGTTCAGGATATGCCGTAAGTCAAGAAATTCACCATAAAATATTATAGATAACCAGTATAAGGTGTTTTAAAAAGACATTGTCACAGTATCCGTGACCCGTTTGTATGAATACAATCAATGTTTTTAACAATCCGTTGAAGAGGAAGTTCCTCCTCAAACGACAATATTTCCCTTCCCCTTCTCCTTTCTTTACTGCGCACGTAAACATGACATGTAGAATCTCACGATCTGTACGTCATAGAATTTGAAACAGAAGTACGTTGCGTGTTTCAGTCCTATATAGTTCATACATTTCCATTCGGTCTCTGATTCCATCTTCATTCGTCGATACCGATCAGGGTTTACTTCTGGAAGAAACGTTAGGTTGAATCTTCCTATTTGCTATCTGTTGTGTTATACGTTTATAGCCAATGAAAACAAAGGCTCGAACAGCAAATCCCAGAGTCTCTTGGAACGATAACGGGCAAACTTGAAAATGAATGACTCGAGGAAGACCTGTCGGGAATCGAAGTGGCGATGTCTTATTTGAGAAACGTTAATTCTTTGATCGTCCATTCAGTGTGTAGGAATGCGTGAAACATTACTAATATTTCCATTTATAAGTTTTCGTGTGTCGAAGTTGGCTAGTGTATCTTAGACATGAACCCTTCCCCTAGACCACATTTTGCTCGTCCAGGCAGGCGGAGATGCCTCACTAATACCACTTCATTTAGACGATAAGGCAGGGGTTGGGGCTCGCCGCCATGATTGATGGGCATTACATGCCGGCCTAAATACCGTGTAATTTGCAAATACAACGCATAATTACACTTGATTACCGGCGCCCTCTATCCGGGACTTCACTTTATGATAAAAGATAGAGGAGGAAGGAGCGAAGGGAAGGATGATTAAAGCGCCGGTGATGTACTGCTCTTACTAACTCGAGGAAGAGGAGGCAAACGGAGAGAGGCCGAGGAGGTAATTAGCACTGCAGCAGCAGCGTTCCTGGCGGACAAACACGGCAACAAGCGCCCCACCCCCAGTCCCCAACCACAAATATTACATCGCCAGAAAACGTGTATTCTGCTAGAATCGTGCCGCAAGAAATACTAGGCGTGGGCGGAGGCAGGCGCATGATTCAGAGAGGCCACCAGCTGTGACTCGCATCACCGCCATCTAGAACCCAACAAAAATATGATTTAAACAATAAAAAAGTGATTTAGAAAATCTTATATAGAAGGCCTAACTGTTTGGAGCCAAAATTTGGAGTAGATAAAATAATTGTCCACGGGCAAGTGGATAGGACACCAAACGGATACGTTCAACTTAAGGACACACGGTCGACATTGAAATCGGACATTACTAATATGAGTTTCCATTGCCAGTAAAGTACACAGCTAAAAAATAGTTAAACATATTAGACGAAGAACCTTCACTAACTCATTAATACGTAAGGATTCGGCTAACACACAAAGGAGTAACCAAATAATGAAAGTCAGGAAAGCTGTATCTCATTTTCTTCTGATGTGTTACTCATACACGACGGCAAGTCAAATAAATTCGCGTTTAATTCCGGATTATATTCCAAAAAAATTTTGATAAATTAAATGGAGTTGTTGAATGGTTTAATTTTTATAAAATATCGAAGGTTTGTCGGATGAACAGAATATAAATTCTTCCCAAGTTCCCACCTTGGTCACCTCCGACGCTGCCATATTCTCAGTTTCAATTTATTACTTATAAATTATAACTAAAACAATAGAAAGTTAGTCAAATATCTGTTCCAAAAATTTCAAATGATATGGCTAGTTCAGGGTATAATTTAATACACTGATAATGTAATACAAACGACTATTAATATATTGTATTAAAATAAGTTGCAATATTTATTATAAAAGATTTGCGATGTAAAAGAACAACTCGATAATCTATTAAAAATAAGGTCACTCCTAACATACGATATTTTGGAAGAATTTGTTGAATTTTAGATGCAAAACAATGGTTTTAGGCGATGTTTAAAGTAGGGAACAAGACGTTCAGGAGCCATTTCTCCACGTCAATGCAGCTATGGTCCTAAATTTGTTGAATGGATTAATTTCACGCCTAGTTTCGAGTAGATTCAGTTCGCCAAGAAAGCGGAGGTCCCAGGTTCGATTCCCGGTCCGGCCAAACTTTTTTCAATTCTCTTTTAATTTAAAGTTAACACTATTTATACGTTGATATAATTTAAATTGCGGTTGTTACATCTTTCAATGCATACGCTTTAGTGTAGGAATTATATGACAAAGATGAATTTGTCAGAATTAACAGTCAGGCTGTTTCTGGTGGTTTATTCCTGGTTTGCTGCACTAGTATATTGGATTTTCATTCAAAATTCTTTAAATGTTTGAAGTGGGAAGGTTTATGAAAAGAGTTTTATAACCAGCATTATAATATTTTGCAGCAAAACGCTCGATTTGATATCTTGACAACGTCTGAGTTGCTTCTGGGCTTATTTTATTAGACTTGATATTTTGATACCTCACGTCGGCAGTTACTCTCAAAATTCTATTGTCCATTTCATGATGTACCACAGTCTTCAGGATTGCGCCTGACTTGGTGCAGGTCGAGCTAGTGCTACCACAATAACTGCGTGCGTGATTCCAACGAGGTTACGTGTGTAGGATCGTCGACTGACTCACTCCTTTCAAACAATTTTCTGTTTAGAGAAGCTGGAGTCCTCAGGATCAGGTGGCCGTATTGGTTCGATTCCGCAATTTCACGATCTTAAACAGTGGCGTTATTGGCCTACGAACTACAACCCAACAGCGCCAAGAACACGCACGACGCAGATGATTTCGTGTTATATATTCCTCATATACTCGTTTTATGCTGTCCCCTTTGACGTTGGGTTTAGTTTATGAAATCTAAGTCATTTAGTTTTATTATACTGTATCGGGTAGCCAGAATTCTAGAAGAGTTGTTGGGCTAGTGATAATAATAATATTTGTTGTATATTTTAAGTGAAATGTTTTAAAAAAATTGGACTTCATTGGTTTTTGGAATATTGAAAATAAGTCATTGCATCTAGAAATTGAATTTGGTAAAAAATACCCGACGTTGTGGTACATCCCATAGGTTAAGGGATGGTATTATTTTCATTTTATTCCACCCATCAGTTCTTATAATTCGGAAATATGTAATTTAGAGGCACAAAATCTGAGGATTTCCAGTGATTTCTTGTAGGAGCCCTTCGTTCGTACTTTTGTCAGCCTCTGCTTACTTTGTTCGTATTGTAAATAAATGTATGAGAAACAAAATTTAGTGTCTCGCGTCGAGATTCAATTAGAGCAATCTCATAACTTTTAGTGATAGGCTGGAGTTCTCATTTATTGGATACTTGTTATGCGATGGCTAATCGAATTTTGGATGCACAAGTTAAATAATTTCTTGGTCATTTTCCTTGCAATAGTTTTATTAATTAGATATGTGTTGGAACGAACTAATTCTTGAATTTCTTTTCCCCGCAGGTGTGGTTCCAGAACAGGCGCACAAAGTGGCGGAAAAAGCACGCCGCCGAGATGGCGACGGCGAAGCGCAAGCAAGAAGAGGCTGAGGGCCTGGCCGAGGGCGACGTCTCGGACCGCGAAGAGGACGACCTCGCGCGCGCCAACAGCGCAGCCAAGCGCCTGCGACGCGAACTAGCCGAGGAGGAGCTCGCAGGGCGTCAGTGAAACTCTCCAACCCGTAGTCATCCGTGATCCATGTCTAGATTATCTTCATTTGGGAACGCCTCGTTTACGGAGCGAAGAGTGCAGCAAAGTATACGTTAATCCAGTGGTGCAAAGTGCAAAGACACTGCCGTGAGCGTGCGGACGGACTGGGTGACACTTCTCCCAGGAAACGGGGACTCCATGTTTGGTTCCGTTACAAAGCAAACAAAAAAAATAATTAATGTGCGTTTCAGAAATTTGCTGTTTCCTTTGTAAGTAGTTTAACGGGAAAAAAAGAGAAATATGATTTGTGCAATTTTAACTTTATTTAACTTTTTTGTAAATAATTATTACTTTATTTCATAAAAACATTTACGGAAAAGGCAGCCTAAATTGCAAATGTAACCAAAGAATATAACGATAGGTGTACATTTTACACGTCCTAGAAATAACGGTATGATACCTGGGCTATAGAGACTTGTAAATAAGATTATACTGTAAATCTGCGGACGCGGCGGCGGCAGAGAGATTAGCAGAGTGTACTGTTCCTCGGGGAACGAATAAAGCAACTAGTCAGACGCCTGATAATTTTGTTATAAAAGCACGTCGGCAGAGATAGAGAAATATATATTGCCTGGATCTAAAAATTGTTTTCACAGTTATACATACAAAGTGCGTGTTAAAAAAAACGAGACAAGTCGCGGAGAGTTAAAGATCTGCTTTCAATTGGTTTCTCTGCCTGAAACAATTATTCCAGATGTATTATTTTATCTGTGTAATGAATATATGTAAGCATTTATGTAACGAATAAATTCTTTAATAGATACTACTTGTGTGTAAGTTAAATAATCGAAGAGTTGTAAAAGTTGTGTTGAAACTCGAATGAATCCAATGAAAGGGAAGCAATATTGTATATGTATAACCTGCCCAACTATATCAATAATTATTTGTAATATAAATGTTATTCCAAAATTACTGTTTTTTGAATTAATAAAAACTCGCCTTTCACCCGTACGAAATGTTTGATAATTAGAAAAAATAACGACGTCGTATTCTGCCAGCTGAAGAAAGACTGCAATAAGATGCATAAATATGTTCAGAGTTGTTTCTTATGCCAATCACAAAAATATATTGCAATATTATTTTAGCGAAAACATATCCTCCATTTGTGTGCTTTATATTTGTTATGAAGATGAAAATAAACAGAGTAAAATGAACTAGGTAAATTGCATCATTCGTCTCATAATTTTTATGATGTCAAATCTTTACAATAAGAATTATATATATTGAACACTCAAATAGTTCACGTAAACAGGACTTACATTATTAATAAGGCTGCTGCCAAATCAGACACTAAAAAATCAAAATAAAAACAATTTTACTAATTTATGGCTGCAGTCATAGATCTAAGGTGGTTCCTCAGTGGATTTTAATGTAGCAGTTCTAATGCAAAAACATAAGAATCAGCCCGGAGTAAAACATAACCTAGGTTTAATTTAATAAGTTATTGTTGTTGTTGTGGTAGTATTTGATCATAACACTAGTCTGATGCAACCCACCATGCTAACCTACCTTACGCAAGCCTTTTCATTTCCGCAAAAGTACCACATCTTACATCCTCCCTAATCTACTTAGTTTAGTCCATTCTTTGTCTCTTACTTCTGTTCTCACCCCACACACTTCCCTCCAATGCTGTTTTTACAAGACCCTCATGTCTTGAAACGTGGCTACTAATCTATCCCTTCTCTTCTCCATATTGTTCGCTCTTCCTCTATTCCGTTTAGAACTTACTAGTTAATCTTTCTATCCATTCACCTTATTTTCAGCATTTTACTGCAGCTCACCTATCATCCACGTTTCACACCCATATAACTCCACACTCCATACGAACATTTTTAGCAACGATTTCCTAGTATTCACACTCATATTACCCGTACGTAAATTCCTATTTTTCTGCTATGCCTACTATACTTCTACCATCTCTAGTTATTACGCTTCCGAAGTAGCAGAATTCCTTAACTTCCGTCAAAATATCCCTTCCCCAATCTAACACCCTTTTTTATTCCACTGTTTCCCGTACTACACTCCATTACCTTGGTTTTCATTCTATTAATACTCATATTGAACTATTTTTCCAGGACCACGTTCATGCCATTTATTATGACTTCTGCCTCCCCTAATACTACAATGCCATCGGCAAAGCGTAGGATTTTTATTTCTTCTCCTTGCAGTATATTCCTTTCCATATTCCATTTCAAATTTCTTCATCGCCTGTTCTATATATAAGGTAAACAGCATGGACGACAGACTGCATGCTCTAATCTATTGCATATAAATAAAATAAATTAGAAGAATATAATTTTAATTATGCGATTGAATTATTTTTCAAGAAAACAAAAATTATCGCTACAAATGTTATCTAACGACAATTGCTTAGTTTGTGAGCATAATAAACAGTCTAACGGATTGCACTCGTAATAGAATATGTCCAGCTAAGACTTAAAAAATAATGTTAATGAAAAAAGGCATTGTCTTTATTGTTGCTTTAGTAATTGCGACAGGGCTTCATTAAAAAGTGCAACAAAAATATTTGTGTTAGTAATTCCACAGCTCCAAAATGTAAATTATGGAAAAATAGAGTAAGGCATGTGAAGTTAAAAACTGTAGGTAAGAAACAAATCAATGGAGATACTGAATACATTTAAAAAAAACACTTCGGTGGGTGTAATTAAAGCATGATAATATTTTGTATCTTGTTTATAAAGAACAGATGCATCTTATAAAAAAGGAATGAGTTTCTAAAAATAAAAATATTGATAGCTTAATCTGCATTAATATTAGATCCGCAATTGTGGCTATATTCCTGATATTAACAGTGATTAATGAGTAAATTGATAAAGACCTTATTGATGAACTTTGTAACTATGGCATGTGTCGAAGGAGACGAACACGAGCACGAGGCATATGCATCGGAAGCCCCCCACCAGGCGTCGTGGAGGGGAGAGGCGGGCGCCGTTGCCATGGAGACTGTGGCGTCGTGAAGGGCGCCGCCTCTACCATTACGCGGCCACGGCTCCCGCAGCCTACTTTAAAGAGGACGCTCTCAGCAAGCAGATGCTTATCTATAATCTAAAATATTACGGCGAAAAATTAACTCACATCTTGTCCGGTTTCTGTGCAATTTAAAATAAATACATTTTTATTCATGAAGATTTATATTATAGAGCGTATATACCTGGGACTTTAAAGTGCTGACATTCCACAAACACCCTTTCTATTACTGGACATGATATCATTCTGTATTTGGAACTTTCATTATATATTGCATTCAAATTCCAAAAATCTAGGTATCAGATGTGTTGGAAAAATAATCAGATAACGTTTAAAAAAACACTCTGGAAAATCACATCAAATTTTACATCTTTTTGAAGAGGACTTCATGGGTGCCACCAGTGATCTAGGTTCATATTTTTATCAATTCACTATTAAAATATTATTTTGGAAATGAAACCAAGGACTTTTATAACAAAGTTTGCCTACTTACACTAATGACAGAAAATTTGAATTTTTTATTCCGACAACAAACGCCGAGATTGAAGGCCGAGACCAGTCCAGGCCAGGCCAGGCCTTTCTTGAGGCTTTGGTATGGCAGGCGGCCAAGATGGCGCTGGGCCACGCTGCTTCTCTCACAGGTGGCGAGGAGACGCGACCCGCTCTGCTGAAAGAAGGGGATTCGCGGTTGCCCACGCAAATTGATTGCGGCATTATCGTCCCTCACTCGCTCGGGAAAGAGCAGCTTTTATTCTCTCTCTCCAGCCTCGAAACTGCGAACCAATTACGTGCTGTTGCACCAGTTTCAACAGAAACATACATTGCACTTATTTCGTATTCTCTCGTGATAGTAACTATCAAATACTCTATTCTGTACATTATCTCTGGAATAAAGCCATTAAACACATTTTCAGAATTGATATAATACTTAGATACGGAAATGACAAATGGAAAAAGGCGAGATATAGGATTCTCTCGGTTGACTTATTGACAAAACATTTATATACATTTTTAAGAGCATCGGATATTTACTCCCAACTACCAGGTGAACAAACTAAAGGTCATGTTCTGCTGTTTACATAAATTATTACTTTTAACGAAAGTATTTAAAGTCTTTTTGTTTAATTAGCTAGTAACCTCACTTTTTAATATGACAAGGGGAAAAATAAGTATAATTAAAACTTATATCGATATAAATGGATATTTAGTAATTATGGCGTTAAATATAACATTCAAATAGCGTTTTAATTCAAAGTGTTAATATTTCTAAGATATTCTGTAATAATTCATCCTTATATTATCAAAATTAACTCATTTTGGAATTACGGTTGAGATTATATGTTGTACTGATATATTTAATTAAAAATTTAGAACGTTTTGTCAAGGAAAAAATATTGTAAAATTAAGGTGAGTGTTTGTAGATAATAAAACATATTACCGAGTGTTTTCCTATTTATGCAACCTTGGGCCATTAATAAATTAATTAAATCAGTCTTAATATAATTATACTATTTAAATACTATGTGTATTAAATAATAAACTGGACCCTTGTATTAACAGTGAGAATCAAGGCGTATGTAATGAATATTTCATTTTACGAAATCAAAAATCAATTTTGGTTTTTAAACCGAATATTCAATCAGAAAATTAGTTTAATGATTCACAATTAAGGATAAAATATTTTAGATTAATTGCATATACTAAATGTATGAAATTGATATCACGATAAATATATGAGGCTCTAAACGTGAATTATTCCAACAACTAAAAAATATATAAAAAGCTTTGCGAAGAAATTAAATAATGAAGCCTACACGAAGTCAACATATGCACAGAAAAAGAAGAAGATTTGAAATATGGAATATAAGGACGACGCTACAAATAAGAGGAACCAAAAAAGTTGTGGAAATTGAAACTAAAGGGGAAAATATTGACAGAAAAACCGAGGAATAGATGGGGCGATGATGTGGAAGACATATAATAACTATGGAAATAAGATGTTGGAGGAGATTAGCAATGGATAGAGCAGACTGGAAGAAGTTGGTTAAAAAGGCTAAAACCCATCAAGGGTTGTAACGTCAGACAAAAACAAGAAAAAATCACGTGAATTATATATTCCTGAGCCTTCGACATGTAATGTCATTATCACCTGAAGAAATTTATTTCTATCATTTATAAACTATTTTTGCCGGTCACAGGTCAATCTACTTCAAGTTTGATAACCGCTTGCATAGAATCATAAAAATCCTCGTTGAATATTCAAACCCATAATTTAAATATTTGTGAACGCAACTTTACAATTACGGTTACAAAGATCTGTAATTCCACCGAGAATTCTAAAAACAAACTTTTTGTAAATAAAACATACAGAATGGCCAAAAGACAGAAATGGAATAATTTAATTAGAAGATCAGAACTGAGTAGGTCCCTAAAGTTGGGGGACGAAACGTCTATCAAATTAAATTACTCTATTTCTCACTTTTGGCTATTCTGTATGTTGTTATAATATAAATTTAGATACTTTAATTACTGTAGTTATTATAAAAGATTTGGTAAATTCTCGTCTAGTGCAAATTACTCTGCTGAATAATTAGTACTTTCGTATGTATGGAAATCGACTAATAAATATCAGCTCTAATTTTTATTTTAATCCATACTTGAATTAAATTCTTCATTATTTGTATAAATCTTTCTTAAATATTTTATTGCCTTCCTATTATTCAATGTCAAATATGATGTTTGTATTTGAATGGCTTGCTTAATTCGTGTTAATTCAAAGATAAGAATAGTTTTATTGTTCACACACATCGTGTTTCGTGTTAAAAGTTATATATAAATCAGTTATAAAATGTAACACAATGATGGGTTAATGTGATAATCGTTTATTATACAGCAACGAGCGTCGAAAATCGGAATGAGACAGTCTCAAATAATTTAATTATCCTGAAAAAGGCCTCATACTACATTCTGCATATCTTGCACTTAATGTATAACAGCGCAATGCATCATACACGTCATTGATTCACGGAACTATACTGAGATTACATTTTGGCTGAGTCATACCATTCCAAGTTATAACTGGGAATTTTTTCTGAACTTATTTGATTTATTCCTTCCACATGATCACTGTTCACGATTGATTCATCAATGATCTTCGTCAGATTCCTGTCATTTCTCTTACCTGTCTTAGTTAATGACCAACATAATAAGTTTATTCCTATTACTTAAATTAAGGATTAAATTAGTAATATGGAATTTAAAATTTTTAATTACTTCTGGAAAATATAAAGAACTTCTGTGTACATTTATTAAGTTATTTATACAATACATAAAATATAAAAGAAATCATGAAATAAGTTAGCAATTTTGAATTACGAATAAATATCTATGAATATTATGGGAGTTAAATTCCAATACTATTGAGTATTTTCCTAATCCATCAAATGAAGATTTCCCATTAAATGTATAGGATACATGTTAATATACTGAAAAATAATTGTTGTACTTGATTATTTACTAGCTGACTATCCGATGTTACTGTCTTACAATAGACAGAATTAAATTCTACTGAAATGTAAAATCGTAGCGGCTGTAATGAAACATATTTAAAGATTTAAAGTAAGGAATCAAAAGGGTGACAGAAGCACTAATTAGTAGTGACAAATACCTGGCTCAAGAATCATGAAAGAAGACTACACGTGAAGAAGATGGACAGCAAAAGCTACCCAGAAGCAAATTTAAACTCGGACTATAATCTGTTTATTATGAAGTGCAGGCTGTTAGTGAAGAAACTCAAGAGAGGAATTAAAACAAAGAGATGGGAATTTGAAGAACTGAAACAACGGGAGGTGCTCCAGAGTTTCCAAGAAGAAATGAAGAACAGGTTAATGGAGAAAGAAACAATATAGACGAGAGATGGGTACTCTTTAAGAAAGAAATTACTAGAGTAGCCGACGAAATAGTAGGAAGAATAGCTCAGACCAATAGAAAAGCATGAATAACAAACGAAATAATTTTAATGATTGATGATAGGCGTAAATATAAAAACAAGGGAGATGAAAATGGTAAAGAGCAGTAAAGACGCCTGACGAACGAGATAGATGGTGCTGAGCTCGGTTGCAACATACATTTAACATTCCAATAAAGTAATATAAGTTAAAAAAATTATATTAATATAGACATTGAAGATTTCGTGGTGAAAGGAAAAATAGACGCAGCTTATAGGAAAATCAAATAACCATTCGGAGACAGGTAAAATAATAGCAAGATCATCAGGAGAGCAGATGGAAAGCCAATTATAGATAAAGAAGAAAAGGCGGAAAGATGGAAGGAATATCAAAAAGACTTGTATTACGGTTGTAATACAGATCAGACATTAATAGAAGAGGAAGAGGAGGTTGATGATGAAGAGTCGGAGTTTGACAGGGTGCTGACACATCTGAGCAATGATAAAGCGCCAGTAGTTGATAAGACCATCGGGCGAGAAACCAATATCATGACTTTTCAGGATAGATTGGGAAATCTACGAAACGGGAAGAATACCATACGATTTTAGTGACAGCATAATTATACCCATACCGAAGATCACTGGCGCTGATAGATGCGAACATCACAGGATAGTTTAGCATCCCATGCGTGCAAAATATTAATGAAAATAGTATATAGGAGAATGGAACGTCAAATAGAATGCGAGTTAGGGGTGTTTAAGCTGACTTCCGCTGGTTGTTCCACTGTTTCAGGGTCATAACCGTAATACCGAGATTCATCCCCTATAAGGACTTGTGACAAAACAAACAGAGACACTCACTTTAAACGTTTCTCCTACTGGTCATCGGAATCATGGCAAATCATTAGGATTATTTGAGTTGTACTTCAGGAAATTCCAGTTATTTCGCCCAACTCGTTGCCTGCTCTGCAATGGTCAGAGATGATATCATTGTGTACGTTTGTTTGTACTGGACGTTCAAGTGACATGGGGCCGTTTTCGAATCGGACAAACCAATCAATTTATTACCTACCTTCGAGCTTCCCGATGCATTAAAACTTTTCTTTCATTCTGTTGCTGTTCACGTAACAGTTATAATTTAATGCTAAAATCACCGATACCATCTGTAGGGGCTTAAGAAAATAATCACTGTCCGCTACCCTGAAAAATACTGAAAAGTAAATGGCCAACTGAATAGATGTGCTCAAACAGTCGATCGCGGAAATATGTACACATGTCTTCAAGAAACTAAAACCTGACCGTCTTTCGGTGGTTACTTGATCGGCATTAATCATAAAAAATGATACAATTTAAATCCAGGGAGCAATTTTAGAGCTTTAGTAGATAATGCGCCGATGTCCAAGCATTAATGTGACATACATTATCTATACTAATAAATGAAATTGAAGTGCCCGTTTGATATTTCAAAATAAATGCCAAAATTTAAGTGAAAACTGCTATTTATACAATTCCTAATATAAATGCCTTTTTAAAATTTTTCTCTGCCTGTTTGAAAGTTTGTCTTGAAATAGGCTCCCAAACTGCTCAACTGATTTTATTGAAACTGTTGTTGAATAGAGCATGAATTTAAATTTTTGATATTTTATAGGCTTTAGGAGAATTCTAAATATTTGTAAAAAGTCTACTACTGCTATCTAACGGGTGTCATCACGAACAAGCCGCGCCAAAGGCGGCTGGAGCTATAAAACTCTCATGCATGACAGCTTAGTGTCATTTTACCTGTTTCGGTTCTGCTGTCGTATAAAGCTTTTATAGTCTGATGTTTGATTTCTTGCCTTTGTCATTCTGAACTTCCGATTTGATTTAATGATGAACAGGTTAGATACTATTTCAATTTTAGTATGGATAGTAGAGTTCTACCTCTGTAGGTAAACTTCAAACCGAGTCGCTTCAATCGTTCATCTCACAATATATTCGGAAAACGACTCTTATTTTCAATTCTGTATTAAATTTAAATAATTAGTAAGCGTTAAGGTACGACCATCATTTTTATATTGGTAATTTATTTTCGTATGCATTCAAATGAAATAATCAAAATTAATGGATTACAATAATAATAAACGTTAGATTCTAAAACCTTTTGACGTTAAAATTGCTTAAAAATATATTATGAATTTAATTTAGTACGTCACACAAACTTTTAGAGTGTTTTATCAAAGATTGAATTGAAAATATTTTTAATTGGATCTTTGTTTTCCGATATTTGGCTTGCTTAATGGTATATATCTTTGATAAGCAAGCTCAGTGTTCGTCATTGTTGTCGGAGTAAGAGTTTTAAAAATTGTTGCTTCATTAAATGTTGGAAGTGTAAAACCCACTACTTATTGATAAGTAATTTGAATGAGTCATTATTTGTTTAAATATGGATTTTGAAGCGAACGTAACGTACGGTTCTGTTATAATATAAATGATTCATAATTATTTTCAGATACGTTCCTAGTTTGATTATTGAATTGTTAAGTTAAATTGCTTGAGCAAGATATCGAATTAAGCATACACGAAAATTTAAGTTAAAACTCCTGTTTCAATCCCAGAAGTTTTCAATGAAATCGTTAAACAGTTTCGGAGCATAAACAGATCGAGAGAATAGGCAACCCATATTCACTTTTTGGAGACTTGAATGCGAAGAAATATTTATATTATACAATTTTAATATCTTCGTTAATATATTGAAATGAAACATGCACAAATATTTAAGTTAAATCGCCCGTTTTTAAGCCCTCAAATTTTAATTGTAATCCGTTGAGCCGTTTCGAAGCCTATTCGAGAGAAACATATAGAGACAGACAGATATACACTTCAATTTTATTTATTGATATAGATTATTAAATTATTAGGTTAAATTGGTTGTTTATAATTTTGTTTTTCCTTTTTCTATTTTTATATATTATTTGTGCAAGTATGTACAGATATTTGAGATGATTCGTCCGGAGCGCGCAATTTGAAAATGAATCTTTGAAGCTGTACTAAAATAGAATTAATTTAATTATCGCGGATACAAACGTAACACGATGACAGTTACATATCAGTTTTATGAAAAAGTAGACAGTGTTATTGGTGGAAAGTGGTTATGAAAATCAACTCACTCAACTGAAAACAAAATTACAGGACTTTAAACTAATATAAAGTCACGAGTCTAGATAGCCGGTGGAGCTCGTTATCGTAAAATCTTCCAAATAGTTTATTGAATAAATTTAATGGATTTTTCTTCTTGAACAGAGCTATCTGAGAATTGTATATGAATATAGGGCAATTAACTAGGTTATATTTTATTGAGAAAACCATGGATTTAACTTTGCCAGGGTTGAAGGAGAAACCAATTTCTTCGGCCCACTCGGTGACTATAGATTGCCCCTTGCATTCTACTAATTAGAGGGTTGATGCTCTGGCAAGGAGAACAATGTCGGCATATATAAGTATTTATATAATTTATATCAAGGGGGAAGGGGGGCCCTTGATGAAGCCTAGGTCGTCGACTGCTATGAGAAAAGTATAATGCTGAGGGAGGATCTCTGAGCTTTGCCATTCTCCAATAGGAATTCATCCGAAATGACGTCATCAACCCTCACGACGATGCGTCTATCCGTAATAAGGCTCTCGATCATGTCGAGGATGTCCACGTTGACACCCATGTTGTTTAATTTATTGAGACTTCCCCATCTTCAGGTCTCAAATACTTTAGTGACATCAAGGAACGTTGCGATGTCCTGATGATAACGTAGTTATCGAAGCTAGTTAGTAGGGACAGCGGGGAATCATCCATGTGGAAAGGGAAATGCTTCGGACAGAGAACATTGTGTATTATTTTTGTTTCATATTGTAATTAATTTTTATAGTCAAGAAAGTCTCCTTGTGACGCGACTTTAATCTCAATAAAATAATTAATGTTTTTTGTTTCGATAACTTCCGAGTGTTACAATTTCATTTGTTTCTATTCTTTTAATGTCTGAGGTTCCTTGAGTTAAATTCTACATTTTGAACACAGCCAGGGACGAAATTTGTGCCAAGATGTCGCAACTTTTTAATTCAGTACCTTATCAGCAGTTGAGGATCTGAATACAGTTCTTCTTTTCCATGCTTAATTAAAATGTGTACCTTTATTTTCAAGATTTGGTAATCATCACGTAACACAAAAAACCGACCAATTGTTTAGTTTTTGTTTCTTGAATGTAGCGATTTTCCCTCTCCGAATTTCTGTTTCGCATACGTCGGAGGAAGGGGAAGGGTGCAGAAACCTCAAGGCGCCATTTCGCTAAGTGCGCTTGTGTAGCTGCGTCTATCGGATGTCATAACATTAAGTGGTCGCGCGGGCCGTCATAATTCTCGCGGCAGTAAAGCCCGAGGGAATACGTCATCTTGTCTCACCCGATTGCCGTATTGCAGAATAAAACTGCACAACAGCGGATAAAACTGCTCTATTTGCTTTTACGAGTCCGGGTCCGGAGAAGAAGTGCTTCTAAAATGTAAACATGTATGTCATTCGGCGAATGCCAAAGTGGTCCTGAAAGTAGATTGGAAGTGGAGAATACATCTTCTGTTTACCAGCTGGACCTCTCTGGAAGAATCATGGTCTCGCTGTTTGATAACGTTGCCAGTCATCAACTAGAGTAATGTAAACCTCTATTTTTCACATTTATTGGCCATGTATTTATTCACGGCAATGTATACAATGCTGTTACTTTTCCTAGTAACTCTTTTACCACTTATAAATTTATTTATTGAAGAAAATTGCGGAATTGTATTTTTTTGTAATATACAATTTAACTTCTAAGGAAGTGTAAATGCTTCAAATGAAACTCAGTAAAGCATAAAGCTTACTTTAGATGAAAGACAAGAATATAAAAAAGTCGACCGGACCAGGGGCTCGAACCCAGGATCTCCCGATATCCAGCCGGGGGCTCAAAAATGATGTACCATGCATATTTTCATTCTGTCATGTGTTACGGTATTGAAAACTGGGATCATTCGTATCAGGAGCTTCACATTTTTAAACTACAAAAGCGGACCGTACGAATAGTAACTGGTGCGGAGTGGAATACCACTTGCAAGCCTTTGTTTCGCAAACTTGAAATTTTAACCTTGCCTTCTAGAAATTTTAAAATTTGTAAGGGGCAACATCAATCTATATGCTCTAAACGGTTCAAGCCATTCGTACAATACAAGAAATCGGTCTCAGCTCCGTGTTGAAAAACATCGTCTAAGTCTTTTTGAAACCAGCCTTCACTATTCCGGTATAAATCTATACAATACTCTCCTGGAAGAAATAAAAGCTTTAAAGGTTCAAAAATTATTTATAAAGAGTTGTAAATCGCTGTTAACGAATGGAGCGTATTATTCACTGAAAGAGTTCGTAGATAGGAAGGACTAAACAGTTTGCTGGCGTCTTATCAAATTTTTTTATATAGGAGCGTGTTAGTAATTTGAGGTAGAAGAGGTAGAACAAATCTATGTACACATCCCTGCCTCCTTGGCTCAACAGCCCATTGAGGGCCTAGGCCTACCGAGTCGACTGCAGACTGTCATCTTACATGACACATTCCGAATTTGGAGTGACACGTGGTCAGCGTATCGATCCTCCAACAGTCTTAATCCCGGTCCTCGCGACCATGACGACACAAACATCCAAGCCCTTGCTAGGATTCGAACCCGAGATCTCTGAGTTGGGAATCATATGTTAACTATGGATGTAGAGAAGTGTAAGAATAACATTAAAATTAATCATGAATATTTTTGCAATAATTAAGAACTTACCATACTGCCTGTAATAAAAGGGACTAGCCTATTAATTTCAAACTTAATGGCGAGTGTTGTTTATTAGCTCTTGGGGAGTGGCGCACAAATACTTTTTCGATTCAGAGCCTGAGTCGAATCTTACGATAACTCAAATAGTACACCTCGGATCCGACTCTTGGAATCGACTCAAGCGGACGGTTTGCTCAAGATTCGACGAATCGAGCAATTTTTTCACGACTGTAAGACTTAAATGACTCGCTCACGGCTATACGAATCGAACAGTGTGCCGTAACGCTTTTTTACTGAGTCGTTTTAGAGAACGGTTCTTTTATAAGAATCGACCCTTTGAATCGATTCTCGGTTCTTTTGCCCATCTCTACCTTTTTTAATTTTTCCCATAATACTTCCCATGGGAACGCTGGGATTAAAAACTCTTTTTCATTTAAAGAAAGATTCTAAATATTTGTGGTACGTGTGATGACAAGTGTGTAAATTAATATGAGAAAATGTTAATTCCTCTTATCGAAATTAAATAATCACCTAGTAAACATTTTTTTTGGATTCAACCCTGTATAAAGTTAAAAAATTTCTTTAAAATATTCCCACATACTAGTGGCATACTCAATAAAATTATTGGCATTATTGTTGTTGTAATAAATTGACACTGGTGACTTCAGAAACAGCAGGTTACATTTGAAGTCATTTTACAGAGATATAATGAAATAGGAAATGTTAACGTATACATCAATTTGGTTTCTTTCAACACTTCATTTGCACAGGTAAAGTTCGGGAAGTGTATATACAAGAGTTTTTAGTTCTATGTGTCAAATTGCTTATATGTCGACGTTACTAAATATACACTTATAAACCTGCCATTTAAGGAAGTAATACATTGCCGGAAAATCCCGCATATACCTTGGAAATAATTCCATAGAATAATACGGTTCTTTATTTATATGTATTATTCATTCTCATATTAGTCAGTAAGATAAATATTTAATATAATAAATAACGGTGATATTTTTTCAATTTCTCGATCAAAACATTTATTTTTCCTGTGTAAAACACAGAAATCGAAGAATGTAATAAAATCCTATTGAGCAGAAATTGCAAGGGACCTTCAAAGCGATAGAATTTATTTTTTATTCACAAGAATGAAAATCTACAAATGTAGCGGAAGAATGTCGATGAAAGCTGAGCGACTGCGTGCAAGGGAGAGAGTTTTAAATCGAGGGAATCTCTCCAGACGTTTCCCCATTCCCGAGATTTGAAGACTCGTGAGTTATACGCCACTGTACAACTCAATACACCACTATATCATGATTTGAAAATAAATTTACATTATTGAAATACTTGAGAAGAATTTTCAGTTCTCACTAGTGTAAACGGAGACTGCTATTTTAAATGAACAAATAAATTTTCTTTTCTGTTAGGTACAAAATTATTAAAATCAATATAAAAGCAACGGGCTACTTTGGTTTATGAAAAAAACATTAATTACAAAAGGAAATGGCATAATTAGAGACCAAATAAGTTATAACATAAGTAATAATCAAGATTCTGTAAAATACCGACAGTTAGTTATACGTGTCAAGTGAATCCTTGTGGTTTTTTGTTGTAAGTAAAGTGCATTAGTATATCTACAAATAATATTTTTTTTATTTTAAAACTTTCAAAACAAGTAATGTAAAAATTTGTAATAAGGGATAGCAAGAAAATAATTGTAAGTAAAGTAATTAAAACGTTTCGTCCCCAACATTCGGGACCTCTTCAATTCATTTATGTTCCGGATGTTGCGGTAGCGACACAAACTTTTAATAAGATTTTAATTAGTGAACTGACGAAGTTCCGAAAGTTGGAGACGAAAAGTTTTAATTCAAATTAAATTCTCCTATTTCTGACATTTGGCGATTTTTTGTATTTATATATAAGAATTAATTGGATTGGGTGATTTGGTGTAAATGACGACAGGGTATCGGATGTTGTTCAATCTCCTGTTCATGTGCTTTGAAGGGTAGTCACCAGCAATTAAAATAATCCGGACAATATTTATTGTTTTAAAGAAACTTAGACTTACAAAATATCTCTCAATAAGATAGTATATCGTTTTTGGTTTCGAGGATATTGAGATTTACAGTCACAACATGTATAAGAACGACACAATCCGCACAAACTGCTATAAGAAACCAACAACGATAGTAGAAACATATTGTGGTGCTTTTATACCATCTATTCTTTTCTGCTAATTGGCTACTTCTCAACCTAATTAGTCTTCATCTTAGACGATTTTATATTTTCAACAAATGACGTCTAGCCGTATTTTAGCTTCCTTATATATTATAATTCTTAGTATTATGTTGTTTCAAAATTTCATTTGTTTGTTTTTGTGTTTTCATAATCATTCTAATTTGGAAACTAAAATAAAAATTACAACAAATTATTTATTTCAAGTTTTCAAAGTGAGTTTCTACTTAGTTGTTGATAATGTGGTTTAAGACATTTATTTTTTAAATTTAAAAACTTTACAGTTATGTATAATTACCACATCCTACCTAATTTGCTCAGAGTGTTACATCCTTTCCCTCTCTCTTCTGTTCTTACCTCACACACTTCCCTCGCATCTGATGTTACAAGTCTCTAAAGTCCTCCACATTGTTTTCTCTTCTCTTATTCTGCTTAGAACTTCCTGGTTAGTTACCCTATTCGCCCATCTGGTTTCCGGCATTTTTCTATTGCAAAAAAATTCAATAGCTTCTATTATTTCTGCAACTCCTGTCGTCCAGGTTTCGCAAACATGTAACAAAGCCACACTCCATACGAACATTTTTAATAATGACTGCTTAGTTAATATTAGTATCTGGTATAAAGTTATATTTGGTTCTGTCGCACCAAAACAACTTCTAATTCAAAAGTGTTATCATTTTCTGTGTTCTCGTGCTAGAAATTTTAAGTGATAAATTCAAATAATTTTTTCGGTTAATAAAAACTTGAGAAAGAAAACTCGCATAAATTTCCACGTCCCGGTGTTTAAGAAAACATTTCAAATAAAAATCGAATACGAAATAAAAATTATGAGAATTATTATTGCACATGTTGGTAAGTGTTTAGGTAAAAGAATTCAGTAGAGGTGATGAGTAATTATATTTTAGACACTGGCATAATTCACTTGAATCTGGAAACTGATGGCTATAAATTTTTGTTTTTAAGTTATTTGCTACTCCATATTATTATTTAAAACAGGAATTAAGAGTAATTTCGTATTGTATAGGAATTGTATAGTTAGGAGGGAGCGATTGGTCAGTTAGCGGCGGCGGAGGTTGAGTTGCAGTTCGTTCCTAGGTCATACATAATGCATGAGCCACCACGCAATTCGAAAAAGACAGACGAATATCGCACTGCACCGCACTTCTTTATCTTTTTCTCTCCCCCCAGAAACAGGAAAGTTTCAATTGAGTCTGAAAATCCAAGGCGAGGAACACGGACGAAGTGGGGGAGTGGACGTTCTGTATGAGGCGTTATTGGATATCTTGAGGCGCCACTGGGGTCTCATCTTTCCTGACTCTTCTATCGCTGAATATAGACACTACATCTCGTCTCTCGTCTCTCGTCTCTCGCCTTCCCGCGAACATGATGTGGGGCGCAGACAAAGGATCCGGCCGGCACACGCTTTACCATTCACTAAATCACTAAAAAAAGTGGACACACTACAGCATTCACTGGAAATAATTCAACTCAAATAAAATAATACATGCGCTTACAACTGTTTCAAATCTGATGTTAAATTGCCATGAACGCTTACACACAATTATAAAGCTACCACACTTTATACTTTCTCGTTTAGGATTTCAAGACCGGAATTTCCGTAGCAAATAGATTAACAGACTCAAGTTCTCTTATTGCTCATCCTGTCTTCTATGGGAAAATAATATCAAACGATGGGTTACGAAAAATTGTTTTCTATTCACCTGCCTGAGGATTAGATTTCATTGTCACAAAAAAATTCAAATGTAATATTTAACGAACTTGGGACGATTATTATTTTTATAATAATTACATTTCTGTTTAGCTTATATATATATATATATATTTGTTTTTAAGTTATTTGCTACTCCATATTATTATTTTAAACAGGAATTAGGGTAATTTCGTATTGTATAGGAATTGTATAGTTAGGAGGGAGCGATTGTTTAAAATTTCTTTGTTAGATTGCTGAGTATATATTCTGTGTATTTTAATTACGTGAATAATGCGTGTATTATATATATCAGGCGATGAAGAAATGCAAGGAAAAGAAGTACAAACCCTAAGGTTTTCCGATGATATTGTGCTGTTAGGCGAGTAAGAAGACTTGGAAACTAATAAATGGTATAAACATGATTCTGGAGGAAGTGTAAAACATGAGGATTTATAGAGGGAAAACAAAGGTGATGGAGTGTAGTATGGAAAATAGTGGAATAACAAAGAGTGTTAGACTGGGGAGAAAGTTAGGGAAGCATAATAACTAGGGATGGTAGAAGTATAGTAGACATAAAGAGTAGGATGGCACAGGCAAAGAAAACTTTCGCAGAAAAGAGGAATTTACTTAAGGTCAATATAAGTATGAATATTAGGAAATCATTATTAAATATGTTCGTATGGAGTGTGGCATTATATAGATGTGAAACTGGGACGATACGAATTGCTGAAAGGAAATGTATAGAAGTATTCGAAATGTGATCCACTCATATGAGTGGATAGGGTAACTAACCAGAAAGTTCTAAGCAGAATAGGGGAAGAGAGAACAATTTGGAGGACTTTGACCGAGAGAAGGAATGTATGAGTAGACCACGTTTAGAACCTGGGTGTCTTGTAAAACTAGCATTGGAGGGACGCGTGTAAGTTAAGAACAGTAAAGGGAGGCCAAGGTTGGAATGTGCTAAGAAGATTAGGGAGGGTGTGGGATGTGGAAGCCATGTAGACATGAAAAGGCTTTCGTTGGATAGGTTAAAATAGAGGGTTGTATCAAAACCGTCTTAGGAATGATTACAACCTCACAACAATTATATTCCACCAGCACCATCTTGAAGACGACTAAATATTATGTAACAATTATTTCACCATTAATTCCAAAATTCCGCATACAGAAAAGCGACTGGTCGTAATTCTCCTTCTCCTAAACGGATTAACCGATTTTGATTGATTTTTTGTGAATTTATGGGGTCGTCTGGATAGGTTATTTTAGCTATAATAGGACCCGATAGGTTGCGCTGTTGTTAAGATCCTGTTGTTTTTATTTTCTAACCCATATAATTTATTTTTGCATTCCAACTTGTAAAAGCTTGTTATAAATTTACAACCTGAACGTTTGAATAATATGTGGCATATGCTTTACGTTAATTGCGTTGTTACTTGATATTGTTTGACATTTCTGTGTTGGATTGCTGAGTATATATTCTGTGTATTTTAATTACGTGAATAATGCGTGTATTATTTATCAATTACTTGGGACATTGAACAAATGAAGGGTGCATTGTGAAATGTGCAATATTTTAATTACGATTTACAAATAAGTTCATTTCAGATGCCCTAAATAAAATATTTGATTTCCAGCGTTCATTTGTTCGATTTTGATGAGAGGGATGTGAAAAATGTAAATTTTCAAAAATGTGAACGTCTATTTTGTGGTTTAGTCACGTATTGACAAAGAGATTAATTACTGCTGAATTAAATACTGCAGCAAGCTAATATAATCTAATTACCGGTCTACGACGGGCAGCCAGTTAGTATGCAAAATTCCGCGTCCAAAATATTTAAAATAGAACAATTATTACATAAAGTACTCGGCATTTGTCAATTTAAAATATACATTATTTTAATGAATTTTTATTCATAAGACCGGCCTTTTTTAACGATATATATCTGTTTACAACAAAAGTTAGATATATATACTAGAGATATGAATTCATTCTAAGGGTCGTCTTATCGGGCCTTCTCGTGGTACAAAATACTTACAAAAATCTTACACGGAAATTGCAGTATGAGGAAATTGGCAAATGGTTACAAACTATGTAATTGCTCTTTCTTCTTCACTTAGGCTTGGAACTTGCTGCTGGATGTCCAGGTCCTGAAACTCGGCCTCACCGAATTTCCCCGTTGCTGTAATGAGCACCTTGCCCATTTAGTTTTCTTCCTGGGTGCCACGGACAATGTTTAATACTTAATATATTGAATTCCAAATCTTACCGTATTAATTCTCAATCACCACCCTCAACATCCTGAATCCTTAGTTACATAATGCTCAATCTCTATGTTCATTCTTCATGTCCACTCTTAAAGTTCAATCTTAATGTCCTAAAATCAATTTTTACTGGGTTACAAATCACTTGCATTTACATAAGTGTTGTAGTCTACCAAATGCCAGGGCACTCGAAGCATAAAATATCACATTTCGACTCACATGTATTTACAAATTTGATTGAAATATTTTTGTTTATTTCCTAAAATAAAATAAAAAGGAGTTCTTTTACGAAGGAATGGGTGAAATTAAATTGGCTCTTAGTATTTATCCGTTTTAATTCACTTGAGGAATGAAATAAAATTAGTTTGATGTAAAAGTGTATAAGATCGCGATGTTCGTCCAAATTATGAACGAAACTTACAATCACATTATAGTTTAAGGTCTGTGCTGTCCTTTAATCCTACGACTCCAAAGCTGGTTATTTGGATCCGAAACAACGGCACAACCGCAAAGTATCAAATCAAAGCGATTATCTACAGCGGGGATACTACGGCAAATTGAACGATTTTATGTCCCTCTTATTTAAGTATTGGGCTTAAGCGTGCTGCTAATACGAGACGTGCAATTCGCGTTTTAATTAACGAGCATTTGGAATACGGTTAGAATGTAATCAATGTTCGTTTAATAGCTTAGCAGACGTATATCCATGCAAATTCCGTGCTTATAATGAAAAGGATAAAGTGATGCAAACGTAAAAAGAATTCGACGTTTTAAACATTTTATTTTGGAACTACGCAGTCACACATTACAAAGAATTACTTTTATTTTGACTTTCAAATTACAACTTCTACTAATTTTTGTAATTGAATATTCAATAATTGAAATAATTAAGAAGTAAATATTATTTATTAAAATATTTCTGTGTATAGAATATTACTTATTAAAATATTTCTGTGTATAGAAACTCGTTGCCTTTAATTTTGATTCTGAAACTATTCTTAAATCCTGTTCTAATTTGTTTCAAGTCACTGGGAAAATTCTTTTTTATGCTGTACTTCAGAAATATTGCTGCATTATCATCTTTTAAAAATAAAAATCCAACCAATTCGATAGCAAACAATTTTATATTTCATTACGATCCTTCCAATGTTTCGTCCTGATTCGTCCAGACTTCCTCGCATAACTATACAAAAATTTACAAAAACAATTATAGTTTTGAATACAGTATATTTCTTTAAAATATAGAAAGTATAGCTTTCGATTATATTATAAAAATAAAGCACACTTACATTATAATGGATGAATCTATATATGAATGCCGGTAAATGTTAATATTGTTTTCTGACAAATCGGATGGAATTTTATTTGTATTATATAAATAATTCTTAACTTGCATGGTTCGATTTAATGATGTTTAAAGCTAAAATTTTCACTTCGTACGGAATAAAACTTTACCTTACCAGGGAAAATTTTCATTATTACATAAATACGTCGTTAAGTATACATTATATAAACTGCTAGCGTATTACATTAGTGTTAGGATCTATTATTATGAACTAGCTAGGTTTTTATTTATATTATCCCGGTACATTATTTAATTTTTCGTCAAAATATAACTAAAACGACATCGAAAAAGACACAATATGAACCTCAAATATACTTCCAGTATCTAGCGAAAGTCCAAAATACTCCCGGTACTAAATCAGGAATAAATATATTTTCAATATTCTAATAGAATAAAACTTTTCCCGCACTTAATGGTTAAATTTGTACTCAAATCGCATATTAAAGGTCATAATATAACACAGCAACTCGCATTACACCGGTTTCGACACCAAATTCGATAGTTACCTTTTTATTTCCATATTAACATTTACTTAATTTTAAAATTTACCTTACGCGAGAAATAAAACCAATTTATAAATATATGTATACATTGTATCGACGATCCAAACAAGTTCAGTTTTCTCAACCTGCTGTAACAATAGATAGTAAGTGGAATTTACGATATAGAACGCGTAATAGGACTTATAACTCGCAGTTGGTTTACACGCCGCGGCAATTCCAAGATTATCTTCCCGTTGAATTAAATTTTTATTCAATTAATATTATATTAATATCGTCTGCAATATATTGAAATTAAATATGCACGAAAATTTAAATTAAATTACTTTCTTTTAAAACCCTCAAATTTTCATTGAAATCCGTTGAGCTGTTTCGGAGCCTAATGGAGGCAAACATACGGACGGACAGACAAACAGATAGATAGACAGACAGACACTTCAATTTTATTTATCGGTATAGGTTAAAGTTTAGTTTCACTGTCTCACGGGGATATTTATTCGCCAGGTTCCCGCAAGTTCCTGAAGAATTAAACTTTCGTTTATTTTTACCTCTTACTGAAATTATTGTAATTCAATGCTCCAATTAAAACTCAGCCAAGAGGCTATTAAATTTAATTTAGAAGAAATTATTTATCGCAGAAGTTGGCATTTCTCTGTGTTAACAGATGATTAACACAAATATTGTATTTTTTTATTGCAATATAATTTGTACTTTGCTTGAGGTCAAGGAGGAATACACGTACGTGTCATTTAAGACGTTGGTGTTTAATGGGATTTATTTTTTTGTCATTATTTCTCATCATCACCAAATTAAAAATTGAATTTGTTTGGAGTGTAATTACAAAATATAAACATTATTATAAGTTTAAATAAGGCCAAAAACAAGCAAAAAATTAGTGAAAGATAAACTATAATTTTAAAAAAACAACTACATGTTTCGGTCCTGATATGGACCCTCTTCAGGTTGAACTTATCATATATCCATATCAGGACCGAAACATGTAGTTGTTTTTAAATTATAGTTTGTTGTATTTCACTAGTTTTCTGTCTGTTTTTAAACTTATATTAACTTACAGACATTAATAACTATTACATAAATATTATTTTTTGGTTTGACTAAAAATGAAATGTCAAGCTTTTGCTCATTGTCAGGCTTTCATATAACTAGAAAATTAGGCAAAATTATTCAGTTGATAGTCATTTAATACAGTGTTTACGAGAATGGCTTTGGTAAATTGCTTTATTTTCCCATTTCAGAATGTGCGAATTTATACCGTTAGAGAGATTAAGAAATCCAATGAAATCAATGATTCTGACTCGTGAAGAGGCCATCAAATTGTTGAAATATTGTTTTTCAGATTCTCAGAGAGTAGCGTCGACGTAGTTTCTGTCAATATTGGATTTGATGACATTATTGAAGCACACTGCGTGGCTTTGCTTCGCAGTGGAAGCGCATGCGCCCCTCCCCCCTCCCACCCCCTCTACGCCAGACAGCGTCGGGAGGGGGTGTTGATAATGAAGCCCGTGCTATTAGTACCCCCTCCCCCCGCAGGCCGCAATCAGTGTCACTGATCAATGGCAAGTTGGTAAACACACCATTGATTTCCCAAGATGTGAGAGTCTGTATTGACTCGAGTGCGCATTGGCAACGTTCTTCCGTCCCTAGTCCTGCAAGAACATAAATAATTATCTACCTCGTGACTTGAAACTGATTTTCGTTTATTTGTAGAACGTAACTTCATCAGAATATAGTTTTATTTAAATTTATTATACAGCACGTCAATTCTAACTGCAAATTCTTATATATCGTTATAAAATACTTATTCATCAAAATTATATGTTCTGTTCATATGCCCTAATGTAATTTCTGTTCATATGTGCTAATGAAATTTATATTGGTCGCTAAGGACTTTTTTTGACGCTACCTAAAATAAAATAAATTAAAAAAATATCGAAGGAGATACATACATATCAAAAATATAATTTGTAAACAAAGAACAATTATTGATTATTAAATGATTATCAAAGTAGCACTGCAAAATTATTCTGTTCAAAAGTCAACCCACGAAAACCGATAAGAAAAACAGTTGCTAGGGTATTTGTTTTTTCTTCCAAGCTATATTTCCTTACCTATAATCGTTATTTTTTCTACATTGTCATTATTACTATTGAATATAATTTTTTTCAATTAATGAATAATCCTTACATTTAAGTTACAACAGTTTTACGCATACAATAAAAATTTCAATATCTGACATGCTTTGTTGAATTGATTTCCAATGCATTTAATTTTTAAAGCACGGCGCCATTTGTTTCACAGGAGCCAACCAATTCCATAAATTTTTCCTTTTCAGACCCCGCATTCCCTTACGACAATCTGAATCGTATATATACAGGTTTCACTAGAACGGGCTAGTAACTGTGCGTTCTTTTCTTTGCAAAATATAGGACTATCGAAGGAAAATAATGAAATATGAATTTAAAACTGAGTGTCTGCGTTTCCCTGGACGATTATATGAATTATTTTAATGTTCTAAATAAATATGTAGTTATACTTTTTTAACGTTACAATTCTTAAATTTACATCTCAACTATTACTGAAGAACAGTTATAACGCTACGAATCGAAAAGCAGCATCAGAGGCTATGAAATTGAATCTAGTGGATTAGGATATAAAAATCTCGTCCGGACTGCGAATCGAACACCAGACCTTTCAGCGATACATTTACCATCAGAACTAGTATCGTCGACTCTCTTTTAGGTAATGAGCTACCTCCATCTGTTGTGCAGATTTGAACAATATACTAAATCACATCTTTTGCAGCGTAATTTTCCTTCCGAAAAGGTCATTATTAAGTATTTGTTACGGATTATTTACAATTTTTAATCAAATAGTTACAGAAAATTTCTGGCAGGAGTTAACGTCACTGCCTCGCTTCACGGAGGTCCAGGGTTGGAATCCAAATGTCCGTGTTCGTTGAGGGCGAGGGAAACTGACTACGTATCACTCTAAATTCGGGATGTGCCATAGACGATGACAGTCTATAGAGGTCGTGGTAGGTCAAAGCCCTCAAGATCTGCAGATCCAAAAAGAAAGAAGTTACAGAAAATTGTTTATAATAAGAAATTTTATTTTAATGTATATTCAAATATAATTTTTACAATCATTTGTTAATCATAACTTTATGTAACTTAAATAATTAATAAAAATTAAAATCCAACTAATCAACTTTCAGGGTGTAATGAGTGTATGGAAATCGCCCTTTTTTTTGATCAGGGGCTGAGAAATTCCCCACTGGAGACACTCAGTCGGCATCAACAAGCATAGGCGACAGCAACGCGCCAATAAGCGACCCAGGCGTGTTAAATCCACAGTTTGGTGGATTAAAGAAGATTTACCTGAGCCCATTTCATTGACCCGAGTATTTTGAATGACTCATCTCCCTCCACAAATTAGGTAGAAAAACCGCAGGCCAAGCTGGACATTTGATTGTCATCCGCCATCCACATCGTGGTGGGAGGCAGGAGAAGTTGACCTGAGGAGGTGAACAGAGAGAAATTAATCAGTTGGGGACAATAATTTGAACAAGATGAAGTCGGGAGAGTGCGTGATAGTTGAGTCACGAGAGTAGCTATAAATTGATGAGTCGGGATGGGGCTATGAAGCAGGAAGGTGAAGAGGATTTTCAAAAGTTTGTTTTGAATCTGGAGACAAATTGAGAGAAGACGGCGGATGGTGAGATCCCGATCACGTCACTTGTTGGTTTCGATTAATAAAACCACGGGTGCTGCAAGCCTCAGAACCCAGTCCCAGATACCAACGTAGGAAGTAGCCGACCTTAAACACAGAGACGCGTGAGTGCCAATATAGAAAAATGCGTTATGTCTGACGTTCGAACCGCACGAAATGCCCAAAACACGACCAATGATTAGATAGAGTCTCTCAAAAATAAATTTGAGCCAGTCTTGGTAATAGATTCCAGGTTTTTGTATTTTTTGTTAATTCCAGTTAATAAATTTAATTTGTTTAAAGTCCAACTTAATAAATGGCTATTGATTTAAATTAAAATTCAACCCGCACACTAATCACATTATAAAACCATTATTCATATTTGACTTTCTAACTAGGATATTGTTTAAAGTATAATTTTCTGTACAGTGTAAATCATTATAATGGTTTTTACTGAAAATAATTTATGTAGCCATATCAAAACGGACATCTGAAACTCAAAACATGAATACTTTACGGTAACGCTTTTGTTTTTCGCTTACTATAATTATAGAAAGAAGAGTTCACTTTTCAGTGCCCACACATACAGATGAAAATGGAGCTGTCATCAACCAGTGATGAAGGGAATGAACGCATCTTTGTGCTTGGTCGTCTGCGCTCTATTGCCAAGTAGGTTTTACCGCCCTCCGAACCTGAGGTCCTATTTATTGTGGGAGAGAGCACAGATTGCATTACATCGCGAGTCTGGAATCGATTGTGCACGGAGCCACATATGTCACGCCGGAATCCTCGCCTTGTTCTCTATTCCTGTTCCAAGTCTAAATTCAGTTGCAAACAAGCCGCAAGTTCGCGTTCAGATATATCAATTGGAATTACCTGCAGACTTGTGTCGCCGAAGGGCTCGGAGTCGAGGACTTGCTTCTTTCAGGTATTGATTCACATACAATTGAATGAAATTGTTAAATACAATCAACTAAATACATAACTTAATGAAAAAAATAGATGTAGAAAACTGCGAGGCTATTTTACAGAACTGTACATATCATGTCCTAGTACATTTAAATGTTCGACCAGATAATAAGTTTTTTCTTTTATTTACCAATTTTTATTTTAAAAATATTGTTCCTAATATGATTTGTCTGAATTCGTGATGCATTTTCACTGCTGCTTAAGTTTGATCATTGTAACTCTTGCCGAATATCTTTGACATAGCAAATCATATGATTATTTTCTGCTCCCTAGAAAACGACATGCAGCAGGACGTTGATTATCCGCACTAATTGGGACCACCTATAGTTGGGATATTCCATTGTTCGGGAAAGCGAATCTATCAAATTTATGTGGTCCTGTAATCTATGTAACACAAAACCGCGTTAAAATACAGTTTACTCCTTAATATTCACATTATTTAGTGTACTCGTTGGTTTTCCGTTGTTGCAGTGTTGGCCTTCGTTTTTTAGCGGCGAGATCTTTTTAACAGATCCTGAATCGATCAACAGCCACCTTAACGTTCATACTACATCATCGCCGTTTCTCAAAAAATGCTTCTACGTGTGATAACCCTTATTTTCGTCACCGTCATCTTCGTCTTCGTCCGTTTTACTTATGGTATTATACTTTTCTTGCACACACGTTATTATTTTATTTTCATTTAAAATTGGAAAACCTGGATCAGTGTCCATTTCCAGCCAACCATTTGCATTTTGCATCTTCTTTAATTCTTCAAACTCTGCTATACATTGAAGTAAGTTTGTAATTCCTTTAGTCTTCTGCTGCTGCAGCTGTTGTACCTCACAATCATTCTTGTAGCTTTCTTCAATTGACCAGAGTTTATTCAACGTTTTTTTAGTATTCAACTGAAAAAATTCAATGTTTGTAAACAATAATTATTTCTAGAAAGAGTAGTAAAATCCGTAGGTCTTAACGAAATCTTGCAGTTGCTACATTTATACTTTGAAAATTAAGATCCTTTTAGTATCTTAAACTGAAGTACTGACCTGTAGGAGCTGATAATAGCTCTCGCAGGCATTTCTCCCCAAAGTGATGACGAATCTTACCTTCTTGAGATACTTCGTTCTCTCTCTGGTTATTAACGTTCACACATGCCGAGGAAACTCAGCCTTGTATGGTAGGTGTAAGTTCTGGGGTCGCAGACTTTCGGTATACGGTTAGAGTGTCCGCTGATAGTTTTGGATCAGTCTACCAGCTGCCTCTGAAGTCTGGTGGAGGTACGTCATTCAGAACGATTTGAGACAAGTACCCAAGAACCCGACCTACTTGATGAAGGTTTTCCAGAATTTACCCTGCATCTCTTAAAGGTGAAAATCTGGTATGACTCTATAGACCAAGGGCCGTAGTCAATCCTGGATTACCTTGACCACCTTCAACGGGTGGATAGGGTAACTAGCCAGGAAATTCAAAGCAGACAAGGGGAAGAGAGAACTATATGGAGCACTCTGACCAAGAGAAGGGATAGATTAATATACCACGTTTCGCGGCATGACTATCTTGTAAAATTAGCATTAGAAGGAAGTATGTGGGGAAAGAACAGAAGAGGGAGACAAACGAATACGCTAAGCAGATTATGGAGGAAGGGGGATGTGGTATCTATGTAAAAGTAATAGGACTGATAACCATGACAACAGCTCTATATATTAAAGAGGAGTTTCCAGTTTCTGGATCACCCTCTGGTACCTCCCCTCCAAAAAAAATTGAGATTGAAAAAACTGTCAGTACAGAACAGTGCATTATGCGAGCAGTGTGGAGAAATTATGAGTTAGAATAACTGACTTCGGCTGTATTTCATTATAAAATTAATAATTTTCTTTCATAATTCACGCCATTCATCGAGTTCGCATTTATTCAGAAAAATTATATGGGTCTCTTTATACATGAATATCATATTTTTAATTTAGCCAACCTCACCTCTGATTGGTAGCCATACTGTAACTAATCCATTTCACGTGTACTTCGATGAAGGAAAGCAAATAATTTCAGAGAAAGAAGAATCATCATAACGTACCTACAATCCTATAATTATATTTTAGGCTCAATCATGCATATCTAATATGAATATTCATAGACACAATGATGGAACGTTACAGTCGGACAATTTCAAAAGAGTGCACATATGTACGGTAAACGTTGTTCTGTTGTTAAATAACGTCCCGGGTTCGAATCCTGGTATCTGAATGGATGTTGTGTGTGTGTTTTCACATTGTGAAAATTATAGATCACGAGTTTCCTCTAGTGTAGTCGCTAATAACCATAGTAGTTGATGCAACTTTAAACAAAGAGATTAAAAAAAAGATTTTTATGAAACAAGTTAATAATATATTTATGGCCGTTCAATATATTTCATTATAAAAAACAGACGTAAAAATAAAATAGTAGTATCCGAATTACAAAATATATATTTATAATGCATTCGAAATTAATATGCAATAACTTTGCTTATGAAACTTATGAAGACAATGATCAACCAAACCGTTTCAACAGTTTGCCTTAAATTAAAGTTATAAACATGATTATATTAGCAATTTTTCATGATGAGATATACTCGCACGTATAGATTTTTTACGAGTAGGGAAAATACATCGAGTTTATTCAAAGCAGTCCAAGATTAAAATAATGTCATATATTAGAAATTAAAAATGATATGATTTAATGAAGCACAGTAAACTATCTACAATTGAGGAACTATAACTTTGTTCTGCACTAAAAGAAGGATTATTTTATATTATAAAAAGTACCTACCAGGTGTGAATAACAACAGGTAAAATAGTTTACCACTTTGAAAAGGAGTATTTTTCTGTACAAGTGCTGAATGTCTTTTATTTACATTTTTCCTATGGCAAATAATATTATAGATTTTGATATGGTACACATTGGGGTACTGATTTCTTCATTCTTTATACTGTAGGTGTAATTCTTTATAATATATTTCATTTTATATGTATAAGTCAAGAATAAAATCCGTTTGATAAGTTTCGTCAAGAAAATGTATTAATTTTGAATTGAATAGACGATATCGGCCATAACCGAAACCATCCACAATTTGTCATTAATTATTCCTTGTTGTTTATAATTTATTCATTGTATTAAAATTTTTATTCTGATGCAACCCTCAACGCTAACCTATCTTGCGCAAGCCTTTTTAATTACCGCATAACTACCTTATGCTCCCCAATCTTCTTAGCAGATTCCATCCTTTGTCACCCCACACAATTCCCTCTAAAACTTGTATTACATGACCCTAATGTCTCATAACGTGGCCTATTACTCTATCCCTTCTGTTGGTCAGCGTTCTCCATATTGTTCGCTCTTACCCTATTCTGCTTAGGCCATCGGTATTATCCACTAAGATCTGTTATACGGAAATTCTTTCCAACTAATTGATACGTATAAACAGTCCAGATGGCAATAATTCTTTTATTAATTATTTCTAAATGTTCCGAAACATTGCGAAATCACAAAAATAACACCGTAAGTGTGAAACATAAAATTCCGTAGTGTAAAAATCTAAGCTAATCTAAAGAAACTGAGTAATTTGAAAATTAAGAAATAAATGTTTAAGGTTTCTGTTTAGTCAGCTCTTGAAACTGACGACTCAACTGAAGTAATGAAGTCAGGTTTTTTCATTCTTAAAAAAAATATTATTGTATTTTACGTTTACTATTTCTGTTTTCCCTGAAATATCTTCTTCCTCTCTTTCTCTAAAATTTGTATTTTATGACCTCAGATATATCTTTCCGTGATTTCCACATGTTTGTATATGCGAGATGATTAGTATGGAAACGTGGTCTCAAATTTCACAGGAGAAAAATTGTCAAAGTGTAAAAGTTGGAACCAAAGAGTTGACTTGCTTCTCGTTTACTTTCGCATATCGCAACACTGTCCGTTTTCTTCTTTCAGGTTTTACGTTTTAGACTTGTTTAATCGCTATGAATGGACTCTTACGGCTTTCATTTATATTTTTCCCTAAGTTTACGATAAGGCGTTCAAATGTAAGGTATGCATATTGCACGTTTAAATTTGGTTTTCAAGTATTTTTTTCGAAATTTTCTCTTCAGACAAAGATTGTAACTACAAGGTTTTAAAAAATTTGATGGAAAAAGTTTCAGAATCAATTCCTCACATTCAGTCCGAAAATGTATAAATACGGATATATACGAATTTTTATGGTTGTTAGAACGTGATGACATGTCGTTTCTATCTGGACTCTGGTTACAGTTGTTACACGAGGAAACATGTTGGGAATAAAATTGATGTTGACCTGAATAGTTGTTAGCACCCACAAATAATTACCCGTTATGCCTAAGTTACTTAGAAGTAACTGATCAGTTAGAATGAATATCAACTGAATAGTTGGAACACTGTTCACACATCAGCTGAAATGTTCAAAGTCATCTAATTTTGACTGAATACAGGTAACTACTCTTCTTCCCATTGAGTTTCTAGAACGAAATAAAAACACGTCGTGGTGTAGTGCGTACTGTCTGACATGCTGCCATTACGGAAAACCATTTACGGATGCTAAGAAGAATCCAGGTCACATAATCTTATAACTCTACAATTATTCATTTCGGCAATATGCTGGCTTCACTTTATTTCTTCTCTCGATATGAGTAATGTATTCCTGAAATATTGCTGTCTAGTTTTGTTACATCCTACATACTGAGTATAAGATACGTTGTGATTTATGTTTTGCCCCGTCCTGTACATCAGAAACAGATTCTTTTCATGGTGAATATTGGAAATGAGTTTCTTAATGTACGACACATTTTACCGCCGTTATGAATCAACTTTGTATTCCTAAAGGGATACGGGGACTGAAATTTGATATACCTGTAAATGAAAAACAACTGAGCTGAAATTTTAACCGAGTGTTAACAACACATATACAGCAATGTACAAAACTTTGTTTCTGTAAACTTGTTTTTTGTTAAGATATTTTCAAAATTATTTTCAAAATTTGTCAATTTACAAAATATTCCTTGCGTTTCATACTTGAATATATTTTAGCTTCTTTACATTAATATGTAGGACTGACTATTGTTATCAATTGTCAGAATTATTTTTGAAATTTAATGTTGGGAAAAATTATTTTTTACTAAGTACACTTACTTAAAAATTAGCACTTTTCATCACTTTGAAAATTTTTTTCACATAAATTACTTGAAAAATATGAAAACTAATATTTTTATTTAAAGGTATTAGCATGCTGATTATGTACAAACAGAATGAAGACAATATCTTAATATTTGTGACGCGTAGAAGGTTTTTGGTAGCTGAAAGTATGAAGCTAAGAAAAAACATTTTTCTGAAGAAAGTAATAATTTATTAATTTAGAATCAGATCCTCTTAAACTGCTTATGAACCTTTAAAAGTTTTGCTACATAATCTGTAAGGTTTATGGGCATATTAATATGGTTTTTGGAAGCTAAAAAAAAACATTTTTCTGAAGAAAAATTTCTTAATTTAGAATCAGATCCTCTTAAACTGCTTATGAACCTTTAAAAGTTTTGCTACATAATCTGTAAGGTTTATAGGCATATTAATATGAAAAATTTAAAAAATCAATTTTTTCACAATTTTTGGCCAAAATTTCACTCCCCGTGTTCCTTTTATTTACTTTGTTTCTCTTAGATTTCATTATAATAACCGGCCTAAGTTGAAGCTGAACAACGGATTAGGTAAAGAGACGGCAGATTGACTTTTATTATTTACATTGTTTTCCAGCACGTACAGAAAATTGTTTCGGAAATTTCCCTCTTGTGATGGGATCTGCACAATAGATACTGACTCCACATTGACATGCAAAATTCTTCATTTGTAAAATCTTTAGCACGACACGTGTTTTGCAAATCTCATCTCCCGTGGCTTAGAGGCCTTGAATCATTCTCATGTTTTATGCATGATTGATTATCCGGGCGATCGAGAGGCTGGCCGATCGTATGATTCATTAGCAAAGCCAACCGAGGGAAGTGCAGATTAGGGGCATTACACGACCGCAGCCACGCGCCTCCGATCCTTAAAAACGCATCGGACTCGCGTCGCGTCGTGTTCCGTCGTTAAGCCGTGTTCAGTGTTCAGTGTTCAGCAGGTGGGAGACAACAGAAACCTCTCTCATGTGTCAACTGTGGCCCTTATATCATTATATCATTTTATCCTATTTTCGTCTTGTATATTATTTTCCTAAGGTACTTTTACGTATGAAACAGGTGTAACACCCACTAATGTTAAAGAAAACAAGATTCATTCTTCGTTTTATTTTTCTCTATATATTTCCATAGAAATTATTAACTTGGGATAGGCCTCTATGTGCTATTCCTTAAGAAGTGGAAGTCGGGGCGGAATGGGACACTTATCGTTTTAAATTTTTTTTTGTAAAATTATGGAAAAAGAAAAATCAACTTATATACGTAAAAAACATTAGTTTATTGTATTACTTACTTAAATTAATATAAACTGAACTTTAAACAACGAATTTAGATTTTTGATGAATTTTTAAAAAGAAACAAATTTCCCGTTATGCTCCACCCCCGGGGCAGAACAGGATAAGATTTTTTCCCAATTAGTGTAATAAAATTAAATTAAATTTAAGAAAAATTTTAACACCTGTCGTGCTTTCTTACTTTTACTTATTTTGCGTACGGTTGATCGCTTTATCATTTTTACCTTTCTTAAAGAGATATTTTTTGCAACTGTACAGTCCAATATTTTCCTCTTTTTTTCCGTTCCCTTCCTTTTTTAATCTATTTCTTTTGTGTACAGCATCGTATAACTCATTATTATAAGGTGACTCAGTTTTTCCTATTTTTTTCTTGATGTACACATTACATTTTACCTTTTACAGTAGTATCCCGTTCCGCCCCGCACGCTTCTTTCAGTTTCAGGTTTTTCACCGAGCCTTAATACAGGCAAATTTAAAGCATATTCGTAAATTATATCTAGTTCACGAATATATACAATTAAAAATTTTAAAGCGAGGAGTTTTGTAGATTATCTTCAGTCGAAATGCTGCAAAAATTATAAATTCACGAATGTAAGATGCCTTAACAAGAATTCATTCACAACGTGCAGTCACGACCAGTTTCTTAAGATACTATTTGGTCGGAACTTGGTCAAATCGGTTGCCATGACTTCTTCCTTGACAAGTTACAATGGTCCACCCCATATTTAATAACCTCTAGCACTATCCAGTAAAAAAGAGGGCATCCCCTTTTACCCCGCTATCCCGTAGTTACTTGGATCGCCGGCACGATCGCACTGATACACACGACACCAAACTCATCGTGGTCCTGACCGCAGCCTTACAGACGTAACCAAAATAATTTCTATCTAAACATACCAAAAACAAACCAAAAGTGGAAAAAAAATAAAACACATACATCACCTGGACCATTTCAATCAAACGATTAACAAGGAAATGATTATTAAATTTCTTAAATATTATAATTCTCAGTAAGAGAAGAATTACTTCAATTGAAGCTCAGCCAAGGACATGAAACTAAAATTAGATGATCATAATGTAAAAATCTCCACCGGACTCGGGGGAACAAATTAATATGAACTTTATTAACATTAATTCGTACACGACTTTTCGTTCCTGATTTTGAACCTCATCTGGTGTGAATTAAAAAAAATTACAAAATAAATATTTACAACATAATATGTATAACACAAAAAGAAAAATTACTCACGGAGACAAGAAATTACGGATGAAAATTTAGATGTGCATGTCGCACAATCGATGAAGCAATCATAGGACTATTGCTAATGAACAGAATAACAATAGAAGAATTAACAATGAGTGAAACAGAAAATTTATTAAAAAACAGTCATAATTTTTTTCAAATCACTTGTATCTTTTTAACAAAGTAATAGAGGAATTGTTCGATTTAATGTGAAGTATCTGTCTCACCAGGTCACTGTGTTTGCAAAGAATGTAGTTTTCAATAGTATTTTTTACTATCTTTGGGTACCGAGATTTTTTCTTCCTTAAGGTACAGGAAGTATGAAATATACTACCTTAGTTCAGTACAATTTCTATTGAGTTAATGGGCTTATTTAGGGACTTAAGTTATTTGTCTACTACATATTTTGAATAAAGAAAATTAATTTTTGGAAGAAGCCACTTTTTATGGCAATATTGTATGCAGGATCGTGAGTTATGAAATTCTTCAAAATGCCTCCCCTTAAATGCTAATTATTTTAAATAACCTTTGATTAATTCAAATAAACCACAAGTCAATAAATAGTAAATTATTTATTAAATCGTCAAAAACACTTAAAACTGTTGCCTGATGAGGTCGCCTCTGTCAGAACACCTTGCCCGGCACTGTGTTCTTTGTAGCACATATAATACTTAGTTTGTGGGCGTGCAGAGGGCTGAAACATTACACTGAGCATGCGCATTTCACACTTAAGACAGTAATATTGAGCTACAATACAGGACAGCACAAAGTGTTTTGGCGGGAGGGATAACACGGGCAGGCGGGCAGTTAAAGTCTTAGAAATAAAACAAAAATTCACACTCATAAAATACTATTATTATAAACGTTCTAACTTACGAAGCAAATAATTTCTCCTAAATTAATCAATGGGCATATATAAGGGAGGGCGCTTGAAAGGTTAATATTTTTGTAAACTGGCGATTTTGATGCCGGTTAAATGACATGTTGACCAAAATATTAATGTCGAATTAAATATATTCGAGTAGTAAACGTTTATAAATAATTACCAGTAAAGTTTTAAATTTGTAAATTATGATTTTTATTTTGTTGAATGTAGTTTAGAAAAGTAAAATATTCTCGTAGCAAGAAGTTTTATTTTCACGAGTATAGTTTTTAAATTTTTTTAAAAACGTTTGTATTACATATCTTTACTTTTGTACTATGTGTATTATGTATGTACTTACTATGATTTAAGTTAGTAAAACATTTAAATGTTTTAAAATATATTTTATTTAGCTCAGTTGTTTGCGTAATTGTCTTATATATATTATTTTTAATTAACTGAAATGGCTTGAATTCATTAATGTATATGTTGTTTAATATTTCAAAAGTTTTTGAGAGGTATAAAACCCAAATTATGGTTTTTTGGTTGGCTATTTCAATCCAGTGGGTTTTTTCAGCCTACGAGGCAAGTCTGTCATCTTCAATGACACTTTCCGTTTTTTCTTTTCGAAGCGGCGTAGCGATTCTCCTAGAGTTTTAACTACAATTTTCTTGACATAGACATTCAACCTAATCTAGGACTAGAACCCAGGACCTCTGTGTTGTAAAGACGGTGTCGCCAACCGCTACGTCTCAGAAGTGGGAAAGACCAAAAGTTACTTATACTGCAACATTACAATGCACCTTTGATCAATTTATACATGTCCATTCTTTACTATTATCCTAGAGTTAGGTTGTGATGAGTGTGATAGTTGTAAAGTTGTGGGAGAGCCTGAGCTTAAGGTTAAGGATCCCGCACCGAATCTGGCATTGAATCAGACCAACTCAGTAGTTAGATCGCCCATCCGGTAAGCTGGATTTCGATGCCCGAGCACAGTCGAAATTTTCCATTCTGGTCTTCTATAGACATTTTTATGATAAAGGAATTTCAATATTTTGTGAGAGTATTTTTAGATAACTTTGCATTTATGTGAGACTTCTTTCGATAATACTGTATTTTATTCCAATGATATGACATTAGTAATCATAAATAAAATATACGGACATTAAATAAAAGACAAATTTATGTAGAAATAAAAGTTTGTAGGAGGTTTTTGGTACTTTCATGGCTTTAGTTTGGAATCACTGGGATGAGCCGAGAACACATGATGCATAAAAAAGGTTTTTCTTATGACGTCAAAACTGCATTTATCGATGGCATGTGCTCACGAAGTTTGTTAATTAGTTGAACAACGTCCAGTGATCCAGCTTTTTATTTCTGAAAATGAAAAACCGTTCTAAGTATTTTATGGAATGATTTCACAGTACGGTGAAAGTTAGATGAACCGCGTAAATTTTTGTAACCGAGTGAAACAGATAAAAAGCTGTCGACTGTTGTGACTGACGCGCAAAGTTCTGGCCGACAAGTTGAAGAGTCAACTCTTTCTATTGAAACCCACATTATTCCTGACGGTCGACCTGTTACTGTTGAAGATGCGTATAAAAAATTGAAGATATATCTTGCCAATTTCAAGTTCAGCCAAACAAGAGAAAGGTGGGTCCGCCAAGCTGATCCTAGAAACCAATGAAATAATAGGTAGGGAAATAATCCTCCCTTAAGTCCAGTTTGGCTCCCTCCGATTTTAATTTGTAAGGTCTATTCAAGGAAAAATCTTTCTCAACAACGATGAGGCCAAATGTATGTATTTAATCTACAAATGGGCAGATGCCCGGTGGCAGATACACAGGACATAAAAGGAGTTCACACGAATTAATAATCTGGCCGTAAGGACCATATTTAACCAATAAATAATTATATTACTTCAATATCAGTCTTATATACGCTTAATAAATAAATATACATGGAGTGATATTATTGGAAGATAAATTTTGAAAAAGGAATAATATTGTTTCTTCCTGAAAAACAAAACACTGTAAATATATCCGAAAACAGGGAAACTATTTTACTATTTCACTGTAGTATATTGTTAGAGATTTCGGAACACTGATCACTTCACTTCAATGTTGGACACTACCCATGTACTCAGAATATCTAAGTGAATTTGGAGAGCAGCTGCGTCTTGTTCCCCAGTTATTTTCCTGTAGATTACACAGTCATCTGCAAAAATGTAGGACCTTAACATTTATACCATTTGGTAACTGATTTGAGGAAGACTGGTTGAAACATCGGGTGCAAAAAGAAGTAGTTCATCGTTGGGAGAACTGTAAAAGTATACATTTATTTTGTATATCAAATTGTCTCTTTAATTATTGAATGTTCTTCGTCATTTAAATGAAGGTAGGCTATGATTTCTGAGCAATATATTAATGTTTGACATTTATTTGGACTCGTCCCCGTGTTTTAGAGCGGGAGGAGGTAGCACGTGATATACAACGGCTCCTATATGTTTACTGGGGGTTTCTGGTTTCAGCTAAGCAGGAAACAAAGTGTTTCCCCTCCCAAGTCACATCCCATTATCTCTTCCTAGTAGCTGTTTATTTTCTGCGGCGTAACGGTCGAGAGTATCAATACATTACAGAAGTTTGCGTGCGGTCCGGCGTCGTTGTTTGTCCGAAGCTGCGAAGGGGCTAAATTTAAAAGATGCCGGTCCTCCGAGTCACCTCCCTTTCGTCCCTCCTCTTTATTACTCTCTTACGGTTTCCTCTCGCGATTTATCTCCATCTCTCCCACCGCCGGCCCATGACTCTCGCTTTTCTAAAAAGGTGCGCGGTTATACGGAACTTTGGAATTGGCTCATTCGTCTTGGGTCGGGCTGAGTGCCGGTGGCCGTGTTGTTATCAGCTGCGCTAATGTCTTCCCGCCCCCGCCTCCACCACCGCCCCCGCCCCGCTCCCCGCATACTCTCCATTTTACACGGGGGGCGGCGCGGCGCGGTGCGGCGCGGCAGGGCGAGGAGGGCGACATTTTGTTGGTGGCCTTTTTATAGCGCCCTGGTTAACTCGGGTTTATCTGCTAGTCATCCGTCAGAGGCGCGGCGTGCATTAGAATAAATCCGATAGCGTCGCAACAGATAGACAGGAGGGGGTCGTCTTCACATCCGGAGTGACAAATGGCCGCACGTCAGGCGCGTATCCACTCTTTCCAACGCTGTTGTGGCCAGCCACACAGCCACACAGCCACGTGCAATGCACTCAACAGCCGTGCGCTGCGCTGCTCTTCCTTCATGAAAAACGCATTTCTGCGGAAGTGTCTTTCCATACGCGACAGGAGCGCCGATTCTCTCTTAGTTAATATATCCAGCATAATTCTATGATAAATGTTGCTGAAATAAACTTCGTAACAGGTTGAACTAAATGTAAATTTGCTGTAGCCGAATTAACACTAATAAGACGACACTCCTTAACTGACATCGCAATTTCTACATTATTCTACAGTTGAGTGAAAACATTATCTTAGTTACACTTGTTGACTATTTTTCAAACGGAAAACAATTACTATTTCTCAGTTGTTTAAAAAATAAAAAAGCATTAGGGTAACACTTGATGAAGTATGGATCACAAGTGTGAACAGTGTTTACTCAATTTAGTTCTGTCGAAAACGATTAATATCTCCGTTTGGAAACTACTGACTCCTAGTTTTGTTAATAGGCTACACGGGAGTGATCCTGAAACAGGCAACTCGCTTTAATAGCATAGGAAAGAATTGAAAATAGGGGATGTAGAAGGTAGATCAAGGTAGCGAATGGTTGACTAGGGCCCCGGGGATATAGTTTAAGGATCCTCCCCTTTGTTTCACCTAAAAGAACCCTACAAAACCAGCATTACGTAGGTCGGGCTTTTGGGTATTATTCTCACACGAATGACAGGAGATAAGTTTTTTGTTGGGTCGCATCATTCCTTTCTCCGTGTCTCCACCAGTTTTAGGTGGCAGTTGGCCGAGTGATTCAATGGGATGAGCGGACAACTCTTGCCATATGCCCAAGGTCTTCGACCACAGTTCACACACCTCCAAAAAGAAATGAAGGTACCTCGGCATGTGATGAACCTTGTAGAAACTCGAGAGAGTACGTGGCATTCCCAAAGGTGAGTCCCGCAGTAAATATGGGGAGAAATACCTGCGAGAGAAAACTCCTACACGCAACTCTGCCGACTCGTAAAACAAATAGAGAGCAAACCATTGAAAACCTGCATCAGGTAGTTTGGGCTTTTGGGTACTAACCTCACTCCTTTCCGAATGAGGGGAGACGAGTTTTAAGAGTAAGGCCGCAGGATTCTATTCTTCGTGTCTCCACTTTTTTTGAGGGGTTAACAGGCTACATGAGGGTGATCCTGAAACAGGTAACTCCCCTTTAATAGCATAGGAGGGAATTGAAAAGGGTGGATGCGGAAGGTTGAGCACAGTTTTAGGAGACATTTGGCCGACTGATCTAATGTAAAATATACTATCTTTAAATAATTTAAAATATCGGAAACGTCTGGTGGAGAAAATCGGAATATCGTAAATAATTACCTAACATTAACGGCATTAGTGAGCAAACGGTAAAACTGAGTATGGAAACTAACAGGATTACTATCGAACAATGTTCTAGATGACAGCAAAGTTGTTTCAGTGCTCACTCAAATATATTATTACCATAAACGAAAAGTCAAATTACAAAATAAGTTATCTTTCTTGTTTTTCGTAATCTAATTTTTATTTTCGGAACACTAAAATCATTTCATGCAGTTTTGGAAAGGCCCACTTACCTATACTCTGCTTCAAATGTGTGTGCCTGGCAGTATTTCACTTAACAATTCAAATGATGTTTTTCCTTTTTGTCAATGATAATGTATAAAATCTCTTCTGTCGGTTTCAGTTTTAAAAAAAGGTTTTTGTGTTCGTACGTAAACAAGTAATTAGTTATATTATCGGGCTGTTTAGAATTAATAAATAGTATAACAGTTTTTAAATCAGAACATATATCAATTTTATTAGCATTAGTTCATTGTAAATATTTCATTTGTATTTTTACAGTTAACATTCACTAGATGATGTTCCAAATTAAGGAACGAAACGTTGTGCAGTATAAAGAACTAACGTCAATAATTTTATATGTTCTAACTTAAGGTTGTTTTTTTATTTATATGCAAGCACTTTCAAAATTATTCACGTCAACATTGCCCGTTAATTTTACTAAACGTTCTATAAATAATATGACAATTAAGTAAAAATAAATAAACCAATCAGTCAATTTGTCAGCAAACAATTTTATATTTAATACATCTACGACGTTTCACTTGCCTGGAACCGTTGCAGGACGCAAAATTAGATTACACGTTATCCTATTTAAAATTTACTGGATGAAGTCCACAAATATGGACGAAACGTTCGTAGATGTATTAACCAAATTAAAATTGTTTGCTGGAAAATTGACCTAAGCGTTTATTTATTTACTACACATTTTCTTCTTATTTGCAGACATGATTTTTTTAAATATATTTCACTCAAAAGAGAAATGAATTTCATGGTTTAACTTGAACCGGAGGCTTGAACCATTCAGTTGATGAGAGTTAAATTGACCATTTACAAATTCGCAACATAATTTTTGATGAATACTTTAGCATTATCTTTAACAATATGCGAACACAGGAGGTAATGCTCTAAGTGAAAAACTGATTTCATAACAATCACTTAGCAATAGCCTCAAGGAATATTTTTAAGAAGATGTATTTTATCGTGTAATAATAATAAAACCACTTTTAATTCGAATGACTTTGTTTTAATTACACTAAGAAATGTAGGAAATGTAGGCATATTCAGAGCGATACTTTAGTAGAGAGTTCAATTTAAGAATACATTTCAACATGGGGGAGTTGTAGATGAGTTTCACAACCAGAATATATATGGGACTTATATAAAAAATACGGAATGTAGGAAAATAAATGTAGCCAAATTAACATTCGTGAATAGGACGATAACTAGTCAGACTGTTGCAGCGTTTGGCCAAATTTTATTTAATGAAATAAATTTCGGTCAAGAAGTGAACGGTTTCCTTTTTTTGAATTATTCAACACAGCTGATAAACGCCTTTATAAATTGGAATAGAAATGCTTGTTTAACATGGACTAATTTAATATATCCACTACACTTCCTTTTTTTGTGAAGCTAAGAGAATGAAAACCAAATAAGCGACAGGACAAATTGTTTTATTATTTGAAAGCATACATAGTGTCATTTAAAGTGTTAATTTAAAGTGTTTTTGGAATACGCCATCATTTAAGTCTATCCACCTTTGTTGATTCACTGATTGAGCTGCTCTCGGCAAGTGTGATATGTGTGTGTGGCAGCAACTTCTTGTTGAATGGTCACTTTCACGCTTCCACAGTTAAAAGACGATCTGGCGATATCGGCACATACGGATATGACGTTTCTACGGGTAATGGCTACATTTTTGGTCCTCTTGCCAAGGATCTCGGCCAGATCATGTCCGTTTGAGTACTGATCTATTTATCGGGACCATGGTCCCGCACGCGAAATGCACTCTGCGTTGCTTTCGGTATCTATTTAAGATACCTTTTGGTGGTCACTGAATTGACACGTTGGCGCTACTCGGTGACTTGTATGGTACCATTTTACCACCATCCCAATCTGTGATATACCTTTCGAAAATGGGGGTCGGACTCAGCTTATGAAAACCATAAGGTCGATTTGTGTAATTTTGACAGTATTTTTGAGTACATTTTTATTGTAAACAACGCGTTTATAGAATATCGCTCTTAAGATTAATACACTTACAATTAGCCTGTCTGTTTACTTAACTGCTACAAAACTATTATACTATGAGTAGATAATTACATATTCTTAAATAAAATGAAAACAAAATAACATACACACACTTCTTACACACACACATATATATATATATATATATATATATATATATGACAGCAATAATTAGTAGAAATTAAAATTCTGCCTCGGGATATGATGTTATGAACAGAGTTTGAGAGAAAGAGAGATAATGACAATACCAGGAAGAATTCATTTGGACAATATGAATAATTAGTTTGAGATAATTACGTTTCCTGGGAACAAGAGAACTCGATCTCACTTACCACATACGTGCTGAGCAAGTTTTTAGGCTATAGCTGCACTGTCGCGAAAACGTCAACTGGTTGTTAAACGACTCTTCACTGCTGCCAACTCGCACGCACAAAATTTGCGATAATTTATAAAATAATTACCAACTGATTCATAGGGATAGGCTACTATTACCTGATTGAGCTATACCAGAGTCAATCGGACTGATTAATTGATGACTTTAAATAATAACTTCCTTGGCTATTTTAATAATTCATTTTCTATATTCAAACCTTAGACCAATTATTTGATAAAGTTTTGGTTTGCTGTAAATAAATGTTTTCGTTTGTATTATAGTTAGAATGAGACAAGTTTGAATTTTTTTTAAAGAGAATTCCTTTTTTTGTAGTCGCACCAACATCTAGGGTCAACAGTGACTTTCTAATTGAGTAACTGATTTCCTTTTTAGTTTTTCTCTGCCAGGGAATGCGAAAACACACAGGCCTTTGTCAGGAATGGAACCCGGACCACAGTGGTGTGATGCTATGGTCCTAGCCACTTGACCACAGAGGCGGCCAAGTTTGAAATTCTAAGTGAGGAAAGTTCCAAATACAAAAGAGGTTTAATCGAAGATATATATTGAGAACCTTGATAGTCCCCTAAAAATAAAATAGGGAATGTAGGAGTGCATTATGAACGATTTAAAGTTATTAAATAATATGTAATTGACAAATTGGATATAATGAAATTGGTAGTTAACAATTGCAGTGGCGGACCTCACACCACAGACGTCCCGGGATCGAATCCTGGCTAGGGCTTGGACGTTGTATTGTTTGACTATCGATAAAGTGATGATCTAACATTGGAAGAAAATACCCTAATTGAAGAAAGTCACTAATGACCTTTAGCATAAAATAATAAAAAAAAGTAAAGACGTTATTTTGAAGTCATCAACAAATAAACCACGGAACACTTAAAGAAGCACGGTAATATAAAATTTCTGATCATTGGTCTATTTATTCCTCCTAATGACTTTGTTTATAACAAAGAAAACTGTGTGTTCAATTATTGTCCTGAATTAGGTGGTCGTGGCCGATTCTTTAGACATTTACAAGAGGTAATAGTTTTAAGGAAGAGCTATCGCATGGGGAAACTCAAGTAAAAGAATTACAGGCCATAAAAGCGAGGCAGGTTGTTGGGGTGAAGACGCATGGCCGAGGGGTTACTGACCACTCCCGGCCGTCACCTTTGTTCTAAGTGAAAAAGAACTGCCTATACTCCTGTAAACAAACGAGACTCAATCCATCGGCGATTTATTGACCACTGTATTAGATACTTAAAAATGTTGTGACGTCAGCCGGTCGTCATGTTTGATCCAGTTTTTCATATTAATTTTCCGGTACCCACTTCTTTTTATAACACCATGGAACATTAAGAGATATTAGTGGAACATAATTTGGCTAAGCTTCAATACAAGCAATAGTTATCTCTTTGCATTGAAATCCTTCCATCTTTGATCAAATTTGACAATGTTCGTTCTTCACCGATTTCCTGGCTAAGGTGTGGAGACCATAATTAATAAACTGTAGGTGAGCCTAGCTTAAGTTTACAAGAGTGGAGATATGTTGCATCGATTCTGGCCGTCGACCTGGACTAGCTCAGTTGGTTAGAGCTCCGCCCGGTAAACAGGAGTTTCCGGGTTCGATTTCCAGGTGCGATCGACATTTTTCCATTCTAAATTTAATTACATGACCTTTGGCTGAACTTCATTTGAAGCATCTCTTCCCTCTTCGAACCAACTTCAACTTGAGAGACAAAAAAATACAAAGAAAATTTGACATATAGCAGGACGAAAGTTTGCGTTTTTGTATAACAGAAATGAAGCCTGATTCTGTTAAGATAAAGACGCTAAGTCGTGTCAAAACACCTAGTCTGCAAATTAAGGTCGTTTAATTAATTATTCAAGTAAATTTAGTCTATTATAACTTGGTTTAAACACTACTAATTTTTTAAAGAGATATATTTCACACCCTTCATTCCATTATGTATCCTGTAAATTATTACTCTTCTATATTAAATAAAGTGATAAGCATACAATTATTGGACGTAGTGTATTCCATTATTACCAAGAGTAATAAAATTATTATATTTCTTATGAAGGTAAACATATTTTTACAACTCAATATTGTCATGAATAAAATTGTTAATTATATGAAATAATTACATTCTACCACCCTATATTATTAAATGATAACGGAAATAATTTACAGGACGAAATTCATTAAGAAACGGTATGTAAATATTATGTTTCTAGTTTTTAAAATCTTCTACTTATTACTAAATACTCTATAGGACTTGTAAGATATTATTAAGAATAGATATGAATAAGGGATTTAATTAAGCTGGCACCTTCCTTCGTCTATTAATATCTTGGAATATTCCACGAGAGTCTCGTCCATTTACTAATAGATTTACACCGGAAAAAAACTTTACTGCAATTTACTTGGTAATAATATAAGATGAACATGAAACACGAAGAATAACTTACAGTATATTATTATATATTTCGATAAAAAGTACATTTGAATCTAATCAATTGAGCAGCTTGTTACAAGTGAAACTACAATAATATAGGAGTTGCAAAGAGTTTATTATTTTAACATATTTTTCATAGGATCTGAATTTTATACTATATATTACAAAAATGCATTTTGAGAACTGTTGAGAAAAATGTAAATATCTCATTTAAGGCAAAAAAAATTTGGATTGACAAATATTATTTGCGTTGTACGAATAGAGACGTCTATTTCGCAGGACTAATTTTCTGGGAATTATATATTCACAGAGGCACTGTCGGGGAAAGAACGTCTCCATTTTCAGCGGGGTCCTTCCTAATTTGGAGTTGATCTGGACCGTCCGCCAGTGAAGACATATTTCTCCCGCGCACAGACAACAAATCGCACAGAGATTGCGTGGGAGTTATTCCGCAAGCCGCTCACGTCTCGGCCTGATTCTCTTAATTTTATTCCTTTTCCTAAAACCGAGCAATAAATTACCGCCCCGAAGAAGTCTAAGTAATCCGTTCGTTCAAAGTATCGTTAAAGTTGGACGGTAGCCATGGATAGCTAACAATGTAGTCGCATCCAATGAACAGCTCCGCAGCGAACAGGGCGCTGCAGTTAAGTCATTTTAATATACAGCAGGAGGAGAGAAGACGGAGAGAAGCCGGAGAAGAAGAAGAAGAGGAAGGGTCATTATTAGCGCGAGACGGCAGGATGAAGCTTTAATAAACGCACACTGCGCAGGGAGGCACAGAAACACCGAGAAAAAATTGAGTAATATTTCATAAACGGCGCCAGATTGAAAGCGCCCTCTGGCTCGCTTCTCTGATTATTAAGCAGCTCTTCATAGCCTCTTATACGGCGCCACTATCATCAGTTTAAGGACTCACAAGCGCTACAAACTTTCACCAAGTTAAGAACAATAGAAAAATGCGTAGCCTCGCTGTGATTGATAGCTGAACGCGCTATTCAAAAACCACAGAAATAATCAGTACTTTATTTAAAGAAATAGTAATTCGTATTTGTAAACTTAATACTATTAAACATGGTTTACGATGAGTAATAAACACACACGTATATAGTATTAATGTTATAAAAGATTTATATTTTTTGCATTATTCACTGTAGGAAATACAGAATCAAAGTTATGCAAAAATAATTTTCTTAAGAGCTCTAATTTAATTGGGTATTCTTTCAATAAAGGGAAAAATGTGGCAATGGATTCATTTATTCAAATTTGTGTTCAGAATGGCAGATAAAAGTATTATATTATTGAACGAAGTCATCAAAAATAGAAGAAACTACACTAAATTACATAGTGAATTAATTGTTTAGAATTACCAAAAAGCTGTGTATGTAATGACTGCTGTAAGAAGCAACTGATAATTTTTACAAGAAAACAAGTCTTTGTTTTATACATTATTTAAAAGTGAAGTTATTTAAAATGATATATTTCACGCTTCTTACTATAGAATACATTAAAATTTCTTTAAGTCATTAAGTTTATAATTTACATAAAATGATAAGCGTATACTTATCGGACGTGGCATATTACCATTATAGCCAATAATAATAAAAAATATTATAATTAAATATTAGAGACTCACTCAGGGTTTATTTCAGTTACTTAATAAGTACACAGACATTCTACACACTATTATTTTTCTCTAAATTTGATGCATGTAATCCATTTGGTCGTTGTTTTAATTACTCTGGGACCCTTGACCATTTGTTCGTTTATGATATCGAGAGATATAAAATGTCTCACCGTCGACAGATAATATTCACTTCATCTTATTGTCAGATTTCTCTTAGTTTCAGGTTCATTGAAGCAATCATTTTCCCTTGTTGAAGTAATTTCCCGACGCATTTCTCCTCCGATACAAGTTGGAGTATACGTCTGAGTCGATATTGCATTTTGCGTATAAACTTGCAATTTATATTCCATGTTTCATATTGGTAAGCCACTCTTTGGAGCTGAAATTCCAGTCATTAAATTGTTTACAATTAAATTAAAGATGCGCATCAACGGAGCTTAACTCTTCCATTGATTGCTGGTTATGAGAATCACTCCGTTATTCTTAGCTGGTCTTCTTATAGATGTTGATGAAACCTTGTAATGTTATTCCATATAACTTGCTAAACGGATAAAATTACAGAAAATTTGTTAATTTGTTCTATACTTACAAAAAATACGGTAAAAATTTGCGAATCACTGCTGGTGAAAGTGTTAGCTGAAAGTTTTTCTCTACTCGATACTTTCAATTATTTTCTGAATATTTATGATTGCTGATTGGAAAATTTCATAATTTTATGAATAGTTTTCAACTTTTTTGCATACATTTGAAAATGATCCTACATGTCAAGTTGATTGTCTATCTTACCATATTTTGTAAATATTATAGTGAATACGACAGATACTACGTGGACGTGTTGTCTATGAAATCATGTATACTTCTTTATTGCAAGTAATACTGGTCTCCAGCTATTACCACTTTTCAAATTATTTCAAACTAGCTGAGTGTCCGACGATGCCCAGGGTTCATTTTTATTAGCCCGCTATTGCTTTCAACTCGACAGTAATCTCTTTGTCAACACCTGATTAAACCATCAGCAAGAGGGTCCCATTTTTGAAAATTTACTTTTTTACTCCCCCTACTTTATGAGATCTGAATTTTATTATAATTACGGAGATAACTCAGTATCTTAATCAAGTCAAGAAATCTACTACTACCTTAAATAAGCACAGTAAATTAAAGAAAGTCTGAAAAACTGTACAATAGCCAGAGAGCCTGTATCAATCTCACTATCAGCTAAAAATATTCGTTCTCATGCACATATCTGCCATAAATTTACTTTTTAAATGTCCGTACTCTCCACCCCCGCCCCAGGGGTGGTAGTAGTGTCTTACCCCTCCAGTTCTTAATTGCTTCCGGGCTCAAGAAACAGGTCGAAATTGACCTACGAGTTAAAATTTTTATGCGGCACATCCAGGCACAAAAATACAGTTACAGTTATAAGAAGATTCTTGAACCATCCCTTCGATCTCACTAACGTGAAATAATGTGTATATCTACGAAAAATAAAGTTGAGTGTCCGGGTCTTTATGTAATCAATTTACACTGCGACTTATAAAATACTTTGAATTATTATTAACTAATTAAAAAGTATTATTAAATATATAAAAATTTATTTAAACTTAAGAATTATTTCACCCTTAACTACAATTTAATTATCTCGTTTGACATACTTAATCCGCAAATGTATAAGCTTTCATTTTACAAGTATTTAGCGTAGGACTTATTTTGGCCTGAAAACATGGAAGGAACCTAAATTTTCAAAATATAGATAAAAACATCTCTGGGATCATCAGCACTAAGCGCCAAAATTTCCCACCAATCGTGAAGATTGGTAGAGGAACAAATGAGGGCAAACCTTATAACTCGCAGTTGGTTTTTGAGCAGGCCCGGCTTCAGCACGAAAAATTAAATGGATCTACAAATATTTATATTAATATCTTGTGAAACTTGCAAGATATCGAAATTAAACATACACGAAACTTTAAGTTAAATGTTCCTGTTTTAATCGCTAACAATTTTAATAGATTTCGTTGAGCATTTTCGTAGTCTATTCAAGATAAACTTTGAGACAGACATTTCAAATTTATTTATTGGTATAGATAATATGTAACGAATTTTTCTGTTTAACTGAGAATTTTCGGTCACATAAAAATTTAAAATATTGTCTCATAGTGTCCTCAAGGTTTTCTGTGTCAAATTTCAGGCCAACCAAGAAAACTTGAGTCCCGATAACTTGTGTGGGTACTGCTGTATGTAATTCAGTATAATTTTCTAAAATCGTTAGCCTTTATTAGACGCGTTTTACATTGCTATCACTTGTTATATACGTATCAACAGTTAGTCTCCTTGTAATATATTCATGAAAAATAAAGATGTTAGTTAATCCGGATTGGGCTAGAGCATGACTTGAATGTCTTATATACGCTGTATCATATTCATATTCCACAGGTAAATGAATAAGACCCTTACAATACTTGTCACAATAAATATAGGCACATGCGTATATGTGGTTGAAAATTGAAATGTATAAAAGCTAAAAGTAAATAACGCATCATAAATTTGATAATGTTGAAAGCTAATAATTGACTATGGTCAAGGAATTGAAAAACTAAGTTAACAATTCCAGAGCCGGATCAAAGATGATGAAAATGAGAAACAGATAAACACATATTAAACTTTTCGATAACGAAATTCAACATATACGAGCCACTGCCATTCATTCCTTCCATGGGAAACAGTTACTGATTTAGAAAATTCAATTTAAATTATTATTACTTGTGGTATTCATAAATATAAATTTGGGAATTGATCTTGAGTAAATGCTATAATCTCTTTGTCTGAACTAAATAATTAAATTTCGCGATAAATAAGGAAACAACTAACAATTAAAAATTATTTCGAGAAACACGATACATGTGGCGAGATGTTAACAGTGAATATTATATATTCAATTCTTATTTTATTATTACAACATAATTATGAGTGAAATGTTGTATATCAGGTGCAACCCTCATACACTCAATGTTAAAAATGGCATGAATAATTTGAACAAAATTTACGATACTCTTTTGGTATAGTAGTTGAAATTTTTAATGTTCTTTTCAATTGTTAAAAGCTTTCATTGTTACTACATCATTTCGGCCATAGCAGTCGCTGGAGATGGTCCGCGACACTAAATTCTTCATACTTCATTCATGTAATTCTTCACATGTACATACAATAATCTTGTCGGCTGAGGGAGTCAAGAAGTAAATATAATGAACTGCTAAATTTATAAGTTTTGAGCCATGTTTTATATAAACTTAAAAAATTGTAACATAGAACCCATATTTAATTTCTTATAATATTATGTTTGTAGTACGCTTGAGGAAGTCTCAAAAAGAAAACGAAACGTAGATTTTGAATAAATAGTAATAAATTTATATGCTGACTTATTGGCCGTCTTTTTATTTATTGTACTTAGGTAATGGATGTCAGATTACTTGCCAATAAAAGTTTGTTACCAATAAAATTTGAATATAGTAAATAGATGCCATCCCTGAGCAAACGAACAGCGATCCAGCTTATTAGTGATGTGTCACAAGACGGTAATCTCCAGCGGAAGGGGTGACAGTCTTTTACTGCAGAGCGGTGCATGTGTTGCAAAGGGCCCTTTCATAAAAGTCTAGTTTCATTCGTCATAATGACCCGGCGTGACTTTAATAAAGCACCGTGGTGTTTATCTTCCTTTTTATGGATCGTCGAAGAAAGGGATCAGCAAGTGTTGTAATTTGTCCCGGTGTCGTTCACAAAGGCGAGACCAGGTCCAGCCGTAGCTTACCTGCAAATGTTCCGGCGTCGTAATTTGTCTGCGATGTTTTAACAGCAGAGAGGGTCGCATTCGCCACGCCGCTTTCCCACACTCGTTTCTCCAGACGGAAACATATTTCGCGTCTGCTAAGACAACACGGACGACCGTTGAGCCGGAGGACTGCCGTTCGATAGCCGGGAGCAAGGATTGATTGTTCTCAATCGATTTCATGGGAGTAAAATGCAAAACTTATCTTGTAAATTTGCAGCGTTGAATTTGCCTCACCAGGTGTGAACTTTTTCTCCACGTCAGTCGAAAGGTGGTAATTAAAAAAACTGCTAATTAATGTAGAGCAAAATTTGCTTTACCCTGTAGAACGGAAATCTGATTAATGGTCGTTCTCCACGATCTAAAATACTCAGGTACTCTATTATGGCAGAAAGTGTAGTTATTTGTTAATTTTGTGTTTTCTAGACCGGAATAAAAGTTCTAATTGTAGAGTGGGTGAAGCATAAACCATATTTAAATATTTCCTTAAGTATACCTCAGGTAGATATATATTTTAATTTTGGTTAAGATAGAAAATATTTTAATTCTTTTGCAATAAATGAGGGTACAGCGCACATATTAAATTCTATCGATCTTCAGGCGCGTGTCTTTAATGTGTTTCTTATATAAATATAAATAAATGGTGATGCAATAATTCGTATATTCGTCCGTTTAAATTAAAAATAAAAAAACTTTATTCAAAATAATCTCAGTGTAGTAACATCATATAAAAGAGGTAGCCATATACAAACAAACAAGTCTGGACGACGCTAATAAAGAAAATCCAACATCAAATATTCAAAATAGACAGCACCTACCGAATAAACGTCTGAGGATGCTAATGACATAACAGGTTGTTCTACATTTTCAATATAAACACAACTCGAAGAGGGGCAGGATTAGCTGCTTTTTTACAACAGCATCAAATCAGATGACGTTTGAATAATTGTTGCACAACAACTGACTTCTTCGACAGCGTTTAAAAGTAGAAAAGAATACCCATAAACCTGTGGATATGTTTAATAATGCCAAAATTATATATTCAACGAGTATTCTGGACTCTCAGAATACTGCTTAAAGAAATTTGTAAATAATCATACGTCATATACATTCATTATTAAAGCATTTAAGCGCTGCTTCCAGTAAATATTACGACTGATTGATATAATTCTGATGGAATTAGATGCAAATGAACTTATAAAAGAAATTATAACAAACGATTGCTGTAATGGAAACACTCAAAACTTCAATAAAATGATAATTAGTGCAAATAACTTTAATTACAAATTGTATGGTAATAATAGCAAGAAAACCTTAATAAAAAATATGACAGATTATATGAAACAAGAAGAGTGATGATCATAGCCAATGTTGATGCAATTATATAATTAATAATATCTGGAATGTTCTAGAATTAATTTGAGATATTTAAACAATATTTTTCTACACAACTTCCGCGGAGGAAAATATATGATAAGAATAATATCATTAAGACTATTTTAAGTTTCCTTAATATCAAACAAATGTAAATAATTACAAAAAAACGAAATTAATGTATCAAAATCTGTCTTGCTAACTATTTCATGAAAGATCCTACTCATTCCATATTTGGTGTGCTCTGATAAAACAAAAAAACTGAAATAGATGAACTAGTTTAAATTAAATTGTTCTGAAAATATACAAAAAGATTCTTCCCAGTTTCCATAGAGTTTTGAAGTATTATCTAAACAAAATCGTTAAATATGAATATACTGATAGCTTTGTAAAACTTAAACTGCTAAATAAGTATCACAAACGTCCAATAATCAAACTCCATAAAAATCACCAGCTGTCTATATAAACAAAAAATCTTCAAGTACATTAAATTCGGCCCTTTGGCGTGTTATAAATACAAAACTAGATTTTGTTATAATTGTTGAATTAATTAATACTTTAACAGTAGACTTTACTGTAACACATAAGAATCTCCTGTAAGAAGGTTCATATTTATGTAAATAAAAAGTGAGACTAATTGGTATTGTTATGGTAACTTGTTTTCGTCGTTCTTTGATCTGTATACTGCACCCGTCATTTTGTTTTAATTCTAATCCTTATGTACTGCTTTTACAACTTTACAACGTCAGACATCGCCATGACTGAATTCTAGACTCTTCTCTAGTGTTTTCCTAATTTTTGTGCGTTTCTTTAATTACATCAATCACCAGACGTATTAAATTCCCTAATATTTCTCTAATGTAATTCATATTATTTTCATAAACAACGATTTTTTGTGTAAACCGACACTCAACATGGGAACCTCTGAGACAAGTAATTTAGATCTTCTGTTACTTATTTAATTATATTTAACCCGTATGAAACCTATTTAGGTGGAGTTATATACTTAATGGTGGCGTCGAAAAAGACGTCTAAGAGTATGGATCCCGTTATTTAGAATAGACTAGGAATAACAAATCAAAATAAAGTTTGCTTAGTTTCAAAACTTATCACTTTTCTTCGTCTCATATTGATTTTAGATAAATATACATAAAAGGGGTCGTGTTGATGCTACCCTCTAACGACGACTATTGTTCTGCTATGATTAGTAGTGTTGTAGTTCTCTGAAGTTCAATGAATATTTGCCTAAGTGATATAATAGTATTGGAGTGTTTGGTGATTCTAACAGTACTATTATTTGAGGTATAGTTGACATTATATGTTTGACTTCATTGAGCTTATGTGAAGAGGGTTACTTGTGTAATTCCCAGTATACTCCAGCTGAAATACCTTGTGAAAAATAATCGTTTACTGTAAAATAGGTCGGTATACGTATTACATATATTGGTGACTACTTGAACCAGCTACAAGCTTAACTGAGTGCAAAGTTCGAACAATGCATAGCCCAATACAATTGGAAAATCTGTGAAAGGGAACAAAACGTACAATCGTAGACCCAACATCCTGTTTAAAGTGCAGAAAAGGTAATTTATCCCGTTCGCGGGAATGTGTATCTCCCCTGTTTCGATTACCGGCAAGTATACCTGTCTAAATGTGAAGGCAGCAGCTGGAAAACACCATTTTTCATATTCTCGCTCCCTACCCATTTATTATACACTTTAGGAAGATACATTGTTACTGAGAAAATACTTTCACGACTGCTTGTTCGCTTCACAAATCAAAGCTCCATACAAGACAGAATAAAAGTTCACAACAGTCCATGTTAAATATAAACTTGTCGAGATTTCGGTTAGTGAAGCGATACTAATTTCTAATTACAATTTTCAGAAGAAAAAATTAATAAATATTGAAATTAAATACAGCCAAAGAAATATATATCAGGGGGATAAGTAATAATGAATACATAAATATTAAAAACTTCCTATTTCTTTTAAAATACCTCCATTTTAAAGTGGAAATGTTTTTCACATACTCAAATTTGTATTTACAAGTAATAATTGTAAAAAATTAGAAGCTTTCGAAATGTGATGCTATAGGAGAATTCTGAAACTCAGATGGGTGGATAGATTAAGTAACCACAAAGTTTAAAGACGATTAGAAAAAGAGAGACTTTGACCTTGAGAAAGGATAGATTAATAGGCCACGTTTTGAGAAATATGTGCCTTATAAAATTAAAATTACTGGAAAGTGTGTGGGGTAAGAATATAAGGAGGAGGTAATTGATGGAATACGCTAAGCAGATTAGGGAGGATGTGGAATGCGGTAGTTATGGAGAAATGAGAAGTTTTGCATAGAATAGGTTAGCATGAAGGGTTTCATCAGACAACTCTAAGAACAACAACACATTTCTATCGCAATGTTTGTGAGACGACAGAAATTGACGTTTTATCAGAGTATTTCTCTGGAATTGGCAAGTAATGTTCCATACAATTTCTTATAACTGTAATATATGTGTCATATTTGTAAAGTCTGGCTTTCTTTCTTTTTTAAATTTATGGATTATTATTAGAGTACCTGAAGACATTCCAAAGAAAGAAAGGCAACGTCGTGATTTAATAAATTATTTTTATTAAATTTAATTGTATTTCTGACGAACTAGGCTGTGTACTCATTTATGTCTTATTATTATATACATTAAATATTTAGAGATAACAACAGTATACTTCCCGTTCTAACTTCATTCATAATTAAGTCCACGTTCTATGAAAGATATTTCACAGCTAAAAATAAAAACGTTAATAAGGCGAAATGAGTATTATAAATCGCTTACTACGAAATAAAATCATACATAACCGTTTATAAAAACGTACCTCTTGAGAAAACTCTAACATCAACGTTTAAAGTTATATTTATAAACGGCAATTCGGATGGATCGTTAAATCCAGCTACATCAGAGTAATTTGGTAACGTTTGTCTGAATAAATAATTGTGCGATAATGACATTCCTGTATAAGGAAGACAGTACCGAGCATGTATGGGATATTTCTTGCACAAGGGAAGCGGGTGCCACTCTTCTCCTTCCTCTGTTGCAGCAGTGTCCGCTACAATTGTTTTTGTACGATTTTTGTGTGTTCCAAAGCCCTGATGTATCTGGGTTTTATTGGCTCTCACATGTCGATGTCCTTGCTGCAGATTAATTCCGTGTGCGAATGTTCGGAGCCCCGGCTTTGTGTGACGTCACGCTCCCTCGAGATGGCGCCGCTGTTTTCAATCAGTCACGTAGTTGCTGGATTAAAGCGCGACTTGGTGGCGCGATCCCCGCTGACACCGGCATAAAATATCCGGTATCGGCTCGTTTGTGTGTGTCCACGGGCATCGTACGTGCAGATTACACGACTAACAACGGGATCTGCAGTCCGTACGACATACGCAAGGATATTGCTAGCACGTTTTAATTAACGTGATTTTCATTTTAATTTTGTTTTGTTGTCGGAAACTGTCTAATATGCGACGGAATCCGCTCGGTAAAAATTGAATGTAGCACCGTTCGACATGTTCTCAATTGTTGTAACGCAGAGGCGTCGGGTCTTGGAGCTCACACTAACATATCCAACATAATATCATTATTGGCCTTTCACAGCAGGAATAATTTCCAATATTATTTAAATTCATTTTGTAATTAATTAACTACTCTAAAACAATTAGCACTATGCACCTACAAAGAATCTTAGCAACCTTTTTTAACACATAATCTAACTAATGTAAGAAGTTGGTGCCAATTGAACGTGGGTTATGACTACAATAAATTGGGATAAACGATTGGTGAAAAATATCATTTTCATATATTTATCCAAAATAGGTAATGATGAGCTGTGGGTGTTTTAAAATGTAAAATTTTCAGATTATGTAATGCATTTATATAAGAAAGATAGACGTAAAAGGAAAAAATTACCTGACGTAAATTCTAAAAAAATTCATATTAATAAGATTATTGGAATTTCATGTTTTCGTATCAACTAGTATTGGACTTTTAATTTTGAAACTATTTAACTGTGCTGTGAATGATAAGTATTAAATATTTCATGTCTGCTTAAATTATTGTCAATTTTTATAACAATTCTTGTTTTCTACATTAGGTCGGCTTGTTTCTATTTAAATTTTCAGCGCTAGGGTAATATTATATCAGTTTTCGAGAGAAATCGGTATAATAGTGTTCCGGGCATTGATGTTTGATTATAACGCTTCTTGTCAACATTTAACTGTTCCAATCCTACCGATACTCTATTATCCGGGTGACTTCTTTATGGTCTTCTTTGCTGGATAAAGTTTACTTAGTCGTCGAATGTATAACTTCCCGGGTGTAGTATATGGCCCATGTTCATAATTTTCTCTAAAATAGAATTCTAAAATACTTGCCGCCCGAATACCCTCTAAAAAATTAGAAATTCTGAAATTCTTTTCAAAAAAACAGTCTAAAATAAAAAATGCACCATATGACGAAGTTTATTTCAGTTACAGTCACTGTAATATAATAATTGTGTAGAGTCCCAAAATAGATATTTTCATTACCTATAGCTTATTCATTGTTGTGCATATTATCGGAAACTGTAACGTTGAGGTATAAAATTGCAGCGTTTCGTACATACGATAAATTTTATCATACGGATAGAGACTTTATAATGAACTGTATAAAGTTTGTAAACTTTTCGGGACACGTAAATCTTCTGGCAGATTAAGTATATATTTTCGTAGTAGTTTACTATTCCTAAATAATCATTTGTTTAATTGGATAACTGCGTGTCCAATAGTCCCATCCTACCGGTTTCTGATCAAGAAAATAGCGCAGAAATCAAGAAAGGAGTAAGACAAGAATGCAGTGTTATCCGTGCTGGTTAACTTATATATAGAACATGCGATGAAGAAAGTTAAAACGGAATATGGGAAATAAATCATACTGCAAGGAGAAGAAATAAAACCCCTACGCTTTGCCGATGATATTGTAGTATTAGGGGAGTCAGAAGAAGACTTGGAAACCATAATAAATGGCATGAACGTAGTCGTGGAGAAAGAGTTCAGTTTTAGGATTAATAGAGGGAAAACCAAGGTAATGGATTGTAGTTTAGGAAACAGTGGAATAGCAAAGGGTGTTAGATTTGGAACGGATATTTTGACGGAAGTTAAGAAATTCTGCTACTTGGGAAGCGTAATAACTAGGGATGGTAGAAGTATAGTAGACATAAAGAGTAAGATTGCACAGGCAAAGAAGGCTTTCGCGAAAAATAGGGATTTACATACGGGAAATATAAGTGTGAATATTAGGAAATCGTTTCTAAGAACGTTTGTATGGAGTGTGGCGTTATATGGGTGCGAAAAGTGGGCCATTGGACTTGCAGAAAGGAAAGAATAGAAGCATTTGAAATGTGGTGCTACAGGAGAATACTGAAAATCAGATGGGTGAATAGAATCACTAACGAGGAAGTTCTAAACAGAATAGGGGAAGAGCGAACAATATTCAGGAGAGGAGGGGTAGATTAGTAGCCACGTTTTAAGAACTGAGGGTCCTATAAAATTAGCGCTAGAGGAAAGTGTGAGGGGTAAGAAAATAAGAGTGAGGCCAAGGATGGAATGCGTTAAGCAGATTAGGGAGGATGTGGTAGTTATGCGGAAATGAAAAGGCTTTAGCAGGATAGGTTAGATTATATGGTTGCATCAGACTAGTTTTAAGACTGCATACCACAACAGAATTTTCAAGTTACATAACCCAATAATATTAAAATACTGTTAATTGGGAATGAGTCCAAAGATTAATTTATTAAGAACAAACAACATTGAAAAGTATTTCTTTGAGATTATTGAATTGTTTTTCTCTTTATATTTAAATCTCGTAACTGAATGGTATTTTGAGTTTATAGATACTGACTTATTTTATTTAATACTCTTATATAAACGTCGTAGTTGCACGCCAATTATTTTTTGATAAATAATGTCCCTTATATATATTTTTCAACGAATAACCACCTTATAGCTCAGAAACGTTGCAGTTTTGTTTCGTATGTATACGTATGTCATATGTGCGTTGATCGTGAGTTACCGGAAGTGCCAGAGTGAGGACCAGGATCACTTCTTTGAGGCATTCCTGACATTATTGGCTGGACATTAATATCATGGACCCATATTTAACGAAAAGATTCAACAGCTGGTTGGATACAGAAAGTCTGGTAGCTTTATTTGAGAATCAGAAAGTGGTTGGTACTGGGAAATATAAGATAAAAATTTTCGTTAACTGTTTGAATGAGAATATGCCTCGGTATAAGGATGAGACATGTGAATATGTCCACATGCAGCACGTTAATGTCTTCTAACTTAAAAATTAAGGCAAATAAACTTTCGAAATAGATTTAATTTCTCTGTTCAAGGACAATAACGTTATCATTCAACCAGGCATACTTGATTAATCAAATTTTTATAGTTCTCCCAGATACTTAATAGTAAACTACAAGCAACTTTTTTTATTAAGAATACAGAGCTATCATTTAATACATAGAAATTAGGTTGTTGTTTTTATTATTTAATAATACACTTCAATGAAATTTTATCATTGGAAAAAATAACTCACTATACGGCCTTTTTTTAAAACCTCAATTTGGGTACTATCTTGAAAATGAAACAAGAAACCAATAAATATTCATATCGAGAAGCTGTTCTAAATCATAATAACTTAATAGACAGTTTGTAACGGTAGGAAGTATTTCCTTTGCGGCCCATAATATCCCAATATAAAACCCGTAATAAATTAGTTTTGTATGATGCATTTAGGAAAATTTTCTCTCTTATTGAGAAGGTAAGTAAATAAATGTGGTGACCACAATAGAAGTATAATGTTAGAGTTCTTTAAAAAAATAATTAGCTGTTAGGACTATTTTGGTTCCTAATAACAATGAAAAATATGATAAGCCTGTCTCTGTCACTTCTCTTAATTTTCGTAATTTGGGAGGGGGCAGAACGAAAAATGGGTTTCTTTTTAAAAATTCATCAAAAAACTATATTCCTTTTTTTAAGTTATATTGATATTAGATTAAGTAAGTAATAGAATAAACTAATGTTTTTTAATTTTATGAAGATATTTTTCTTTTTCCATAATTTCACAAAAATTGTTAAACAATAAGAGTCCCGTTCCGCCACGACTTCCGCTATATAATTTTAATTCTGAGGATTATAAAATTTAAGAACTTTTGTTTTTAGAGTTTTAATTTTGGACACCGAACGGAAAATTTAATATTTTCATAATAAAGCCTCAAAATCGCATTGAATATCTATAATATTTTTCCTGTTGCTACATCATTAGTTTCAAGCTTCTTGTATCGATTCCTCTGCAATATGACTATAAATTTCGTATTCTTAAATTAGGTCTATAATATAATAAAGAATTAATGCTTTTGCAATACACGCCAAAGTGAATAGAAGTATAAAGTATCAGATTCCAGGATGGACTGCGACTAAACCGGGATTCGAAGCCAGATTTATAAAAGGTCCCAGGAGTAACGTTAGAAAAAATATAAAAATAATATTACGTGTAGCTATAGTAATCGTAATGTAACCAATTACACTTTCGGCTGCCTACAAACTAGTATGACTAAATAACAAATCCTGATAACGTTTCCTTATTAAAATTTTATATGGAAGCGATAATTTGTCCTCCCTTGTATTACTATAATGAAAAAGCGCACTGCAAATTAACGAATCCTTTTTGTTGATGAACGGTAACTCAGTGATGAAATCTGCTGATGTGTGAATTGCTGTGGGATAAGAGCGGCAACCGACCTTGTCAAAGGCAAGGATCAAGCCGGCATTAATTCACTCTCGTTTATCCAAACAGTCCGCGCCCTTTCCGGGCGTAATTGGCTGTGAAATCTTTGCCTTCCCCGTCCCAGATTCACTACGTCATAAGCCCCCGGGAAAGCCGCCTCAAAAGAATACAGGAAGCGTAGATAATTCCACAGATAAATCTTTATTTTCTTTTCCGTTAGTTGGTAACGATAACAGTTGCGGTGATCTGAAGGCAGCTTCATGTAGCTGACGGAGAAAATTACATTCAATTCAACTATAAGCGGACAAATACTATTATCTGTATTTTATGTGTGCATTATAAATACATAGAGATATATGTCAAATCTAATTAAAGTATTTAAATTATATTAAATTTTTATTGACGCTTATAGTCCTCGTCATTACATCAAATTACTAGAAACCTTGTGACGATAACCTAGAAAAGAACGTTTCGCTGTTCAATAAGACTATAATGTAACTAAAAATACAATTAATAGTTGGTATTACAATTCATTCCCTAAGGAACACCTAAAGAATACAGCATAATATTAGAGAACAATTCGTAATAATTAATCATTTTTGAAACAGAAATAAAACGATCGCTGTGAAATTTATATGTGGAATTACGCAATACAAAAGAAAGAACTAAATAACTCAAAACACTTCTCGGAACCGAACGACAAGAAATCAAAATTTTTCTACTATATAACAAAAACAGCTAAAGAGAAAGTATGGAAGTTAGTAATTAGTGCCTAATCAATACTTCCAATTTTAACCCCCATCTCCATGGAAGTGGCCATGAGAGGAAGTTAATATAAAAATATTAGCCTACATTGATATCAAATACAACCAATGGAGGTTAAATCGATTTTCAGTCTCCAAAGAATTAAAGAGAGGGGCAAGAATTATTAGAAAATAAAATGATTTATATTAGTGACTTATACAGCATTTTCAGGGTCGGTGAAATAAACAGCCCCAGTTAGTGTCGGTTAAGACCAACATCAGTCGACATCGGGCATAAAGGGGATCATATCAATATTAAAATATTAATAATTTAATATCCTTGGAAATAATATAACAGTAACGTGTAACTGATAGGGTCTTTTCTTCTCATCATAATTGAATTACAGCCAAATTTATCACCAAAACATTTAATTAATACAATTATGAAGATTAGTAACTGGACGACGTCCACGATACTAAATTATCCACATATTTAAAAACATACCTGATGAAGTCCACAAAGATGGACGAAACGTCGTATTGTAATTATACTAACCAAATAGTAATTGAAAGTTTTGCTGACAAATTTGACTGTATTTCAATTATTATAATTAATGGCAGATAATTTATTTTGGAATTATATTATTTTTCCACAAACCGTTACATAAACTTTTCAGTTAAAATTTATTTACGAAAAACTTTATTGGATATTTTAATAAGTTTAATATTAGTTTGTGAGGCAAAAGTATGGTTGATCCGGAAGTTAGTTACGTGAAGAAAATTCTTTTCGTTTCTCTAAGAACAGATGTGAATTCGATACGCAGTTTCAAGTATTACATTGGGAGCTTCAACCACGGGCAATATAGAAGAAAGTAGTGAAAGTAGTGTAAGAAATGATAGGAAATACATAATTTACATTTTTAATTAATTAGCGTCATACAAGATATATTATAGTGCAGTACCACAATCTAATAAGTAAATAAATTAAGAAAAATCAAAGAAAAATTTTATGAAAACAATAAATAAATTAATAATAGACTAACTAACATGTGTAATTGAGCATATCGTGGCACTCGCAAAAAAATTAATTAATTAGGCTTGAGAGTTACATAAATCGTCAAGAATGAATATATACATACAGAGAATATTTTGTGGGAATAGAAAACAAAAACGGAATAGTAGAACTTTTGTTTAAGACTAAAATTTGAAATTCTCTAGAAAAAAAAGATAATTCAAAGGATAATGAGACGTAGTCTAAGATAAACGTAGATTCTATAAGAAGACAATAACAATTATATTTTAAATGTAAGCAATCTCGAAAGCATAAATATTAATTTAATTAGAGTTAGAAGTCATAATATAGACATGGGAGAAGAGGGTTTGAAGTAAAGCATTTCTGAAAGTACTTAAATTTTTTGTCATTTTAGGAAGTGTATAATGACAAATTTATTTCGAGGATAAGACATTGTTTCATTTTTGGCATGGTTCGATCGCCAACAGGCTAAGAAGGAAGCTGCCACCAGTCGTCGACCGGTGTCTGAAGAGGGAAGTTGCTAATTCGACGGGTGTCTTGAAACACTATTCAATGTCTGTGTATTGTACGTGATAAAGGAGTGACAGTACGAAACCTGTTTTAGTAATATACAAGCTGTCAAAAGTTGAAGATACTCAAGCTGTAGGCTGATAAAATGTACCCGAAAGTTCAGGGGTACGACAGACAATAACGCAGAAGAAATCTCCTCGTATCATCTGAAAGGTCTCAATGCATTTTAAAATTAATTTACAGGGACTTTTAAAGCTGTTTTATAGAGCACAACTTAAAAAATGAAAATAAAATTGCATTGACTCTGCGCTATAGATTTGTTTGATTTTATTTCCTGCACTACTAACGAATGTATTTGTGTATGTAAACCAATACATATTTCTTACAATCTGGGGAAAATTTGTTTGGGTTGGATACTTATAGAAACCCTTATTAGCATAAGATTTAGTTTTGACGATTGTTGTAGTTCAGCTTCCATCAACAAGGAAAGGGAGTGAATGATTAGGGGGTAAAACTGCCCATAAATGTATGATATTTAAATTCGTCAAGTGAACATAACGAAAATATTCCAGTGTAAGTCATATGCCCTTCTTGAAATGGTGTGTTGTTTTCCGCAATTGTCAATATTTTTTGAAGTTCTTTGAATAAAGGCTTTTGACATGTTTACAAAATTTCATAACCATTTTATATAATCCATACTATAGTTCTACAAAATTACTATTATTTTCATTAGATTCTCTTTATAGTCAGGTTACTAAACTATTTAAATTTACACCACAAGGCTATATTTCTGTCAATAAATTCAGTTATAAACAGAATTTATTGTGTACAAAAGTTTTTAATTACAAAAATTATAATAAATTAAATTATCCCAAATTTATCCGAATTTTATTGCGAATAATAAAACATTAATGACCTATATGTGTCGAATCCTGTCGTAGATAGACAAAGTAATGAAAATGTAAAAGGATGATTTTTTGTTGATCCAAAGGCAATCGATCATTTCGCGGACGGATTGGACAGTAACGAAATTTCCTGCTAAGCCTTTTCGTGAAAACCATTGCCAGTAGATTTTGTCTATGTGACCTCATACAATTCTTTATAAAAAGAATATCTTTAATTTCACAAATGCGTATTCATTTAATGAAAGTTAATTTTGATTCATTTCCGTTAGCATTTTTTTGTTATTTGCTGATTAAAAGACAACACAATGTTTTCGATTTTTTAAATTTTTATAACAACTATTGCATACACTATAAAAAGGGGGGAGGGAGTTAAATTACTTTGTATGTAAACAAAATTTAACTAGGAATTATATTTAACTCAAGTTACTACTTGGGTCCTGTACAATATAATAAATTAAAAGAAAATTAAATGCTGAAATGGCAACTGCATTGCTCAGGGTACTCTTTTACACGAGCATTATCAGGGTTAATTACTGTGGGGGAAGGAGGGGCAACAAAGGGTAACAGAGATTTCGCTTATCATGATTGAACCTGAAAGACGAACCTGTTTCTGTTCTTCGTTCGTTTCGCAACCTTCTCGTCCAGGTATCAGGAGTGACTTCCGGGAATTTCTCGTGGGCTTGTAAAATCGCAGGTAGCATGTTGTGGCGATCCCTTCCTCACGAAAGGGTTGATCTCAGCACACGTCAAACAAAATATTTTTGCACTCTCGAGCGTCGAGGGAAATTAGACTTCAGTCTTCCACAAAAATATTCATATCACAACAGAGATTTTGGCAGATATATCATCATTTTTTGTGCAGATTTGTGTTTGCTTTCGATAAATTATTGAAAGCATCTTCTTTTGTGTTCCTAAATTCTTCTTCCTTCCAACATTCGACCAACATTTCTACCAGATTCAAAATCTGAAATCTTAATTGTTCATGTTTCTTCTCCTCGCCTTGCCTTTCAACTTTCGAGCAACACAGACCTTGTTTCACCTCCATATCACATAAACTGCCAGCCAATTTCTTCTTTCCCCTTCTACATGGTAAAGCTCCACCTTACGTGACGTGTCTTCACCAATAGTGGAGGAGCTGGTCTTGGGGAAAATTTTGAAAGGTGATCGTCCCCTTGTGGGAAAATATCCTAAATCCTCTGACCTAGCTTACAGGCACGGATCTTCGCGACTGGATGGCGACTCTTCCATCCCGGAATTTCCGCATCTTCTCGGTCTGTCTCCGAATATTCTTGTTCAATTTTCTGAATTCGGTTCGTCCTAATAGGCAAATTAAATTGGGGTGTGTACTTCTGCGCTACAACACAAATATAACGGAATATAAATGTGTTGTCTTCAGTCCAAGCAGCTAGGTTTCCCTCTCCCAACGTTATTGCAATTTTAATATGGTCTCAGGAATATGACGACTGCATTAAAATTATCTTTACCGTGAAGTTAACCCATTTGTGATACTTAAAAATTTCAACGTTTGTATAACAATTTAAATTACTTTGTATATTTCAATGTAGATTAAAAGTATTTAAAAATTCTTGGCAAACCTCTTATTATTTGTTGTCTTCAGAGTAAACTTCTTCCATCATCATAAGGGCGTGAGACAAGTATCCAATAGCGCGTCCTACCTAGATCATGTTTTATAGGCTTTTGCTCTTCATCAATTTTAGGGTCCATAGTTAATGCTTGGCTGCCTTGCTCTCCTTTCCTCATCATTCTTTAAAATCCCTTTCTATGCTATTAAGTGGGTGCTGCCATCAAGTGGATATTATCATATAGCCTGTCACCCTAAAAATTTGATTATTGTAAAGAATTTCATCTTTTTCACTCTTTCTGTGCTTTTTTAGGAAATTAAAAATTTTATGTTTTATTAAACTATTAATTAAAAATTGTATGTATCTATTGAAAGTCTCTGGTAATATGCTTAGCCGCAAAAAAATATATCTAAATTATATCAAATCAGCCTGGAATTTATCATTTTTAATTGTACTCCTTTATAATTTGGCATAGAGATTCATTGACTGTTAATATATTATTGTAATGGGTGTTTAAAAGAGATTCAGCTACTAGGACAAATATATATATATATATACACATATTGTAACATGAAAAGTTACATTGAACAATGCAGGCCAGCTTGCGAGTTGTAATTGTTGAGGAACTGACGCAACCCGGGCCAACAATGTGGTCTGGGGAGTCGTCATGGGGTGATGGGAGAAGCAGGTTGTGTCGGCGGGACGACGAGAGAATGACCACGCCCTGCAGATATAACTTTTTTTCATGCTCTGATTGAAATTAAAACTATTAAAATCAATTTTTGGTGTTTTTTATGAAAAATACCTGGCGCCCTAAAGGAATTATAAATCACGAATACGGAGGAACGACGGATATGCTACAATATATATATTATTCCAATTTGGCTTATCACCTCTTGGGACTGTTTAAGAAATTAGTTTCAAGGATTTGAAAATGTACGTTGTCGTGGTAGATGAAATGATTGCATTCCCTGTCCTCACGAAGCAGAGGATGAACCCTCCGTCGTCGGACGTCAGCGTCTTCCTCGCACGAGCTGGAGATTGCTAACTGTGGTGGCAGAGGCCCAGGTTTTAATCGCACTAAAACAACATGAACATCAGCTAACGCCTGGCCGTTGTCATTTGTCATCCCTAATAGCATTTTGCTTGGTGCTCTCTAGCGGGCTCCGGGCGTACTAATATGTTTTAATTAAGCGCGGCTTTATGCAGTTAGTAGCGAGCTTATACATCCCTTGAGCTCCGGGAGAGGGTGGTATGGGGTTGTCTACTCAAAACAACATAGCGAAGTTCCGCTGTGCCGCCACCAGCCAGGGACGTGAGGAGTGCTTATTTCATTAGATTATACCGCCACCCCGCCGGAGTGCGCCCGAAATATTAATACAATGAAAAGCTTTAAAATGACTGCCACGTAACTACGAGTCGCACGGCTCCGTCGCTAGCTAAATCCTGGACCAATCCGCTTTTCATTCCCGCAAGCAATAACACGTACAGACGCAAGCAAAAGTTTAGATAACATGCAAGATTGCCTCTGTCTTATTTAAATGAACGGTGCTGGTGGCTCCCGAGATTAACTGCCGGCCATAAAATAAACTCAAATACACCATAGTGTTCACGTTAATGGAAATCCTGAAATACTGTACTGCTCATGTATGAACATTACGGTAATTTCAACTTCCTCTTTAACGTCTATTGCTTTAAATTAGAATGAGCTAATTAGCTTAATGCCCTGTCATAATACCCAAATTGAATAAACACTGAAAGGACGAAACAATCCCATAAAGTTAGCAAACTACTTCAACCTGGTTTCTTAAGAAAAGCACTCCAATTTAAACGATTACTGAGATTTAACTAAAGAAGTAATATCCACATTCGTCGGACAGAATTAAAAGATTTGGTAGCCGTTTTTAATAGCTTATAGTTATGATCAGTGAAGTTGAGAATGCAGACAAGCCCTCGTTTTGGATGTAATATTGTGACTCAAGGATAGAAGGTTCTTTACAAGTACACTGAAGATGCCAACAATATTACGTCGAAAAAGAAAATGTTGTGATTCACAGAATAAATTTTTTTATAAGTAACTAATTATCTCATACTAAAATACGATTGCCATTAGGAAGGATAGTATATGAGTATTATTGAAACAAGAAATAGAAAGAATATATATTTATTTGAAAAAGGATTAAATAAAACTAAACCAATATCAGACGTAAAACTTGAACATAATTAATGTTTCGAGTAAGGTTAAAACCAATGATTTGTATTTGAGTATTTATCTTTAATATTCCAAACATTTTTTATTTTTATTAATAATTTAGAAAATAATTAGCCTGTTTTCTAGTACATCTATAACAGGTCTTATCTTCACAAACTTACAAAATTTTTGTATTATTATTTTTTTACAGTAATATTAACTAATTAACTAAAGCCTAGAGATAGGATTAGAGGAGTATAGGAAAAATGCTGTTAGATCACAGCTGGATGAATATAGAAGGGAAGAAAGAACGGAGACTAATATGGAGGGGAAAACTATTGTAAGTAGTAGCTGCTTCCTCTTTTATACATTGAATGGGATTTACAAACTAAGATATTACAATTTTTTATTTTTTTATTTTAGTTCTATTTTTATTTTTTTTACATAAATTTGAAAGCACTTGCCCGTAGGGGGCCTGTAGAACAGACTGTAATATGCAGAACGCTTTCCCTGCATAAGTTCTACCAGTAAACTGCGCGGAGAACAAGCAAATATTTTTATTGCTTGAAAGCATGAATCAAGAATTATTTTTTTATCTTTATATTTAAAGTCGCATCAACCAGGATTCGAACCTAGGACCTCTGTGATGCGAGGCAGCAATACTGACCACTACACTCGGGAGGTCGGCAATCAAGAAATTTGTTATTAATGCTTTGAGACTTTAACCATTTAATTAAAATTACCTACCCTACTATCTCGTTAAATTTTGATTGATCATTTTTCAATCAAAAATACGAGTGGAGAACGTAAAAAAATTATATTATTTGTAACGTGAGCAATAAATAATTATCTAACAATTAAATAACGTATTCAGTTGTATACCATAAATAAATAAATTTGTCATTTTAATAATTTAATGAAATATTGTTTAATATTTAAATTACATTTGGCCCAAGGATATAGAAAATGTCTTATTTTAGAATTCAGACCGAAGGAGAAACAATGGATATTCTCCTCCAACATTTTTGAATGAAAAATTAATTATTTATAACTTTTTTTAGTAATACGTTTATTTAATTTCGCATCCTACTCAGAATATTAATTTTAAAACATGATCACTTTTCTTAATCTTCCGTATAAATTTATATTGCTACATTACATATATGGAAATAGTTATCGTGTAATTAAATAATGCACTTTAAGTTTAACTATTCGTCGCCGGTATCACATGCATGCACAACGGACTGACAGAAGTTTATTTACCGTGTAGCGTGACTGTGCTACGGTGACGTTCGGCGACGTTTCTGGAGTCTGGACCGACGACGTCACAGGTTCTCCCTCGGATGAACAGGCAGCAAGGTTGACTGACGCCCCGGAAAATACCCAGTCAACGAACGGTCCTGTGGTACAACACTCTTCGCCACACAACGTGCCTAGAAGACTCGTGCGTGTTAAAAGTGTTTTAATTTGCTAAATGGATTTTAAAACTTGGATGTAGCTGAAAATTTGGTAAATTTTTTATGAAAATGCAGAATATTTTCCTGGATGTCTGCAACTCGTGAAATGTAATGACCGTACTAAAAAAATTCCTCACTTCTCTTCATCTCTTAATACTCACCGCCAAAATTAAGCCAATCACATATTATTAACTGGAACAGCATAACTATGTTCACAGCTTTATCGTTTCTCTCGGTATTAAATTGATTGTAAATGGACTTTACAATTTCTTCAAGTAGTCATTTAAATTATTTATTCAGTGAATAAATATCTATATACCTTGTATTAAAAACTGTACTATCTTCGGATAAAAGTTGTCGCAATAAAATAAAATTTAAAAAATCCGTTCGCAATAATATGTTCAAATTCAGCAAAGCACAGCCAACAAGTTAGTTTGTTTACACGTACGCGGATATTAAGTAATGTTATTATATTTAAAAAAACATGAAATTAAAGTTATAGAAATATTATAAATAAACAAAGATTATACTCATTATACTCATGAGTATAATGTTAAATTTTGTCAAATTAAATATGCATTTTGAACTTCGTGTTCTGGCATCATGTAATCATGCATCATAAGATTCAGTATCAAAACAACAAACAACTCAAGGAGAGATGGAGAGACAAAAATTGAGAAACATGATAAAGAAAAAAATTAATAATGGATTGAAATATGTAACGTAACCAGAGTAATCTGTTAAATAATAGTAATTTAATGATAATAGTAATTTTGTATATTAAAGGAAATAATTACATAAAATATTGTTTTAACTAAAGAAAACCGAAAGACGCATATTTCGGTTGTGTATAGACTTGGTATTATATAAGTGAAATCGTATTAAATAGGTGTGAAAACAAGAAATCTGAATGATTGCGTTAAAATGATTACACACATGAACTGCAGATGTTGACGGAGTCGTGTCCAAAGATTACAAGACCTGCGAATTGCCAGTGGAAACAACGCAAACAATACACTAGGACTTACCATGCAGTTCATTTAGCTTTAATTAATCTGCCAGAGATTCTTTTGAAGAGAATGACTATGCGTTTTATGATCCCGTTGGTGGGTGAAGGTGTCTTCATTGCCCTCAGGAGAGGAGAGGAGAAAGGTGAACTGAATGGTGGGGGAGACGTTTGGTCAGTTCGTGATTATCGAACTCATCTGGAGTTGATCATCATCCATATTGGCAAAAATTTGAACCACTGGCCCAACCGCTTTTTATTGGAATTAATCAAGCAAACACTTATTCTCACTTTATACCTGCCACGTGTTAACTGTTCACGCGTGAAAGGACAAACTAGGAAGGAAATGAGATAGAGGAGGGAATGGTGATATTGAGATATAAGTCAGTATATAAATTTATTACAATTTAATTAACAAGACTTCCATAAGGCATGAAATTTAGCAAAACATGATTTCGGCCGTAACCATGGCTAGAGATTCTTGGAGCTGCGGGACCAGGAATCTGGCTTTCCACAGTAAGAAAATCCTGTACAGAGTAAAACGTGCCATTTAAGAGATTAGTTTTACTCTGATTCACGAAACTTTTGTAGTTATTACGGTTCTTAACCTCTGGAGGAAAGCTGTTCTTTAAAATTGTCCCGGTATTGTGAATAGTTTTCTGGTGAAGATGAAGGCGATGCCTGTTCAATCTTAGAGCTGACCGATTTCTAGTCGCGTATTCATTAAATTCGCCATTCGTTAGAAGCAAATTTATGTCCCGCTTTACAAACTTTAAGATTTCATGAATATATACGCTTGGTAAAGAAGTAATCTAGAATTCGTGCTAGAAATTATTCTAATCGCACGCTTTTGCAACTTAAATATTTCATTGCACCAGGAGCAGTTTCCCCAATTAGAGATGCCATAACACACAACAATGAAAACACGCGAGGTAAACCAATTTTACGTCAACGTGCTTAAAAAGCAATAAGAGATTGGAGATTGTACTGGCCATTGACATTTGAATAACGGGTGGAAAGCTGGCTCTGTTCGTGGGGAAAAAGTTGAAAACTAAATGAGCAAGGTGCTCATTATAGAAAAGAGGAAAATCAGTTGGGCCGAGTGGCGGGACCGAACGTCTTCTTTGACTCCAGCGGCATGTTCCAGGCTAAAACCAATTGCGCATAGGATTTGTGTATGTATTCTGCTCCATCAGAAAACCCGCTTAGAAGACCCTTAGAATGGAACTCATGTCTTTAGCATTAATCATAAAAAAGCCGGCTTTGTGAATTAAAATTTATTCAAACATTGTATATTTTAAATAGATAAATGTTGAGGAAAGGGGTTTTTATATTAATACAATAATATTTTATATTTAAATGTTTAAAAAGTTTTATTCCACCCTTCCCAATCATTTCAATAGCCTGCTGTGTTTCTTCTGTGCTTGTCCAAAGATCATTGCAGTCTTCTTCTGAAAGGTGAGAAACATGCCGACCAACAATTTTCCAAGTACAATAGTGTCTGTTCTACGTGCTCACGATGGTAAAACATGAAATTTAATGTTTTTATATGGTATAATAATTTGTTCGAAAATTTTGTTAAAACCTATGTGAAAAATTACTGTTAGCACGTGTTCGTTTCTTCTTTAAGTTACCAGCTCATGGGTTTATTTGAATACTAATTTTACCGAAAAATAAAATTGTTATTGGTAAAAGAAATGACTACTCTCTGAATCGTCACTGCTGATGCCAATGAATCAGAACCACATTTCATAAGAAGAAGGAAAGAAGTGTGTATTTAACTGACAATAGATGTACTTAATATTGGAACTTTAAATTAAATACCGTAAAATAAATACAAGTGATGACATAACCAAAATGAGTTAAATCATTAAGTGGCATGAGGAAGTGAGGAAACATTCCTTCAGATGAAAACAAAAACCTATTAGGCTTGATCTGCAAAGACTTATAAATATTCATGGTACGGAAGTCGTGAGCCGGCCGTGGAGGACATTCTCTCTCATCCGTTGGTCCATCCAGCCACCCACACACACGACACAGCTATTGCAGGGTTATCTGCCGTAATACATGGTGACATTACCCGGAGATATAATTGGGGCAAGGTCGAGGCGCGTTTCAATTATTCTCAAACAAGTGCGTAATGCGAAACAAATTAGTGTCACGTTCCGAGGAAGTCGTTAGGGGCGGTCTGCTCTAAGGGGTAAAGCCGCCCTGTAATTGCAAGACTAATTACAATTTACCGATCTCCATAGGGTCCCGTAATAATGCTCAAATGTCAGGTTAAAGTCATACATTTTGATTTCGAGTTAAAACAAACTCGACGTCTTCCGTATTACTCCTACAGCGAACATCATCGCACAACATCGGGTGGGTAATCAAAATTAATAAAGGAAATTTCTTACTCTAATTAGTATTTCGTAACTGTAGCAGTAAACAATAATGAGTTTTATAAACAATTTTTTCAATACACTGAAGACATCATTTGTGGACAGAAAACTGTCTGGCAGCCAGTATTGAAATAGAAAATATTCCTACAATCAAGTGTTGTTCCTTAAGAGTTGTACCAGGTAAGGAAATCTTCCATATCTATAACTTCTTTAAATTGATTTTAATAAAAGGAATTGGGGAACCTTAGTTGTGTATTTGGCACCGGAAGAAGCTCAAGTCAAGCGGTCAGCTAGTGTTTCGCAATAGTTTAGTGAACTTACTATTTCCCAATGAGACTTTACTAATTATAAAGGTAGATGATCGACAGTCAGAATATCTTAACTAATTAAAAATTAAATTATTAAAACTTTGTATATGTAAATTTTATTTAATCAACCACAATTATACTTTTTTCTATATCTTAAAATAAACGTCATTGTTATATTAATTCACATATTTATAATTTTTATGTAAAATAAAATATGTTAAACTAAAAGCTTTTTTCTGTGGAACAATTTTAACCAACGTCTCTATGCAATTTAAAACAATATAATTAAATCTATATGTGGGTCGCCTGTTAAGCAAATTATTTTCACAGTTCTTCAAAATATTAGTCTTTAAGATTCAAAAAGTTAGCCATATCATCAACAGTATTATTTAATTCAATCCCGCTAAAAATTTGTCTCATGCCACGTTCTTTAACAATTAATAGTTGATTACCATGTATTTATGATCGCTAACTCCAAAAGTGACCTTCATTCTTCATATCACGGCAAAAAATTTCGGAAGCCAAGCATTTAAAAATTTGTAAAAGATCAAAAAATTATCAAAATGGAAGTAAATAAGTTTTTCTTATCATTTATTAACTCTTTTAGCTTATACTTATCGATAAATAGTTTAGGGATCTGAAGACTGGGTTGGGTGGTTCATTGAACCCTTAATTTATACTGAAAATTTCCTAAAAATTGTTTGAAATATCCATTTTTCTGCACTTTTAATTAATTAATTTTAATAAATTTTTATGAGGTACGCCATGCCTTTGGAATTCATTTCCTCTTTTTAAGTATGTAAAATACACACAATTATATTTCATTTGTTGAAGCTTATTTTTACCGCTCATGCACTTCATTGTGCTTGTTCTTTATGTTCCTTATGTATCCGATCTAGGAGTATCACATGGAAGCAGCCAGTCATCATCGTAGTACTCCATTTCCCTTGGAACATCCTTTCCATTTCTTTTATGCCCTGAATAAATCTGTCGTCCTTCCCTTCAAAAACAGAGCTCAAATTTTCGGGAAAATAGTCCAAAGGTGAAACCTACGAAGTAAACCAACAAGACTAAATTGTTGGGTTTCTGTAGCATGTCTCCACGATTGCAGTCCGGATCCTTCTCATTGTCCAGAAACTTTGTTAAAAGGCTTCCTAGCATAATTTTTCTGTAATTTCCATTTTTCAGAATTGTAGTCTTTAAGTAATTTACAGAGGAGAGGAGAGGTGAGAGAGGGCTTGAAGAATACAAATCTTAAAAACTTATATGTATATATATATATTTATTTAAATGCAAGAAAATAGAACATTGGGCTCATTATAGAACTTTTTACTGTAAATCAAGGGGTTGGTTACCTCCCCCGCACTCCTAATTTTTGAAGTTGTTAAAAATAAAAACTGGACCTGGAATATAACATAGGACCTTCTGCTTGCCGGGTGTATACTCTAATCATTGAAAGGTTCCGAGTCGATGCCAGAACCGATGCAAGATCCCACCAGTCTTGTATACGCGAAGTTCAGGTTCATCTACAACTTAAATTGAACAAATGTGCATGAATTCAATCCCTAAAGAGACTATTACTTTTCATAATAAATTAAGGGGTCAAGAAGCCTCCCCCCCCCCGCCACCACGAGTACTTCATCCTCCACTTTTTATAAAAATTTTTAAAATTTTAAAGAATCCTCTACAATAAGGTTATTTCAAAATTAAGGGCAAGAAATATGTTAGGAGTCAATTCTTAAAAATTAAAAAGACACGTATCCCAGCAGCTGATGTGTGTACAAATTAAATTTTAAAAAAATAGGACCGAAGTAGAATCGACATACTGACCAAGTGTCAACCACTAAACTACATAATTTCTCCTGTAAGATGGCAGTATTATCGGTGTAAAAATGTCGATTAAAAAGTCGTATCGGTTGGCCGCAGACCCAATAAATCAGTAAATTATTATCACTAGCAACGAAGACGTTATGGTACGGAAATAATTAAACTGACTTTATAGAGGCTCCCCCAGTTTCCTCCAGGGTTATCTTTGTAAAGAGTGACGTTTCGACGGCTAGCACTGGCATCCTCAAGGCTAAAAGAACTTGGTAATTATTGCCGTTTAAACGTCGCTGTTTACGAAAATTGATAGTTGTAAAGCCGGGGAGCATTTATTAATTTTAGTCTGTCCTTATTAAACTAACTATGCAAGGAAGAATGAGAGATTGAAAGTGTATTAGTTTAATAAGTATATTTTCTTGGCTAATTAAGAATTTAATTAAATTTAAAAAATGCTGCAATGTGCTTTTCAACACAAAAATGTTAATATAGTAGCTATAACTAGTTATTGATGCATTCCACTGCTACCATAAACTACAATTCGCGGCTCTATTGGCCTTCACGGCAATAACCATGCAGATACAATAAATCATTCAATGAAAATCAGAATAACTGCCGTAATTTTAAACTTATCTTTAGATAACATATCTGCCAAATGACATCATAGTCACCGCAATTCGCTGCCGACCAAACGCATTATCTGGTTCCTGCCCTGTGCTTCTAATTAACCAGGTCCATTGCGCTAAAATATTATCGCTGCAACATTTCGATGCGAAACGAATGATGTAGTGAGGCTTGTAACAGGGCTGCACCCGTGCGCGGGGATGTTAGAGCAAGAATGCACATTGCAATGCGGACAATTGCAACGATACACCCCATACCATCTACTGCAACTGTCCGCAGGCCACCACAAAATTGGGAAACTGGGATGAGTTTTTTATTTACTGTGAATTTTATGTCTATACAATCCTGTTTTTAAGTATACTCGTGCCATTTCTACGTTTTTAAATTCATAGGCTTTCTCTCTTCGTTTTTATTTATACACGGCAGCTTTTAACACTTTACTATTCACCATTATCAATCTTTGTCACGCTTAACATACGATTGAAATGAATTGGGGAATATTATTTAGTTTTATATTATGAATGAACTTCCGTTTATAATATAAAAAACAATTTACTTTGTATCAAACAACTTTACGTCTATATTACAATTTTCTCATCTTCAAATTTTAAGCCGGCAATTATTTCTTACTTAAATACTATAGATAAAATTACTAATAGAAATTAATACAAATAAATTTCGTATTACTAAATTCTAAAACCGTACACTCAGGGTCATATCTCATAGAGCAAAATATTTCACACAAAATCTACTCGGACCTGGCAGTATCGGAAATCGTCAAAAAGTTACAGAGGTATTTACCATGTCAACTTAGTGAATCTTCCAGCGATTCCTCGTTGCAATTTCTTCCTTTTCGGGTCGTACTCGATCACGCCTCAGAGCCGCCACTGCTATTCTTCCTGGTTCATGACAAATTCCATTTTTATCCTCGTCTTCTCGGACTACCTGTCGATATAGTGATTATCTGCTCGTATCCACAATCCGCCTCTACTCTCTTCAACCGCTCTCTTCTCCTCAATCTCCCTTGCCTAATTTCCAATCAAAAGTCGCGAAAAATCTGTCTGCGGGCGTTTTTAATACCTCTTCACCACTTCTTTAATTCATATCCCGAAGGTAGCAGGGATGGATATTAACCAATCCGTTTGATCGTTACTCTTCTCTATGAAGAAAAGTTTGCCCCTCTCCCCCACGGTTTTTGGGGAAAATCTACGCTCAGTTCCCAGCCACCATCTCCAAATTCCAGCGGTCGCGGGACAATCCCCGCTGGCGTCCGTCTGTCTGAGTTTTATTACCCCTATCTCAAATACTGTCTCCTTTCTTTTGACTCCGCACCGCCGAAATCCGATCAGATGTGTTTGACCGTTACTCCATCATATTTCCCAAGTCCTCTATTTAAAATATTCTAACAAGTTTCCTTGTTCTACTAATTTTATCATTAGCTTATGAAGGATTTGAATACTAACACTGGTAATTGAGAATAATTTTGGTTTGGAAAGTTAAAAGAATATTATAGTATAGCATCCAAGGGTCATAAAGAAATGAAAAAAAAAACATTACAACTTGAATTTCACTGCAGAATTCACTTGTTCCACCTCTTTTCTCGCGCTGAGTGTATTTCACATATTCTTCCGCGAAAAACTATCGTCACAGACTCATTAAATCATTCATAATATTTATTGACTTTAACTCTGAGGTTTTGAAAACTTTGTCGTTTTTGATCAGTATGTAAAACGTTTGATAAGAAAGCCAGTAAATATCTTTCCTTAATGTACTTATATGCTGTATAGCTAATATATTTTTTTAACCTAATTAATTTTAAAAATTTAATTCTCAATTCTGAGTTTGAAAGAAACAGAGAGCATTTTAATAATGATCTTTAAATTAATTTAAACCTTAATTTTAAAAGTGATTAATGTTATTTATCTACAACAATGTTCAGTGAAGAACGTTTTACCTCCCGCTCGAATTTCTGTAAACAATCCAGGTTATTTCACTTTGTCTCTCTTAATGGTCCTCCAATTTATAACGTCTGTCGTTGACCAGAATGTTCACTAATACTTCGTTCCACTGAAAATACTTCGTAGAATATTGCTGTCATCTAATCGTTCTATTAATCTTCCGACATCTCAGTTCTATGGAATACGGTCTCAAAGACTACGAAATTACTAAATGCATGCAGATTTTAAAGTTCCAACGGTACAAGAAGTCATCCATCAAAATGCCATAAAACTTCACGTAGTCCCATTAGTAGACAAACGTCTAGAACCAGTTGGCCATTTTAAGCCTAACTTATCATTGCTTATTTAAGTTCTACAGATTAAATAATGGGATGTCTCCCTGATTTTGTTGTTAGATGCTAATAAAATTATTAGCCGTCTACATTATACCTCATATAATTGTAAATTATTCTGATTGATAAATAAATTATGTTTAAAAAACGTAATTTGATCGAAAATTCAAGCTGATTTGCTTTCTGCCCCTATTTACAGGCCTTTGATAGCATTTGATAATGTTATTTTGAATTAGATGCATTCCGTAGTAAATAGCCTCTAAATTTCCAAGCCATCACCAATGCCACTTATTGGCGTTAGTAATAAAAGCTTCCATTCTGTAGTACAGCAAGGAACTGTTTTTAATATTTGATATTGAGGACCACGGAAGCATCTAGAATGTGTCAAAGGACAACAGACTTTGATTTAGCCACAAATTAATTTTTCAGACCAAAGAAATTACGGCTTCTAGAAAGCAGGCCGACAAATGATGACACAAGCACCAGTTGATGTTGTTTTATGAATTATTTCCCCAGTTATCTTACGTCGCTATTCAGTTTAGACCTGAATAGTATTCTTACGCAGTGAGGTGTGACAACTGGATTGATTTACTCAGCTGCAGTGAGTGAAGCGTTGAATATAATCATGTTTTTACACTACGTATAAAAATTTCCGTTACTAAAAGTGATAATCATGTTAATATTGGACTTCGTGCGAAACTTAAAGGCTCTGATTCTTTTGGAGAGATCAGTTTTTTAAGAGTCAATACAGCTGACACTGTTATGGTAGAATCGCTTTCCAGATGTCGACCAAATAACAAACACTGTTAAAAACAAGTTTTTTGAAATATTGGGTGAACGAATCTGAAAATAACAATGTGAATTGCGAAAGAATGGGTGTTTCTTGCAGCAGGACAATCCGACCTTACAATGATGTTCTGAATCACTCTTCACGCAAACAGCGTTGAACTTGAAGGTAATACTCCTTATTAATCTTTTGACTTTGTGACAAGCGCTCGTCGTTTTAAGTCGAACCACAGTGGAATTGGAAGTTCTATTCCTATAATTTAGCAATGTGTGATTTTTTTCTAGTTCTTCAATAACAAGTCGGCACTGAAAGAATAATTCTCTATAATACTGAAGATGTTAAAATGAAAACTATGGAACTTGACGGAATGTGATAATTCTTCTGTATATAGAAATGTTATGACAACTTGAAGAAAGTTTGTTTTGTTTTGTTTTTGGCATGAAACTTGTGATAGGAAAATTTGTTCCAAAACTGAAGTCGCGAAATGAAGTAAACATGGAGAACTATTGAGATTTACCGCAACAGGTGATGAATCATAGGCTTAGGACATGTCGTCGAATCTAAGGTTAAATCATCCAAGTAGTAAGTTTGTGTATCGCTAAGACCAAAAATAAAAGTCGACAAATGCGGTCAAATGTGAAGTTTTTGCCCACAGGTTTCTTCAATTTTGACGGCATAGTGCTTGCCTCAAGGTCAAAAGATTAATAAGGAGTATTACCTACAAGTACAACGCTGTTTGCTTAAAGAGTGACCAAGATCATCAATGTAATGATGACACTGCCTGCATAGTTGCCAGTGTTCCGTGTGACTTTTTTCCCCCCAAAAATAAATAAAACCTTGAAGGGCCGTTGTTTACAAGCTTAGATGAGATTAAAGGCACATAGCTAACCGCTATCCAAAATATCGAGTTGTAGAAGCGTTTCGGGGATTGGTAGAAGCGCTTGCATAAGTGTATAATATCTAATGAGGGATATTTTAAATGGCATAATATAAAGTAGAAAAAAATTTGTGCCCAAACTTACATTTCCGTTACTTTTTGAACACACATTGTATTAATGTTTGCTATTGTAAGACATGTTGAAGACGTTCATTATTTTAATTTTGTATATACTAGAACAATTTTTGTACTAACTGACGATCGTAAAGATAAAAGTTTTTTTATATGAATAACAAAATATGTTGAAGACGGATTTTTCTTTTATTTGTTTTATTTCGCAACAGCCCAAGGATTATTAGAGAACCAACAATACATTATTTCATGTTACTTTTTATTAGATTAAATTGAAAATTACGATTAAGGCAAAAATAATAAATAAATAATTAAATATATAAAACTGATCTCCACAGCATGTCTGAAACAATTTACTATTTTAAATTTCATTAAAAATGCCTACTTCACAAGTAGACGAAATTTATCCTCAATAATTTTGTCGATGTCCGCAGCATCTATAGATGTAGGACATATATTCATTAAAACTGTACTTTAAATTATTGTTATAGCCATTTTACTCCCAATTTTATATTCAGAAACCCAGTGCTGTAAAAACTACTGGTTTTATAATAACTTAAAATTATTTTTTTTCGCCAAAATTTGTTCTTCATTGCTCAATTTACGCTATTTTTATTAGTTCAGTCCAGAATTCAGGAAAATTACCTTTCTAATATCTCCATAATCAGCATATTGTTTTTCAATTATTCTAATTGGTACTCATACAAAAAGAATAATATTAGATCATAGATCATATGAATACATAACAACACTAAATTTTGATTATATTTTACTAAAAATTTATTAATACAAAATATTTATATTTAACTAAATTTTAAGAAATAAGGACTGTGAAAGGTCATAAATTGTTTTATTAATTCATAACAGGTATAACGTTTAAACTTACAAATTATTTTTATACGCTTACATCAATGTACACGTGATGAATTTATAAATTGGGAAGGATCGATACGTAACTATGTTTTTATGCTGTGTTATTATTTTTTCTGATTTATGTCAAGTTTATTTATTTTATGTTTTAGAATTTCAGTATAATTCCGTAATAAAAGTTCTTAGTGGAACGGGCCATAGGATCGTATGACCTTAAGTTATTCAAGCATCGGAATTATGAAATTTCAAAACTTCCCGACACGGATTACAATTATGAAGACGTGATTAGTAAGAGACTTAACTCGAAAGCGTTTGATGGTAACTGATGCGAAGTCATAACATTGTCTATAACAGTCTTATTGTTACTGGAGGAGAAACATCGAGGGTCCCAAATGTTACCGAACAACTTAAATTAAGTAAAGTATAAATGATATTGCTAACAATCGGTGACAATCTCATCCATTTAGAGCTCGCAGCAACCTCCCCTTTCATAACTGCGTTACTCCCCCAATATTGACATTGGATGCAATGATTCACAATGCTGAGAGGACAACGAATTAATCCTCTTTTTAGGTGGTAGCACGAGTTGTCGGGATAGGGTAAAACGTGAAGGGAGGGGGAGGGGGGGCAAAACTGGATTTTCACCGATGCTGTCCAAATACAAAACACACACGCTCATTTCAACACATCCATCATCGTTATTCGGAGAAACCTTTCAACTTTTTTAAACACTACTAAATCATGGCGGTATGAAAATAACATTTTAAAAATATTGTAATACCTTGCCCAATGAACAATATTCCATTACTGGGAGCTTACGCAATTGTCCGCCATGAGCGTCCCGCGTAATTTCCACCACTCTGAAATATTAAAAAACGCGATGAAAATACGTTTCCAGGGATCAATTGCTCCATACGAAAATTACATTTTTCACAAACGAAACATTAAATGCGTACTGACACTTTTTTGTTTGAGCCAAAAATCTCAAATTGAACATAAATTATTGCTCCATTTTAGCTAATTTGAGCACTCTAAAAGGTAAAATAGTTAAAAATAAAATAATTTTATGTACGTTAACCAGCAGTGAAAACATTGAAATTATGAAATATTTTTCACTTAATTTGATCATTATTGAATAATTTAAAATAAAATAATTTAAACCTGAAAGTTTCACAAATGTCTTTTATGTCATGACTATTGCCCAACATTTGAAACAGCGGAAATAAATATTGTATTCATTTAATGCTTCATGCGCTCAATTAAAAACCTCGAAACAAAGCTTTTGTTTTAATTTCCTGTAAATATAAGGATTGTCTTAGACACTACTGTAAATGTTACGAAAACATATGAAAAAATGTAATCTTTCCTCGGTTGTTACTGTAACAAACCTATATTTATTGTTTTGTATTTACGCGACTAGCACTGTACGCAGTAATTAATTCCTTACTGAGGAATATTATGGAACACTAACCACTTTACATTACATAATACGGGGTTAAAAAAGTTGAGCGCGTTAGGATGCGGTTTGTGACAATGACATAGCTCAACGTATGCTATGTTTTACATTCATGCTTTGCGTGTATATAAAGAATGTTCCAGTTTCAATCCTAATGCCTTCCCGTTACTCATATAAAAGTATTATGCGGAAATCTTCTCGCAGCAAAAATGGCAAGGTTTTTGAAAAAGAAACTGAACTTTTCAGGCTCAATTTAAAACTGTAACTGTTTTTGATGTCGTGCTTAGTATTCTATACAATTTTTTTTAATAGATGAGAGACTGCGAAAGCAGAGAGAATTTATTCAGTTTCCGCGTTTAAATGTAATTATTTCGTTGTTCTATAGAGACGAAACAAGAATCTTTGCGTTATCAATCTGCAATCCAGCATATAAGGACGAAATTTCGAGCAAACCAAAAGCTGGTTGATGAGACGTATTATAGTTGTCAAAACGGGTGCTCGAAAAATCTCCTTAAAACCTTTATAATTTGTAGAGGAGACTGAATCAAAACAGGTTTTAAAAGCGACCACTTCTGTTTAAGTAATTTGGTTAGGCCTGACACAGTACATCACTTTCATTACGATTCTAGTCTTCAGATAATCGTACCAAAGAAATGAATAGGAGACCTAATAATATTTTACAAACAATTCCGCTTACAGTTAAACGCTGCTGTTGACGGTTCCAATTCTGATCTATCACAATCACAACTCAGGTTCGATTTGGTGACCACCAACGTCGCAGCTACGAATAATGTTCTGGGAACTCTTTTCAATCTGTTATGCAGAGACCACAACACTTACCTTCCTCTATTTCTACAAACCTCTGGAAAATTCAACTCTTCATACGAACCAATAAGAAGTGGTCAATTCAGTGACTGCATGTGTCCATGACGTACAATGTTTCTCTGCTGCTCGATAGTAAACTCTATTTTTACTCTATATTCAAATTTTTACTCACTTCCTCATTTGGGAGATTTATTACCTCGTCGCTGTCATCTTCAAACAATATGTTACATTGACTTGTTTATTTTTCTTGAATCTTTCTGCATTTTTAGGCTTCTCCTTTCCTCTTCTTGATTTTCTCTCTGCTGTATCTCTATCGTAATCTCTTGCTCTTCCACTCTTTTCATTATTCCGTCATCACTCAGTGGAATGTTCGAAAAATAATTCTAACAACATTACTTCCCCATTGTAAACTAATTTCAAAACTGTTTCATTTAGTAACGCAGTTTATAGATTTTCCTTTCCGGTTTCAATATACTGCTTACAGTTATTCGCCTTATCCTTTCACCTCCTTTTGGGTGATACCCTCTAACTTTTCGTTGCTGTGTTTAATGTTTTAGTAATGTTAAGTAGTTACGATTGCTAGAAGTCGTTACTTATACCCCAATTACTATTTCATTATTAATGCGAAGACCACCATAGTTTACGACGAAAACGAACCTTGTTTGTTATTGTGGTATTCAGTCCTAAGACTGATCTGATGCGACCCTCCATGATAACCTACTTCCGCATAACCAGCACATCGCACATCTTCCCTAATCTCCTTAGCCCTTTCCATCCTTGGCAGCCCTCTTCTGTTATTAACCCCCATACTTCCCTCTAATACTGATTTTACAAGACCCTCTTGTCTGCAACTTCTATCGTCCACGTTTCGCCCCCATATAACGACACACTCCATACAAACATTTTTAACAATGATTTCCTAATATTATGCGTAAGTAGATTCCTCTTTTCTGTGAAAGCCTTCCTTGCCTGTGCTATCCTACTCTTTATGTCTACCATACTTCTAACATCCCTAGTTATTATGATGCCGAAATAGTCGAATTCCATAACCTCCTTGAAAATATCCCTTACTAATCTAGTACCCTTTGTGTCCCTTACTATATTCCATTATCTTGGTTTTCATTCTATGAATCCTCAAATTGAACCCTTTCTCCTGGACCAATTTCATGCCATTTATTATGGTTTCCAAGTATTTTTCTGACTCCCCTAATACAACAATATCATCGGAAAAACGTCATTGTTTCTGTTTCTTCTCCTTGCAGTAAGATTCCTTTTCCATATCCCGTTTTAACTTTCTTCATCGACTGTTCTATATAACTTATAAGTTAAACGAACCTAACAACGTGAAAAGTATGTTTCATACAGATTGCAGACAAATGTTCTTGAATATGACTTAATAACAAATAAATTTATATGTTATTTCGTAAAAGTTCACAGGAAAGATATCCTCTTCATGTTTTATAGTGGACTGCATCTAAATTATTAAATTTTGCTCTTAAGTTCGTTAAAAACGCTATTAAATGCGTAATCATCTAAATTTTCAATATTTTTATAATGTTCAATATATTAAATTATTCTATACAATCCCAATTCTCTGGATTGAAAGTTTTAAGTGCTAGAAAAAATTACTAGTTGGTTTCACATTGAACATGGAAAAACAGGGAAAATATATTTTAGCAGTGGGAATAGATATTCAATGTTTTTCACTACGTCATATCTGAGTAACGAAATAAAGCACGGTAGAGCAAATCCATACATTCATTTGGGCGTAAATACAACTTTTATTTTTTCGTAATGGTTACTCTGTATGCAGAGGGATATTTTTATTCAAGATGTTAACAAGAACTGAGAAATTGCTTATGAGTGGTGTGTCTCGTCCACGTTTTAGCCTTACGTAAAAGAAATCGTATTGCTTCGCCAATTAGCCAATTTTTTTCCCACTTTAATGTACCTTTGAATTTATTTTCCTTAATTTATATATGTAAATAAAGATGCTACACATTCTCATTAAAATATTATTTCAACCCTACCACCCACAATACAGATAGAAATTTGGAAGTACTTATTAACACTTAGGAAAATCTAAAAGCTTTGTGCCGTGTTAATAAAGTGCTTCTACGCATATATTCCTGTTCACGTTCTTGGCTCACACAAGCTGTTAGAAAAGATATAAATGGCTCTACAAATATAGTCTGAAAAATCTTGCCATAAATTACCCTGAGTGCAAGGTGATCATGTGATTGTACCTAATGATATAATTCTTAATGGAACGTTAAAATTAAAGTAAAAAAAGCAGTAAGTCAGTCCCATTATCAGATAAATTTTCAAACAACGTGTCCTCCGTACAAGTACACTTTAATGACAAATTAAATGAACTCAATATATAACGGCTCACACTGAAACTTAGTTTATCTTCAAAAATGTTAACTTTGCGTATTTTCTTTCAGTTATGTAGTGCTAATTATAAATTTTTCAGGAAGTACAATCCAACTGGATCTTCCGCTTTTGTTTTTCTTTATAGATATTGATAAAAACATAACAAAATACGCTGTTATTATTATAAAAAATTAAAATTTAATTCGGCAACTGAAATTAATTGAAGTTTAAAATATTAATAATGTTCTTGACTAATGGTGCGGCTAACACTATAGAGACAGAACCATCAAAGGTTAAATTTTAAACCACTCCAATTACTGCCCTATTCAATTCCTTAACTGACAACTTGTATTTTTCTTTGCAACATGTGTGTTGTTTTTGAATAATGTAATGTAGACCAGTTTAATCTTCACAAACGTTGAGACAGTTGAAAATTAATAATACAAATTGTTAGCACACCCCAACAATTACAACTGCGTGGTCCATCTTTCGTATTATTCCATCTTTTTACACCGATTTCATGTCCATAAAATTTTAAGTGGAGAAAGTTTTGCTGCGAAGAGAATTACACTTGATAAAATGTTTTCAGGGTCCACAAATTACGATAAACATTCATTACAACCTCAAAATGGACGGTCTGGAACTGTCCTTGTTTCATTTATTTTTAATTGATGTATTAATCAATCATTGCGCACAAGCATTGGCTGGGCATCCATCTAGTTTCAGAAGACAGAAATTTACTTGATATAACCCGGTTATATTGGTTTTAATTTCATCTACAAAATTAATAATGCCATCTGAAACGGTTTGCTGTTATAACCGATAAGTTTTGTAAGCTTTCCATCACACAATTGAAATACATAATTAGTACTTTTTACAATTTCTAATTATTAGTTTTACGTTTCCCTCAGAACCCTGAGGAAGAAGTGTTTTGACTTTTATGCTTATTTCCTTTTATATCTGATGCATTGTGATGTGAAGTGGTATATTCATTCATTTATGTAAATATCACTTGGTACTAGTCACTTATTTTGCTCCTACCGTGTTTTACTTCTAACTGACATTTATAGAAATTTTTAACTTCTATGATTTTCAATTCGTCGAAATTAAAAAATAAGCATTTTATAATAAATTACTACCAAGTGATTTATAAGTTTTGGTTGTCGAAGAAGCTTCCGAAAATTACCGCAGTAAACACTAAGTATTAATACATTTACCATTCATACAATTTTAATAATCATAATTGTGTTTATATTTTATTACAAATATTGTAAAATTACAAAATCGTTAGAAAATATAAAATGACAATTGTTTCGTAAATTTGAAAGTCATTTGATTTTCTGGAGATTTTTGGCAAGAATTGCTATAAAAATGTATATATTAAAAATTGTAATCTACAAAGCCATATATAATAAATTATTCAACAGTCAATGTTCTCATTACCTAAAGACCTATAAAAGCTTATTACGGTTTTTGTTACATGCCATTATCATTTTCCAGTACGACTTCACTACTACAGTACCGTTGTAACTTCAGTACTCATATGATTTGACCTCATAGCATTGTCATTTGAAAAATATTAATTTTGATGGTAACCTAAGTAACTATATTATTTCTTATATCGATGTAAGTTACCGTACATTTAATATTACAGTTGCATCATAATTTTTAATGCGAGGAAGAAATATTTTACTAGGACTGATTTAAGGTATGTATACTTATAAACTAAGATGTCATTAAGATAATAAGAAAAATGATTATCATACAGTTATGAATATAATTATAATTATCACAGTATCATTTAAATTTTGATTATTAAAGGACCTTTTCTTACGGATATATATATATATATATATATGATTTTGTAAATTCTAATTGTCAATGTATTTTTTGGAAATATGATTACGCCAATATGTTACAAAAGATGACAAAAAATAAAAATGAATAATTTTTCAAATTATGAAAAAATTGTGGATGAAACATAATCGGTCTAAATATATTGAATGATCCTGAAGTAAAAAAGTTGACAATTTTTAACAATACATACTTTTTTTGAAATGCAAACATAATGTACAATGACAAGGATAAATATTTATATATCTTCAAAAATTTAAATTTGGCATATATTGTAGTTACTTAATTTATTTATAAAGTGCCAAAAAACAGTTCTTACGATCTCATGTTAAATAATGATTTACTTAGTCAGTCACTAAATATATTACACTTTTTCGTATTGTGAAATATGATTGATGTCAAAGTTTGTAGAAGTGTGGGAGGTCATCTCTCGAAATACCGTTATCTCCGTTGTCACTTAAGAGGCTGTTGCCCTTTTCTAAAGAAAAAGTTGCAAATCCGTTTACCTGATGGCTTATAGGGATTAGTAGCTGAGTCTTTCCAGTTGCTTTTCCTTTTCTCATTTTATCAACATTCTTTCGCAAAGTTCATGTCTGTTTTGATGCTCACGTCCTTGATTATTGGATTTTTAGCTTCTGCATATTACAATTGTCCTGATTCCAAGAATATCATTAAATTAGTAGTAGTGCACTTCATTACAATGCCACCATTATAACTATATATTCCATTGATTTAAATTGGTTTTATCTGTTTCACACCACTTCAATATCTGTCTTGAAGTTAGCGTAGCAAATAAGGACAAGCCGCTTTCCTTCATTTGGCCTGCGCCATATAAAGTAGCCAATAACGACGAGCGCCATAGTGCATCCGGCGGAACACGGTCGTTCGGTTTTTCCAAATGTTCTCCATTCCCAGTCGTTTCAAATATCGATATCACTCGATCTCCCCGCTTAATATCGATACTAAACCTACTTTATAGATAGCAAGCTACTATATCTGCTCTCGGCGGTACAGACGTCCCATTAAAAATAATAACCTGACCTATAACTAAACTCCATCCGCGATGATAGAGATATCGTCTCCCCACCCAAACAAATTTCACAGCGCGGCTCAAATCTCTTTTATGGAGTTTGATATTTCGCGGCATTTTTATGTTTTAAGCCATGGTAGGGCGAGGTCGTGATATATTGCGCGATTGTGGCACGCATAAAGCCCGGCGCTGCCTTCATCTGGCACAGTAATACAGCCCAAATGACGCCAATCGTTAACAGATTTGTGTCCTCAAGGTGTAAACAACAACAAAAATACCTGAAATATTCTTCATCATCTAAACTAATATTTTATAAATATTCTGCATTTTCGTTAAACTGAATAACGCTTGTAAGCTTCAAGTTTCCTTTCTCCTTAGATACAAAATTTTGCGCACTTGATTTGAAATTAACGTTCGTCAATATGTTTGTTGAAATGATGCACGCTGTGATCTGCTACAACTGAACTTTTTGGTTCGTTATTATTTACACTACCATTGAAAGAAGAATCACTTGTATTTCGAAAGACAACCTTTGATAATTTCTAACCCTTAATAAATTATACTCTTACGATTTTAAGATACTAAAAGCATTACAACTTGATTTCTTGACACTGCATTTATGAATAAAAATATGGGTCCACTAGTCATTCCTTTAAAAATTATGTCACTTCGTGAACCCAAGTCGTGTCTAGACATACCGGGCCTTTTTTTCGTAGTAGTAATTAAATCAGTCATGCTCGGGAGTGAAGCGCTTATTCGGGTAAACTCGAGAGCTTCCGTTAAGTTTCATGTAATGTCATCAATTAATACTAGAGTATTGCCTTATACAATAACATATTGTTTTTGTGGAAATATCATATTAACATAAGGTGGATTAACTAAAGTACGTTAGCTTACTTTGTCCCTTATTTCCGGAAACTGAAAAAGTTGCAGTCAAAATTCTACAGTGTGAATGATCAATTACAAAAGCCAGTATTAATAGTTTAAGATCTACTGCACCACATAATAGTAATAAAATTAAAAACATGAACTATTCTCTTTTTCCAGTGGTGTGGGAGTTACAATAACTGTTCATAAGTTGTAAGGAGCAACTTAAAAATACGAGAAATAACGACTTTAATATAAAAAACGATTTCTCTGCTGTTTTTTATACTTTGCATGAATGGGTTTACATTGTTACTGATACTAATATTCGTAAATTATTTCACGGAATAATAGAAACCTAATCTGGCGCTATTATATTAAACTATCTGGTTGCCCGGCAATGCCTGAGAATTCATTTACATTAGCCCGCTACAGTATTGTATGCGACAGTAGTATCTTGATGAATGGTGTAAGTACGCCTAAAAAAACACATAGAACACCTTATAACTCGCAGTGTGTTTCTGCAGAAGCCGGCTGCCTTAACCATGCGTCTTTTTCTTTCTACCGGATTCTCCATTTAAAATAGGTTTAGAATCTATTGAATTAAAACTGTTAGGTTAATTTATGTACTAGTTACGCGCCTTCTTTAATCTGTTACGTTTATCGAAGTATTAAGTAACAATACCGTAATTTTTACTATGGAAAACTGGTTTGAAGTGCACTCTCTGCAACGTCGTTACGTAGCCGAAGCTAAGTCAAGCGTTTCCGAGATTTTTCCGAGCGTATCACGAAGATCGTTACCCAGGGCTATTATATAGAGTGATGAATTAAAAAGATGTTCATTTAACAGTTTCAAATACACTGATACCAGTTAAGAAAACTCATTTTTAACAAAAACCAAACATCAATATATCATTCAAATTATGAAAGTTTGATTCAACTGTTACGTTTATCAAAAACTCGGTCCTAAGAACGACAAATATGAGTTGAATGTAATTTTCAATCATATATCTCCAAGTTACTGACTATCGGGTGAAGCTGAAAATGGATTAATAATCTTAATAACTGTAAATAAAAGTGTGAATCAAGTGGTGATTTAAATAACACCTGTAAGTATCTAGCAGATATTATTATTGTTTTTAAGAAAAAAACGTAAAAATGTTTTAATATCAGAAGAAATGCTTTCGATTGAAACTCAGTCACGAAGGATATGAAACTGAATAAAAATAAAAATAATTATACATGACGAATTGCTCTTTAATCAAATCCTTCCATTGGTGTAAAAAATACAACTGTCAATCAAAAGTATTTTAGTATATATAGTTAATATACTAGTATTTTAGTTAATACAATCCAGTAGTCTCTTTCTTAAAAAGAAAAGTTACATTATTGATCCAATTATGATAAAAACTATTTTTATACCCTTAAATTTAATTTTTGTGTTGTTGGTACGGCTAACTAATTTCATTTTTAAGTTGACATTCAGACCAATCAATACTTTTTAAAGATTAGAAACGTCCGCTATAGAATTTTTAACGCTTGCTTCCTAACATTATAAAAGATTCATCAGCAATGAGAAAGTTGATATATTTGACTCGCTCAGAAAGTAGACAAACTCCTTCATCGAATGATTGCTTACAGACTATTCTTTTGATTGATAGCCTAGGCTCATTTGTGTGAGTTCCGTGTTCCGAGGGCGCTACTGCGAAGTCATGCAAGAGAAAGGCACCACTTAAGAAATGACGTCAGTTCCCCATTGTACCGAAAATGATGTATGTTCAGCGTTCGTATGTAACAAAGGCGATTGCTCAGAATAAATGCATCTAAATAAAAGTGGCATCACCAAGTTTAAACGTTGATTGAACGTTCATCAACATATCCACATTCATATTAATTATAAATTGAATTTTCTTTCCATTTATAATCTCAAAGAATTTTATTACTCCAATAATTGCTGTATTTAATGTAATAATAACTCAAGTATAATACGATGGAGTTATTCACAATGAAAATAAGCATTTACTACGATAATTTGGTTTATCAGTTATTTTAATCTGTGAGACACTTAAATTGTGAGTTTTATGAAATACGTAATAGGAACATTAAAAAATATTCTGCAACGTTGCATCTTGACGGAGAGTAACTTATAAAAGAGCTGTTGAAACATTATGATTAAATACCAATTAGTACTTAAAATTAGAAAAATAGACCCTTATAGTTATGGAAATATTTATTTATGTAACCCTTCATCAAACAGAGATTTGGCAAACTCAAGAATTTTTAAAAAATTTTGGAGAATTTCCTAAATTATGGAAGAAACGTATTATGTTTTTGATGTAGTAATTAGTCCTTAGACTGGTCTGATGCAACTCTCAATGCTGTCATATAGTGTTACTTTAAATGATAATTGTATATATATATATATATATATATATATATATATATAAACACATAAGAAAGTAACACTTCATCACATTGATTTATTAATTAATTTACTTTATACTCAGGGATGTTATTACACGATGAAAATCGAAGCACAGGAAATCTCGCTTATGTCTTTAAATATCTTAGATACAATATTAACAGTGTCAATCACGTTAAATAACTTTAATAGATTCTGGTAGTTTACCTAAAGTTGCAATAAGAAAGAACTTATAAGCATTTCTTATTATAAAATACACTTAAGATTTACGTTAATATAAGTATTGTAATATCTGAAATTTTCATACTTGAGGTACGTTTCATATTGTATACCTGGATTTTCATTGAACTTGAACAGTGACGGCTTGCATGTGCACACGGAGACAAGAGCCAATGTAGTGCCAACATAAAAAATAAAACGTAGAAATGCACGGATAGAGAAGATAAGACTCGCGTAAGGTTTGAAAAGATAACATCGGTTTTCATGTTTGAACTGCTTCATTTTGCAGTTGTCACCGTGAGTGTTCGGTTTCCAGCCGAACTCCATGTATATTGATGGTTATCGACGCATTAAAAAAGAACCTTTCTAGCAGTTTCTCTTCAGATATAGTTTACATAACATACGCATTATTTTCCTGTTTGTTACTCGAATAAACCTTCAGTAGCTGCTTCTTGATTGTAATATTAATTAGCAATCAATATACGCACTTGTTACGATATAATTTTCTATCCAATTATTATATTTTTGCAAAAATCGACATATAGTTTTCATAGAAAATTATTGAATGCATTCATTGGTGTTCATTTTATTTGACAGTAGTACATCAATTATCGTTGACCTATGCGTTTATCAGGAAGACATTTTTTCTGATACGTTCTTCTATGTGCACAAATGTTTGGAGGCTCTGGACAATATCTGAAAATGTAGAATACAATGTATGAAAATTCAGAGCCGTAGGCGGTTTCACATTATGGGAAAAGCCTTTTGAGAATAAGGGATAAAAAATCTCAGCCTTGCCGTCGGAAGAAAGTACTCAAATAACTCGTCCAGGAGCTAGCAGACAAGGTGGGCATTTCAATTATTGCTGTAAATCGCGTATTGTCTGAAAAATTGGATATGAGGAAGCTGTGGGGTGCCTAGTTTGCTTACAATGGAACAAAAACAGTGCCCAAAGGATGTTTCATCCGAGTGTATGACTATGTTACACTGCAATCAAGACGATTCATAACTAAGGATGAAACATGGGTCCATCAGTTCACACTTAGATCACACGGTCAGATCAATGGATTGAAAGATTGCAAAGAAGGCTAAAACAGTTTAATCAGCTGAGAAAGTCGCAGTGTCAATTTCCTTGCAAGGAAAATAATCCGACGGAGATAAAAATATGGAATAGGGAGTGTGAGGGGTCAATTCGTACTTCAACTCATTCATTTAAAAATTCCCTATAATTGATCTGTAAACTGGTGCAGTGTCTTAAAGGAAACAATAATTTCGTTTTCAACAAATACGATCGCTGTTACTTGATTAAATCACTGAAGCCCTGCAATAAGTTCACACATCATCAGTGATGATTGTTTTACTTTTCTGAAGAGAGGGACAATCATATTACCTTTGGGGACGCTTTCTCCTCTCTCTAGTTCTTTCAAGACGAGACACGTCGGTGGATTTTGAGGGCTGAAATTTTCGGGGTGCCTGACAATCTGCAACCGTTGTAAGAGGAGTCACCTGATCTTATTGGAAGAGTCAGCCAGCTGCAGAAAAGATTATTGAATTTACATGTCATGTGAAAAATTTAGTGTCACGCATGGACCATCTCCAGCGACGGTTACGGCCGAAATCATGCGCGATACTAAATTCTTCATAAGTACTTCTTCACGTGTAAACTCAATAATATTTTCGGCGGAGGCAGTGAAGGAGTAAATATAATATATTACTCAATTTTACGCCTGAGGAAGTCTCAAAATGAAGACGAAACATCTCTTTTGGATAAATAGTGATAAATTTATAAACTGACTTTTTGGCCGTCCTTTTATGTATTGTAAAATTATGTTTTTGTTCTAGAAGTGCCGCTTATTATGAAGTTATTCATACCATCAGTTTTTTAATGTTTACGAAAGAAATTAAATATTGCGCTGGTGTTATACCACGCAATGATAATAAAAATTACGTATTTTACAATTGTTTCATTGCGGATTTGGAAGCAGCATCATTTTTGTATGTGACTAAGTTTTAGCAGAATTGGAAATGAAAAGGCTAAGAATTTCCTGTATTACACCAGAGTTATTATTCATGCAGCTAGTCGCCTTTCTCACGTCATGAAGACTGATTCTTGTGAAGAATGATTCGTCTAGTTTCATTTGCATCCGAGTTTTTTGTCGCGCGTCCCTGACGATCTGCCAGCTTACCTGGAATCTGTGAGCGGGACCACACTAGCAGGCCGTGTGAGGTGCTGAAGTGACAGTTTCTAGACACACCAATTCTCAAATCCTTTGATTAACGCTAATGGTGGGTCCGCAAGCCCGGTAGCCGGCGAGCTCTGACATATGAAGTCAACATAAAGCCGCTCCTGTTATTAATAGTTGTATCATTAAGGCTATATTATATGGATTAGGAGATAAATTATGCGTTTTTTGTGGGCGCGTAGCACAGGTGCGGAGCTGGGCTCCCCAGTGGGAAAGACGACGTAGGCTAAATGGGGAGTGCGAGAGCTGGTATTTATGACAACGCCGTCGCGCGGCTATGAACTCCGGGACCACCCACCGCTTCCGTCACCTCGATTATCATTAAACATCCAACGAATTGCCTCCGTACATGGCCAGACCCATTTCCGTCTTTGTTATGTTCATTTCAGTTCGCAAGGATACGGTCGTTTCAAGTTTTGTTGACCGAGACCGGGACCCGACACTAAATTCCAGACTCACTGGGAACTTACGTTCAAAACGAAATCGACGACTTCAGAAAGTGTCATCGTTGACAATGGAAACAGAGTTTATTAGTACGTAATTTTTTCTGGTTCCAGATTAATACAACAGCTTAGTTACTCTGATTCTATTAATGCAAGTATGTCAACGAACATTTGGTACAGATGCGATATGTTATTCTACAGTACAAGATGAGAGAAACTCCCAGTCAGAGAAAGAATAAAATTTGAATACATTACTTGGAACAGTATTTTTTTCTTTTTATTGCGATAACTTATATCCGAAATTATTACAGCTGTTTCTACATCGTATATAGTATTTATTCGTTGAACAAATAATTAACATGACTACATGATGTAACTGAATGTCCAGTGACAGACAATTTTATAGCGAGAGAAATGACTCAGCTGTGAATATAATTTTGTTATTGTGGTTATTAATATTTGTTTAGATCATTATTGACGGTGAATATCAGATAAAAGATAATTAGAGATGTGGGATTTTATTAAAGTGGAGAGTGAAGTGCCAGCTAATTGGGGGAATTAATGTTAGGTTATACCTGAATGAGAGAGTGGAATAATGTAATCGATTGGTAGGTTTCGTTTGAGTTTGCGGTTGTATGGAAGAGTATATAGATTTCTGTGGAAGAGGGCTATGGTATCATGGAGTGATTGATGCAGGTTTTGATTAAGGAGTATATGCATGATTTTATTGTGGTGGAGATCAGTGGATTTTGGATGTCATTGTGAATTACAGAGTTTCGAAGGTACCATTGCGAGTTGTAAATGATTCTAAGGATTCTGTTTCGCTTGGTTTGTATTTCATTTGAATTGGAGTTGGAATTTGATCCCTAGATGGAGAATGCGTATGACCATATGGGGCGGATTAGGGAGAGGTAAATGAGTCTTTTGGTGGAGATGGAAATTGGATAGATTAGTTTTATTGTAGTGTTAATTTTGGATGAAACGTGGGTACGATGAGGTTTCCAGGAAATGTTGGAGTCTAGAATAATCCAAGGTAAGTTATGGAGTTTTATATAGGGATTCGGGAGCCAAAAATATAGAATGAATAAGGAGATGTTTGGTTTTGAGTGCGAATGAAACTATTGCAGATTTGGAAGGGATTATGCTGGCCCTCCAGTTTTTTCCCTGATTTATAGGTCATTTAGAGCTATTTGGACGGTGCGAACACCCGAGGTGAAGGAAGAGGTATGGTGGAGGATAGGTATGTCATCGGCAAAAAAATTAGTGGATTGATGACGGAGAATGTCGTGAGGAAGGGAGCTAATTTGCTACCTTGTGGGACGCCATAGAAGATGGGGAAGGTTTTGGAGAAATTATTGTTAATTCTAATGGAGTACTAGCAGTTAGTTAGATAATTTGAAAGGATTCTGAAGAGCGTGTCTTCAAGAATATTTTTTATTTTGGATAAGAGGAATGGATGATGGACTTAGTCGAAGGCTTTCTCTGCGTCAATAAAAACAGAGAATGAAACTAAAATAGAAATTAATGTCCGTTAAAATTAATAACAAAAAGTATGACCTTATATAAAAATTTACAGGCCATGTGCATTCGCCGATTAATAAAGACGCTATTCTGCATATTTACTTTTTAATAGTTTCTCATTCTAAAGGTTTTCTGCATATAAGGCCGTAAACTTAATTATTAGTAAGAAATAATATTAAAGTTTATAAAGCGGAAAATAAATTTCTTTCAAACGAATGGCATATTTCATGAATACGCCACTAGAAATAGCTCAGCTCTAAGGTCGGACAAGCATCGCCTTGCTCTCTACCAGAAAAGTATTCATCGCACCGGGATAATTTTATATAACAGACTTCCTCCAGAGATTAAGGACAATAATAACTACAAAAGTTTCGTGAATCAGTGCAGAAATATTTTAAGAAATGGCGCGTTTTACTCTGTACAGGAGTTTCTTGATCATTCCCCTAATAGTTGGAATGAATGTTTCTCCAATGTGTTGAATGTGTTGCTTTGTAAAATTACCTATTACACAAATTTAAAACTTTCAGTACAGATTTTTCTGCTCTTTTATTTGTTTGTTTCATGCATTTCCTGAAGTTACTACGGAAGGTCAGATTCTTCGACGTCGTACAGCTTCAAGAAGTGAAATCTCCATTACTTATGTACGTGTTTGTACTCTTTAATGTGTGTGTAGTGTTTCCAATGATTTGAGAATATATCCAGTTTATTCTTATAAAGAATATTTGTAGTTAATTATGTTACTGTATTTTGTTTTATAATTATTTGTTACTTGATACAATGTATGACGTATCCCATTTCCTCAACCGATGACAAATGAAAATAACAATAAATTTAAAGCTGTAAACGGATAAAACCTTTAATGAAGTTATTATACTAGTGTATTCATATAAAATATACTGAGATATGTGTGTTAATAAAACAATATCACAGTTAGTTTTACTTTACTTATCTTTTTGATATTATTTCATGGACTCATAAAAGGGAGTAACCTGTTTCAGGATCACCCTCATGTAGCCTGTTAACCCTAAAAAAATTATAAATATTTAATTAATATAAAATGTATGCATTGTCATAAATTTTAATAACATGTTGAAAAATTATATATGCAGATAATTTGCCCAAGAATGACGTTTTATTAATGCTTGTGAAATATAAATGTTTCGAATGAAACTGTGGTTTTCATATAATAATAGCATTATATTTATATATAAAGCCATAAATATAAAAAGGAACTATGTAGATTGTAACTATTAATAGCTTAAAATATAAGTAGCATACACCGAATGTGAATACAGTTAATCACACAGGAACAGAAGAATCTGTCTGTAAAAACACCCCAGATGAGAAAATAAAGAAATTATAATAAATTAAAAGACGGCCAAAAAGTCAGCATTAAATATATCACTATTTATTCGTAGATGCGACGTTTCATCTCCATTTTGAGACTTCCTCAGGCTTATAATTTAACAATACATCATATTTACTCCTTGTCTCCCTTAGCCTGAGGAAATCTCAAAATGGAGCTGAAACGTTTCTTTTGAGAATAAATAGTGATATATTTAATACTGACTTTTTGGCCGTCATTTTATTTGTTGTAAATTTTAAAATCAGAAAACTATGTTGAAAGAAATTATAGCAACTGGAAAGACAGGTTGCAAGAAATCCTCAATTGTATTACTTATACTTGTGGCCATTTTAACATGAATAAGGCCAATAATAATAATTTATTCTTTCAAGGACAAACTAACCCTACTACAAATAATAACAATTTAGGAAAAACTTTTATTTTGTAGATAATATTATTAGATTTTATTCCAAAACGAAGAAATTAATGACACTTGGAAGAAATACATTAGGACGAGATCATTATTCGTAATCTCAATATTGTTTTCATCGCTTCATCGTTGCAAAGTCAATGTTCACGTGATCATCTTGCCAATCATATGGCAACCAAACGGGAATATGTAGCGTGATTTCTTGTTTGGTCGCATTATGCTAATCTTCTTCATAAACAGTGCGGGGAGCCCAGGTTAATGTCTTTCGGTTTGTGGTTGAGGATGAACGCAGCGAACACAGCAAATAGACATAGGCTCTAATTATTTGTACCACGCTCATCGTCGTTTAATTTAACAGCTTTAGTATCAACAAGAAGTCAACTGAAGGAAACTGAATTCACATAAATTTATGAGAACGAATATTATTAATAAATTTGGCAATGACAGAAATGACATACTCGTATTAACATATAGGTACGTATGCTTTCTTTTATAATAATTTTATTATTTTGAATTAACGGAATCTGAAAATGAAAATATAATGAGTTTGTGTGATTTAACGTTTAGCAGCCTCAAAGCTAAAAAACATCTTCCTAATCGATTTTCCATGTTGTACGCTGTGTGTTTTTTGACACTTCATCAACGTTTCTGGAGCTCATATGTAATATGACACGACGTCCTTAGAGACGATCTGTTTCCTGAGTCAACATTGCTTTTCACATTTCGTGCTCCAAGCATTACCAGATGTTTTAAACGCCATTTCCTTTTTAACTGAACAGGAACTTAAAATAATTACAGTATAGTGCGCTATTTGCGTGTCTCAGGTTAAGACCAGAAATTATAATCGAGTATAATTGATACAATCTGGTATACCATAAGTTCGCATCTTATAGGCCATAAAATTTTAATTTGATGATGTAGGGCTAAATATAAAATATATTCAGGATAGTTTAATAAATAGGGTAGAGACCACGGGGAAAGAAATGAGACTTGATAAAGTAAAACATATTCGAAATGTATGATACGCTTTACGTTTAAGTCGTCTGTTCTTATCCTTACAGAGTATTTTGAAAAAGAATTATTATCAAACGTACCCCAAACTTATATATTTTTATAAACTTTTGCAAAAAAAATTTATTTTGCTAGAAAATTATTTGTCGGAAAGTATATTTTTAAAGTAATTCTTTTTAAATTACTACGTCACTATCTCTGTCTGAAATAATAAAAATAAATTTACATTGATTTTACTATAAATATTGCCAAGAACGGTCAGTTAATGGTATTTAATAAATGAATAAACAGTTATATTAAAAATTTTCAGTTTACAATAAAATTTCGAAGCAAAACACGTTTCATTCCTTTATTTGGGACAATTTTTGACTTCAATATTCGTATAATGTATAGTTTAGGCTTTATTCTGCAGGTTCTACTGTCAGTATTTTCTTGTTCAACGTTTCAAACTGGGTATTGGAAGCTATTTAAACTTTTCTGTGATTTTTAAACCTAAATGTTTGCTACTTGAAGCTTTCACATACAGTTGAATAAAAAAGCAAATACTTCGAATTAAAAATAATAACAACTCTTAATTTTCATTTTCTTTTTGAAGACGTTACAAAAACTGAAACTTGACTATTTTATTATGCTGGACATATTACTAATTAATATTTTGTTTGACTTAAGTAATGCTTTATTCTATTTTGGTTGTGAGACTAAAATTTAATTGAAAATTTCGAGTACATGTTCTTAATTTAATTTGGATGCTCATTTTGAAATTCAGAAAAATTGCTATTAGATTAATTAGTTGAATGTAAAATATGGTATGCAGCCTACGTATTGGCTTATCTTCCGTATATTTATAAAACCTTTCCAGTCGTATAATTATAAGTGTAGGAAACGTCACTACATCCTGAAATTACTTTATTAAATATCCTTAAATGCATCACGCCACAAAAGCCGAACGCAAGGATTCTAATATATATATTTTTATTAGTCATGTTATTAACAATCATTTATTAATTTATAGTTACGTACATGAGGAAAGCGTGGTAGTGCAACAAATTGAACGCATTGTCCACAATTCCAACCAAAAAGCGCTTTCTTGTCTGGCACAGTTCAATGCACCATAGCTTCTAGGAAGTAACATTAGCGGAAAAATTAAATCGTTTGATAATTTAGCTCAGACTGGGTCAAATTGTAGTCTTATATTATAAAACATATTAATATTTTTACTGGCTATGTAATGGAATGGAATGAATCCAAATGTGTTTCTAAGTGGCCACAGACGGTCCTTATTATTAATCATATTGGATGACGGAGCAACATTCAAATATTTTCCAACAATTCTCCTTCTACTGAAATAAATGTTTGGATTAAAAGATTTGACATTCTACAAATTTTAACAGAATATATCTCAATATATATTACTTTCGGTGTCTATAAATTTAAAATAATTTATAAACATAAATAGGAAGAACAAGGATACTTAGCTATAATAGGAAACTAATCAATATAGATGTTTATATCAAAATTAATTACAATTTTTTTATGCATTTATGTATATCGTATCATAAAAGAGAATATACTAAGAACAATATTGCGAATAAATTGTTGTGGAAAATCTGTATCGTATAATAATAACCGATCCGTTTTTCAATAAACTTCAGGGACTCAGAGTTAATTTCCTTCATACACTCTTTAAGTATTACTCTTCAAGCATGAAAAATATCAAATTGGGATATTAATATTCATATAATTCATATAGGCTGGAAGAAACTCACATTTTCCGATTTTTGATTTACATGTCCTAGAGTGAATGTCGTTAGGTAATAAAAGTGAAAGCCTTTCACGAAGTATTGATCGACAAGAATCCCTCAATTTACTGGATTTACATGCGAAGTCCACTGAAACGTTTGACTTCAATGGTTGTTCTGAGTTGTTTTGAAGTAACTCATCTACAAATTATTGTTTAGGTACCTAAGTTTTAACTTGACGAGAACTTAGTAACTAAACATTTTTTCCTTCAATTTTCCCTCTAAGTGTCACTTTAAAAATTAATGTAACAAAATCATTCATTAATACGTCTTCAGAAGCTTTACTGCGATACAAAAGTCTAATGTGTTAAAATTTTATATCAGTTTTAAATTTACTATTATAAATACGTAGGTGCGTTACAATAATTCTCATAATAACAAAATCAGATTGCGATTGTACAGACAGCCAGGAAGAATAATGTCGACCGAGTAGTAAGTTACCTGATTGTCGTCAAGTACACCATGATCTACGTCTATTTTCAAATAGAGTTACTGATTTTAAATATTCAGGAGTCATATTGGATTAAAATTTAAAAAAGGATTGTCATATAGATTTTTTTTGGTAGAGAGATAAGTACAAGTTTGTTTTTATATAGAGTAGGAAAACTTTTACTCGGGAATCTAAAGCTGTAATTTATAATTTTATTACACTCCCACTTTTCAATAATTGTTGTTCTGAGTTGTATGGGATATCTAGTAAATGTATGGACAGACTTAACAAGTTGCAAAGTAGAGCACTAAGAATTATCTTACGTAATATTAAAAGATCTAGTGTCACACTTATCATAAGAGAAATGAAATAGATTGCGTTCCAGAGATATTGTTAAGTTTTATTTTGGTATAAATCATCAATGGTTTGTTTCCTACATATTTTAATAATTATTTAACTTATATGTATAATAGGAACTCGTAAAATGTAATAAGTAAAGTAGAATTAGATTCAACTAGGACTAGGTTAGGCCAATCTCCTATGGCTAGCGTCGCTACCTCACGACCCAGAGGTCTCGGGTTACAATCCTGGCATAGACTAGCATGTTTACTCATCATGGTGACAGAGACTGGGATTAAGACTGCTGGAGAATCGATACGTTCACCACGGATCACTCCAATTTCGGAATGTGTCATGTAAGATGACAGTCCGCGTCAAATATTGTAGGCCAAGACCCTCCATGGGATGCAGAGACAAGGAAGAAGGACTAGGTTAAATTTAAAACAAAACAGTATATTTATTAAAGGCATTGAAATTATTATTTAAAGGCATTATTAATGGCATAACAGAAATTAACCAATAACAATAAAAATTAGGGAATGAGAGAGTATTAATAAATTTAAGAACAGTGTATTTAATCAACTAATTTTATGAAATGAAAACTATGAAAATTTGAATACTGTAGTAGTGAATAGCATTAATTTGGCAAATAAATTCGTTATTAATAATTACATTTATTCATCGATTTTTCATCGATTAAAATTAAATATAGAATTCACCTATTTCTTTGCAAACAATAAAGTACTCAGAAATTTATCTCGAAATAGAAGGGAACAAATGTAGTTGAAATTATAAAATTATATTCTTCCAATTTTCCTAATGATTATATGTTAAGTTACACATTAAAATAATGAATATTACTTTAATTTAAAGAGATGTGATCGTATAGTGGACTCAATCAGTCAGTTACTTCAAATTTCTACTGAGTTTTAAGCAAAAATCGGTTGATAGTGAGATTCCGAGAAGGAACAGAATCAAAGTGAGAAGATTCTTTACTGCTCGGATGTTGACGGAGGAATTGTCATATATACATTTTGAGCTGCTCTAGGAAAATACAAGATGAGTACCCATCGTCCTTCATACGCGCTTGGTCAAAGATTTGATAGTATAATATAAGGCTATATTTCTTATTTGACTCGCTACTAATTACTTATTGTTCCTTCTTCTACTATTGAAAACTGACGTTTGGTTATCTACTAATTATATGCCTCGTAACAAGATGTGTCAATCAGGCAGCCTAAAGTCTAAATATCAAGTATTTTAAATGGTTGACGAGAATTTAAGAATGTCTTAAATTTTTTACACCTTCAAAGGCAAACCCGTTTTCTGTAAAGCTAACAAAACCCCTGCCCAAGCAATTCAAATTTTTATTTGTTTTTATGCGACGGTTAATAACTTTATATTCCCAAAAAAATAGTATAACTGTGCATAACAACGAAAAAATCTTCGATTCGAACCGACGGTTTTATTTTGGAAACGGAGTGATTGGTACTTTGAAGAAACGTGAGAACATAATAAATCATCTGGTTCTAAACAAAATACATAAAACTCAGCGCAGTAAAAAATAAAAATTATCCAGAAATAAAATGTTATTAAAACGGATGAATACTTAAAATTCAGAAAACAAGAAAATAAACAACGATATAACTTTACATGATAATCGTATAAATGATTTTGTACGATTTTAAGCAGGTTGAATCATATTCAATGTTCTTATTACTGCATCTGACGTAGTATTCATATACAAAATAATTAGTTTATTTGAGGAGATTGTGCACGTTCAGTTATAAAATAACCTTTGACTGGAATTGATTCAAAAAGAGTGCTAAAATCTCTCACATTTAATTTTTAATTTGTATAAATAACCCGTAATTGCCTTGAGAATACCTCGTGATGAGTTTCCTATCAGAGGTAGATTTTGCTTAAGAACATTGAAAACTGACCCAAGTAAGTAAAGATAAAATTTTATTTGTTATTTGTCAAAATCCCCTAAAAAGTCATTTAACTATTTCCTTACCGTGCACTAAAGAACTTGTTTGTATACCACGACTTGTCTGATAAACGAAGAAAATTCCTAACGACAATATTGGTCGGCATTTCACAAATAAGGCAAGAACCGATTTATTGTGGGGGTTGTATTTTAAAAGTTTCAGCCCTAGGTTCGTTCATATTATTGACCCTTGGCCGCTGTATCTGAAGTCAGGTGGGTAGAGTCAGGTAAACCCGTAACAGTGAAAGGAGAGGAAATGCCTTTCGCGGGCTCTCACAAAGCAATGATGGAGGGAAATTCCAAGGTGGGGGTGCAGCCAGACTTGCTGTCATTCATCAATCTCCCACATACCCAACACACCAGAAATAGCATTCACATCAACTATAAGGTAATATACTAACTTCATCGGAACCTACAAAGTCTAAGCAACAAAAATTTATACTTAAATGGGTTCAATTTCAGTATGGTTATGACTATCAAGTCAGTATTTTATTAGTATGAAACATATTTTTTCATTAAATTGAACTATTACAATAATTCTGCATTTCAATAAGACATTTAATGCTTGCCGCTTCTTAACACTTCCGGAACTATGTCATACATCGTGATGTACCAAATGTAAATTATAAGAGGAAAAACAATTGAAGGAACACAATTATTTTAACCATTCGTATTTATTACTGTAGATAACTTTAATAGAAATGAAACTAGTTTTCTTTTTTCCCTTTACGTATAAAAGAATTAGAAATGCAATTTCATTTCGTCACGGTCTGAGCAACATTAATATTCTGCTTTCCAGGATTTGATTTCTTAATTGTTATTATATACAAATAATATCTCCATTAACTTCAACAAACAAAAATTATTTTTATTCCTTAACATTTTATTTTAATTAATTAGTAATTCAAAATATCGTTTGGGTATAAAAGAGAGATTATGTATAATAGGAATGAATTAAAATATATATATATATATATTTCGTTTGTAAACATCTGTCAGTAAAAAAGTTTTATTGTATTCAGTTCTTAGTACGTTTTGAATATTTTTTTAAATTGTAATTTAATTGACCAATCTGAAAAATATGTGTAAGATATTATTTGCTGCATTGCTTTGTGAAAACTGTTTTTATTGTTAAGTCAATGTCATATTTTTTATCTATTATAGCAGGGTTTATTGTCGTATTTTAATATTAATAATAATAATGGCTCACGTAGTTCTCTGCGGGTCGCTAAATTTTATATCGTCCCGCTATGGACAACCTTAATGTTGTATTTTTTATCATCACACTTGGTTTCTTGTTTGTTAAGTATGACTCACGCCGTGCGAAAGTTATTCTGATGATGTCATAGGGTATCATAAAACAAAGTTAGCCGTTCTCATATTTATTGTTGAGCATCTGAGTGAATCTTAATAATTATTTTTAAAAAGCCAAGTGAATGTCTATTGATCCTATAGTATTGAACGCACAGCGTTTCATTAATATTCCGAGTAGCTGAGTAATACTCTCGACACGAGAATATAAGTTTCTTTTTTAAAAAAGAGGCGCTATAATTATCCTGTAGATGCTGAGGGAATTTTCTTATAAAAACTTGCCCGGATAAAGCCAGACGTTGATCGGGAGAACTGTAACATTCGCAAATTACCTTTAAATCGTTTATATTACTTTTAACACGCTTAGATAAATTACAACAAGTTTAAAAACGCCGAGCGTTTTCTGTTTCATTTAAATATTGCTGTAATTTACTGCAACAGCGTCATCTGTTATTTATAACTGAAAAAGTATTAATTCACTGATTCAAAACCGAATAATAAGTTAATCCAATCAGAATGTATATCAGAAAATTTTAATTATTAAATGAATTAAGACAGCCGTAAGGGCCGTATATTTATTTTAATGTATCATAAATTTGCGACATTTTGTCTCCTTCGGTCGCGTGAGCCATGGAAAGATAACCATGAATTTCTCGAAAAAGAGACGAAGCGTTGCAAATTTATGATAAAATTGATATAACTATACTTATACATTTAATTATTTAATGCCAGAGAAACTAATGCTCTAAATGATTACATTGTTTCCGCGAATTTTATGAGATTTAGGCTAAATGAACCAAATGATTCGTTTTTCTAGGTAAAGATTAAAACGGGAATTGAGTGGATAAGAGTTCGGACCGATGGGCTAGTAAAATTTATTTTTGTGAATGGAGGTGGAGGTGTCTCAGGTGCAGGCAGGTCCTGGCCAGACAGGATGGTGCCACGCTGTCTACGGAATCCTACCTGCCTATTGTGCTCCCTCCATTCTACTATTTCCCACTGCTTGTAATTTACAGCTAGCAACTCCAAAGGAGAACCGCTACGCAGCCTGAAACCCTCTTGTCTACGCCGCATTTATGAAAATCCTGGTACGAGTGACGAAGTATATGACGGCGGAGGAAGAGAAATTGCTAGCTTTATATATTTCATTACATTTAAACACTAACTCCACCTTTGAATACTCAAATTCCTAAACATTTTTAGTGAAAAGGTTAAAGCAAGTACACCGTTATATCAAAGGAAAATTCTAAGTAAGTCAATTTTAGTATGACTGATTACACATTTGTAATGTCTGTTGAGTCACTAATAATTACTTACGAGGCTTTATATTATGCAAAATAATGAGAATAAATTTACTGCTATCTTCTGAAGTTCTTGAGGCTCTTTACAGGAAGGATGATAATTTACAATTGTAACATGTAAACTAGAAGTGCATTTTATTAATTTTTTTATTTAAAAGTTTCACAAAGTTTCTTAAGCATGGCTGGTCCATTAGCTTTAATGTTTTTCTTGAAATAATTTGGTTTATTAAGTTATGTAAAGTACTTCGTATAAAGCAAATGTAACATGTTAATTATGAATTTTATTGCTTAACTTTTAAGTCAATTGGTTAAAGTAGCCATTTGAAGAACTGCTTAATAAAGTAAAAAGGACTGAAACATGCACATAAACTCACAAATACTTTATTATGAGACTTGAGACACATGACACAGATGTTTTAAAAATTTCTTCCAGTCTTTAGTTGGGAATATTTATTAAAAGTCTATGCTAGCTATGAAAGGATAAAAGTAGTAATATAGCAGTTGACTAGCACAGGGATTATTGACTCTTAAAATATAAGAGATCATTTATTGATCAATTATTTTTGAATGTTGATAGCAACGTTGTATATCTGATATATATATATATATATATATATATATATATATATGTGTGTGTGTGTGTTAGTTTATTATTTCACATAATAAATTTTCTATTAATATTACAGACCCTAAGCACACGCCCAATTAAACTATACAATTTCACGATTACATACAATGAAATCAAGAGATGAATCGAAATTTAGAATCACGGTTATTTTAAGGAAAGCATTATTATCAGCTTCACTTTTAAGGTTAGGAATTGGAGTTTTATTGTTGCCTCTAAAAACAGCGCACCTATCAACATTATTACAATATTTTTTAAACCAGGTTATGAATCCTCAGTTTTATGGTATATGTTATTCTTTCTCGTAAAGCAAACGTATTGCGTATCATAAGAAGTTATAATGTCAAAGACAAGTATAATACAAATTTAGTAAACTTTTGGGAAGGTTCGATAATTGATTGCTAATCGCAGGCAAAACTTGTTTCCTGAAATGGTCTAAATTATTTTTATGTAGCAGATACCCGTCATCACTTCGCACACAGAGAAAAAAATACACTTAAGATCAAAATTATACGTACTACTATTAAAGAGAGTTCATGGGAAATGTAAGAGATTCTGCATTTTTGATGGTAAGTTCTCATCTTGAACAAGAAACGATTTTATGGAATATATTGCTTTCTGATTAAAAAAATTATCAGCACAATATTTGTTCTTTAATGATGTAATATTTACATTTATTTGTTCGTACTGTATTTACAGAATAGTAAGGGAATGTTCTCATATTGATACGGAGACACAGTATTCATAGATTTCTCCGCTCCGAAACAATACAATCAGAATGTTTTGATCATCGTTTTCATAACACAATGAAGGTCTTTGTTCATAATATTTGTTCTGATAATAATAATACTTTTATTGTCTTATAAATGTGAAGTGTAGTCATGACGCCTAAACATCGGTCGTCACTGGCACAACAAAATAAATGTTTTAACAACTATTTATTTAAAATTTTTCTAGCGTTTAGTTTCAATCATTTGAGTGTGCCTCATAATTTTAATTCATAAAAAAACTTCATGCCAAGAAAATTTCTAATTGCTACGAACGAACCGTTATGATCAGTAGTAACGGAGGAAATTTCAGAAACCCTACTGGGCCTTTTACTTAGATTCAGTTCTGAGTTGACTTTTGTAATATAAATAGTATATAACCGAAGAGCTGAAGCTTCCATGGCCGTCCCAGCCTCTTGCATACAGGAGCGTCAATTAGCACTGGATATCTCCATTAAGTGGGAGAAGAATGCGGTCCAGTGCGGTGGTGTAAAGATGGAGTATCGATAGCGCCCGGCTGGAATGTCTAACAAATTCCTTCCTGTCATTTATAGTATACAAAGTCAAGTTAATCATTATCAAGAGTTAGGAACGCACTAAATCGGTTCGTTAAAATCACGTAATTAATTTAACTTTTTTCGTATGAAATCCTAAATTAACAGAGCTGTTAAAATTGTCGATATTGACATTGATTTCCTTTATCTTAACACTTGTTGAATTTAACCAGTTGGAACCTACCGTATTTATTAGGTGGAGCTGGGTCAAAGTTAAAGAAAGGTGTAGAAGAGTAATCAAATCATCAATGCATCGTAAAAATTGTTGAAGTAAATCTGGATATAAAATAAAAAGAAGCGTTAAAAAGACTCGTAGGATCATTTGCTACAAAAGGAACGAGAAAGGTTCAGTGACGCATTATAAACACAAGAACATATAATTTATTTCTTTTCCTTTGACAAATTCAGGAAAGATAACCTAAATCTAGGATAAATCCGGCATAATTTAAGGTTTTTGTTTTCATTTCTGAAACATCCTTAATGCGATAGATTTGTATTATTATTAATATAATATACAGTATAATTCAAATTTACTGTTTCAAAACGAATTTTTTTACGTAAGTTTATTCAATTAATTTAATGTAAGATTTCAGGAATAATTTTGTTAGTGAAAATTTATCTGAGTGATTGCAGAGTTGTTGGTTTCTGTAGAAAATAAAAGTTCAAATTATATTTAAAACAGTGACTTGACGTGTTCTCAGAATTATCGGAATACAGAGTAAAGACACTAAAAAGCGACAAGGGACGTAACCGATGTTGTCTCATTTACTTATAAATTGTAATCAGTCCATAAGAGAATCGTAGTGATTGCATACAGTTGTAATTTACCAGCGAAAACAATTAAAAACAATCCACAAAGATAATTATAAAATGCTTCATTTTACTGTAAAAAGTTTTTAATAGTTATGAGTTGTATCTGAACCACAGGTGAGTAGTCAATTTATCTTCCAAGATTTTCCTGCTGGAATTTTTGACAAACCAGAATGTGCAATTTATTTCAAAATATTAATCACGGCAAATATTTTATACATGGGGTTCTTGTAAAATTATAAATGTGTTTTCTAAAATTTATAATACTTTTTATGCAGCCTATTGATTAAAGAATTGGTCAAAAATTCGAGTTTAAAAATGTATAAAATAATTGTATTGAGAACGTAAATTTTTAATCACGTCTGATAAAAAATCTTTGTATACTCGTACAAAATACAAAAATTATAAAAGATTAAATAAAAGTAATAGTAAATTTATAATTATTTAAATATATGTGATTAATTTTCGATTGTATATATTTAACTTAACAATTTAGTTTTAAATATTCATGTAATTATTCATCTATAAATGAATTAGTTTGCTAATATGTTTTAGTTTCATATATCTCCCACAATTTTTTTCTCTATTCGTACGTTTTGCAGTCTAGCAAGTTTGTGTTGGTTGTTATTTTATATTTATATATATATAATTTCGTTAATACCGCACACACAGCTTCTTTTATTCCATTTCAACATTGACCCACCCTTATTGAAAAGCCCTATATTAGGAATTTCAATTAAAAAGTATGAGCAAAGCGTTGAATTCCAATCTATTATCCGCATTAGTATTTAATACTATTTGATTATTCGTTGTTAAACTCTTTACCGTTCACTGTACCTGAAGCTTTAAATGGAATTTTGTGGAGCAAGATTTGTTTTCTTAAATCATGATTTATTTTGACTTAAGATTTTAGTAAGAACATAATTATGCCCATACTGAATAAGACTCTGGCTGATATATGTGAACAGCAAAGATCAATTAGTTTATTATTCCATGCGTGCAAAATATTAACGAAAATAGTATATTGAAGGATGGAACTTAAAATAAAAAGCCAGTTAGGAGAAGATCATTTTGGGTTTAAGAAGAATGTTGGGAAAAGAGAAGCAATATTGACTCTGAATCTCATTTTAAAGGACAATAAGAATAAAACATACCGATGTTTATGACATTTAAAGATTTAGAAAAAGACATTGATAATGTGAGCTGGAACACACTATTAAGGAATTTGAAGATGTTAGGAATAATTAACTTCAGATGGCTGTCAGCAGTAATTAGAATTGAAAGGCAAGAAAATAAATCAGATATTAATAAAAGAGTAAGAGAAGCAAGCAGACTGTCGCCCATGTTATTTAACCTATATACAGAACAGACGATGAAAAAAGTTAAAAATGAATATGGAAATGAAATCAAACTGCAAGGAGACGGATAAAAATCCTACGCTTTGCCGTTGATATTGTAGTTATAGGGGAGTCAGAAAAAGACATGAAATTCATAATAAACTTAATAAACGTGGTCCTGAAGAAATAGTACTACATGAGGATTGATAAGAAACTAAGGTGACGGAGTGTAGTATGCGAAACAGTGGAATAATACAATGTGTTAGATTGGGAAGGGATATTTTGAAAGAAGTTGAGGAATTCTGCTGTTTGAGCAGCATAATAACAATGATGAGAGGAGTGTAGTAGGCATAAAGAGTAGGATAGAATAGGTAATAAAGGCCTTTCGTAAAAATGAGGAATTTACTTCCAGATAATATAAGGATGAATATTAGGAAATCATCATTAAATACGTTCGTATGGAGTGTGGCGTTGTATGGTGCGAAACGAGGACGATTGGACTAGCTCACGCGAAAAGAATAGAAGCTTTCGAGATGTGGTGCTAGAGGAGAATGCTGAAAATCAGATGGGTGGTTTGGGTAAGTAACCAGGAAGTTCTAAGCAGGATAGGGGAAGAACGAACAATTTGGAGGATTTTGACCAACAGAAGGGATAGATTAATTGATCACGCTTGAGCAGGATAGGTTAGAATGGAGGGTTACATAATACAAGTTGCATTAAGGAAACGAATAGAAGCTTTTAAAATATGGTGCCATCGAATAATTGTGAAAATCAGTTGGGTGGATAAGGAAGTTGTAAGCAGAATATGTGAAAAGATACCAGAAGAAGGGATAGATTAATGACAGGTTTTGAGACATGAGGGTGTTGTAAAATTAGTATTAGAGGGTAAAAACAGAAGAGGGAGATCAAGGATGGAATATGGTAGACAGATTAAGGAGGCTGTTGTGTATAAATAGAAAGGATTTCGCAGAATAGGTTAGAATTGGGGGATTTATTATGACCAGACTGAGTTCTACAACAAGACGAGGGGAAGCACGAGTTCATGAAATAAGCAGTTTATAAAGCCTTATCACATGCTCCCGTTGCATAGTTCCAAGGAGATCCCTTTATGCGTAAAAGCGTAATTATTAAAATAAACTTAATATTGGACTACCATAGAACGTCTGGTGTTAAAAATCTGCTACAGTAAAATGGGGTAGTCTAATTCCCATAGGTTTACATCATCGTTTATACGAAGATAAAAAGTATATTTAAGTGGAAAGAATTATTGCAATTGAATGCGGAGAATTGGTTAAAAATAATGAAACGCAGATCTGATACCAAATTTCTCACTGGATTTTTCACACTGGAATGCACTTGTGTTTGATGTGTTGCATTCAGGTTTGGACGCACTTTCTCTATTCGTCATTAAATGGTTTATAATTCTATCAGGCAGTAACCTTGGTCCGGGCTATGATTGCTGTTTGCAATACAGGCGAGCTGCATGTCCGGCTGATTGCACACTGCACCCGGGGCTCCTGGGACCCCGTAATAACGCTATCAGCCCTTAGTTACACGGCCATTAACAAGCCGATAATGACACCGTGGGGCCCACAAGCCCCGCAAAGCGCCCCCGCTTTTTCACCTCGCCACCTGTCAACTTTAACGGCGCGGCCTCGCTGTATTTCAAACCTGAGATTTATTTTACGCTCTCTTCCCTCCCCTTTTTAAGGCCTCGCATATAAAATGCACGACGAGCAAAGCTTTTAAGTGCTCTCAGTTAAGTGCTTCGGAACGGGAAAAGTAAATTCCGGGTGATATATTTTTATTCAGTATTTATGCCATTTTAATGTTTATTACAGGTCTCGGGACAATTGAAAGAAATGTTAGGGGCCACGAAGAATGCAGTTGTAGTCTTATACGAGGCGAGCAGCTTGGAAATGTTCTGACAGAATATGGCAACTTAACAGCTTTGTCACATTCCTCAGCATTCCTTTCCCGTCATATATAAATTCTAATTCACTAACCGAGTTACCTGTCCATAATCTCACTGATGAAATCTGACTTATATTTTTACCGAATACCTACAATTCCCTTCTTAACATTTTCTTCTCGTTTGCACTACAGTTAAAGACGGCTTCTTGTCAATTGAAATGGAAATTACTGAATTGATGTGAAATTCGAAACTTACAGCTTGGTTCTCACCCAATTATATGTTTTTTGACCGTAATATTTTTATAATCTAACGAAAAGAAGCGCTAAAGAAAAATTAATATGCTTGGTAGATTGATATATAAAAAACGTAATAAGAACTAATTTGCTTCACTACATTTATTTGTTTAGTTTCTTAAAATATTATCAGTAGTTCGGCTTTCATCGTCAGCACGAGGTTGATTTCCTAACAATGTTAACCATTATTTCCAAATTCAAACGTCTAAAATCAGTATAATTTTACATTACATTTAATTATCAATTGGTAGAAGAGCTATATTTTTCATTTATTGCAGTTAACCTTATACTTTATTGTTTAAGAAACGTAAACAACAGTCTCAATTTAATTTTAGTATTAGTAGTTGCTTCCTACTATACAAATGATGAGCAAAACAAAGAAATTTATAAAACACTGTAGATTGTTATAGTTAATATATTTTGAGAAGAGTTATTTTTATCTTTTTATATAATTAATCACCTACACATCATTTAATTACGTTTACGTCTAGAGCGACTGACGCTCGTCAAATGACTATAAATACGCCCAAGGTACTGCCAAGTAACTTCAACAGTAAATATTCTAAGGAATTTAGTTAAAAATTATTGCTTTATTTTATAAGTTTTCAATTCAACCTACTTCATTTCTGTCATTAACAATTTTATTTCTATTAATATTTATAAATATCGCTTCTGATATTTTGAATTTATTGTTATTCTTATATAAAATCTTAGTATCATCAAGAGTAAGTCAATGATTTTTTATTTTCCTATGATGGGATAAAGAGGTAACTGCTTTATATTTGGGTTTGAGACTTCATCTTTGATTATAAATTTGGATTATCATAAACGTCAAAATATGTAATAATAAAGGTTTTATCCTGCAATAGTAAAACTTCTTCTATGTTCCAGTTAATATTAAGAGTTAAATAGTTAAAAGCTATTAATGATAGAAAAATTAAAATTGAGATTGTTGTTTTTTCTTCACATATCCTAACTATTAATTTTACTATATTTTTATCTAATATTATTTTATTGGGTCACAGGTTTATATGAGGGTGATCCTGAAACTGGTAACTCCCCTTTAATAATATTGGAACGGAATTGAAAATGGGGTGGAAGGTAGAGGAAGGTAGAAGGAAGGTTTATTAGGGCCCGGGTTATAGTTTAAGGATTCGTCTCAAAGAAATGCAGGGCATCCCTATAAAACCTGCATCAGGTAGGTCTCCACGAGTCTTAGAAGGCAGCTGGTTGACTCATCCAATGGGATGAGCGGACAACTCTTATCGCATGCCCAAATTCTTCGAACCTAGTACATACACCTCCTTAATTTGATGAAGGTGCCTCGACATGTGATACAATAAGAGAATATGTAATATGATAGAGAAAGAAATAAGGATTCATGTAAAGAAACGCCAGAACGCTAAGCAGACCTAGATTCAACTGCGTCATTTATTATCATTATATTTTGTCAAACTGTAATGTGAGTTTTTCCCTTACACATAATGCAACGTATGTAATTCTGTTTTTAATTTATTCCTTTTGGATGTAGCTTTAGTTTTCTTGGTCTTTTGTTTCATGTATTGCCTGGAGCTACTTCGGAAGGTCAGATTATTCGTCGTGCACCCATCCAGGAATGATTACCCATTGTTTATGCGTGTGTTTGTGCTTTCTATTGTGCTTTTCGTGTTTCCAATAATTTCTCATTTATTATAGATATGTATTTAAAATATATCGTAGTTATTTATGTTATTTTTATTTTTTTGTTTCAATTATTTGTTACTTGATGTAATGTATGACGTATACTATTTCCTTAACAGAGGACTAATGGAAAGAACAATAAATCTTTGTGAATACCTTTATTTCCTCAAATTCAGAGTCTGCAATCTTTGCCTTCAATGTTTATATTATTTCCGGGAAAAGTCTCTGTTGTATCTCGCTGGTTTACTATTCAACGACTCTCACAAGCACTACCTGACGAGCGTTGGTCTATTTACGACCCAACTGTCCAAGTATCAAGCGTGCGTTAATTACACTGGTATGTTGCATCGGGAACGCAGCTGCTGTGGTATAAGTGAAGCATCTTATCAGTATTACAGAGAATTTGTACTCGGACTTAGAAATGACTCAAACGGATACGAAAAAGCGAATCTTCATATTTATTCATTATATTTTAGCTTTTTTGTTGAATTATATATATATATATATATATATATATATATATATAGTAATGGAAACAACATTTAAGTAATCGACGTATTTCTGTCAAAATAGTTAGTTGAACGTGTTAAGTAAAGCATATTAATTGGAAACTGTTCTCATGATAAAATTACGTATTACGACATGATTAATGAAGTGATATTATATAATAATTAAATTAAACTGTTGTTTGTCGTTTCTATTACATTTAGGTGCAGGCTAATTTGAAATTCAGTTAACACCGCACATTGAAAGATATAGAAAGAATGAATTCGGAAGTGAGAACAAAGCTTAATCAGGACAATTGCATGGGAAACCCTTAGACAAATGGTAGGTCGGGTTCTCAGCACTTGTCCCACGCCCAGCTAACAACTGTAGGTGGGGTTTGCAACATGCCTGACTCCCTGACTCGACCACTTTGAAGGCAGTTGGCCGACTGCTCCAATAGAAACACAGAACAACACTTGCCGTATGACGAACGCCTCTGACCTACGTGTATCGACTTCTGCGAACCATAATTCAACTACTTTCGTTTAGAACATGAAATACCTTATGACGAAGATGCTTTTATGTACCCTGTTTTTCTCCAACGTAGAATTAATCTACGCCTCATCCGTTTCAGAAGTGACCAATTCCACTACAGACAGATTTTTAAGGCATTTTACAATTAATCACAATATTAAAATGCAAACCATGAAATAAATAAAAAATAATATAGTTTCTCTATACATTTTAAGTGGCTATTAACCATATTACTCTTAAATTTAAGCGACAATAAAATAATAAAAATAATTCAATTACCGCCCTGTTATACTCATTACACAGTTTCAATATTCCTTACGCTCGTAAAACGTGTATATTCCCACTTCTCTTACCAAAGTATTATTTTCCGTTTGCAACTGAAATATACACTGTTTATCACAAAACCTGGATTATTTAGCAATTTAATTCTAATAATGACAAATGACATATGGAGTGTGGCGTTATATGTGTGCGAAACGTGGACGGTAGGAGTTGCAGAAAGGAAGAGAATAGAAGATTTTTAAATGCGGCGCTATAGAAGAATGCTGAAAATCAGATGGGTGGATAGAGTAACTAACCAGGAAGTTCAAATCAGAATAAGAGAAGAGAGAACAATTTTAAGGACGTTGACCAACAGAATGGATAGTAATAGGGCATGTTTTGAGACTTAAGGGTCTTGTAAAACTAGGAATAGAGGGAGACAAAAGGAAGGAATACGCTAAGCAGATTAGGGAGAATGTGGGATGTCGTAATTATGTAGAAGTGAAAATGCTTAGGATTGAGGGTTTCATCAGACCAGTCAGTCTGAGTACTACAATAACACCAGTGACAACTATTAACAGTTTTTTACGATACTAACCTGACACACATTACTGGTATTTTATGTTTCGGAACCTTACCTTTTCTTTTTGTGATAATTTTTCATGTAATCTCTCCTGTCGACGTAATAAGTTACACCCCTAGTATATATAGCTTTACATCGTAACCATTAACATTTTATATTTATGGTTATGATTTCATGAAAAGAAACCATGTTTTACTTTACAAAAGAGGTAAAATGTTAAGCCTTTCATAAGATTTTATACTACCCAAAAAAATTCACCGGTTACTCATTTTCTCGGTCTGAGGATTCATGATATATTAAAATGGGACCAACGGATAGGAAAGAATGTTTTAAACAAGTACCGTCCCCGTATAAATCCTTATAACAATCACCCAAATTAAATAAAAACAATTGTAAGCCTTTGTTTATTACTGTAGCTTTTTATAAATTTAAAGATTTAAACTAAATGCCGAAGTAAATATTTGTATTGTAGTAATAGTTTCCTGGAATTCTGTAATAGTTTGGCTTACGGCGAGAATCTCAAGAAAGGGAAGCAATTGATGCTTCCCACTCCTTATGGAGAACAGTTTTGTGTTCTTTTAGTTGTAGTTTGAATTTTGTATATTAGGTACTTTGTGTATATCTAAATTGTGATTACAGATCAAGATTATATATATATATATGGGTTGATTTTATTAAAAACTAATTAGGACTTAAAGAATAATGTAATAATAATTTAATTTATATAATATTGTAGTAATTTACTGAAGATCTCTTCGAAGACTAATGGAGAAAAAACAAATAAACCTATATAAAAATTGTTATTATGTACGTGTATGTCATCCCACTTCAAAAAAGGCTTTGGCCATCCTATAATATTCCCAAATATTCAACAGTCCTTCATAACATGAAAACAGTCCTTCAAAATTTGAATTTTCAACATGGAAAAGTACACTTAAACCAAATACCACGCTTTGAAGTTGTAATTTCACATTGTATTTCTTTTTCAACGGTGCAATATCAGACGAGGAATTATGAATTGTGCTACACTTGAGATAGTTGCTGACCATTTACGCTTGTTTCTTTACAATTTATAAAAAATTATAGCCTACGTGCTGATGTCCGTTTTTACATGTTTTGGGTAATATGGAATAGTTGGGAAATATGTAATACTAAAATTTCTCTTCAAAGTGATGGTATAATACATTTCGTGAGATCGTCACGTTCAACTACCGAGCATCAGCGACTTTTGAATAAGTACAGACGTGATTTCTGCTTTTTGGAAATTTTAGGACGTAAGTTTTCAATACTGTCTATTCATTACCATTTAATGGCCATTTTTGCGTTCTGGCTAATCACAGTAAAAAGAAAGATTTTTTCCCAGTAATTATGTTAAATTGGAATTTCCCCAAAAAATTCTGAAGATACACTATCAAGGCCTACTTCAGTCAAACCTGCTCCTTGTTCATCTCATAAGGAATCTGGGTGAAATGTGTTGTTTGGTCTCTGCGAGTCCACAGACACAAAACCTTCCATTTGTGCTAATGAAATTGACAATATTTTGCTGTATTTCTTTGGTTTAAATGTTTTTTTTGGACAAATTATGTTGGATTTCTTCATTTTTCAGTTCTTTTTCCATATTAACCGATTACAACACCACCAAAAAGGGTTTTCATTATTTATTAGGCGTTTACATGTGTTGAAATTCTCCAAATCATTTTTTACTATATATAACTAATTACAGATAGTTGAAGTCTGTAAATGTATCAAAAATGAATAATTAAACAATATCGGACTGTTGTATTGTCTAAAGTGTAAATGGTAAACCATAATGCCCTAAGTTCCTATATTTTATGAATTATTGTTAGAACTTATTATAATGGTTGATAAAAAATAAGATCTATAAGTATGTTAATTGGCACGTGAGAGTAAGTCTAGTCTACCATAATTGTTAATAACTGACTCTTCTAAATAAAATCAGTGGTTTAACATTATTTCTTATCCTTGAGAGATTTGTCTCACTCTGCATTGCTCCAAAATTAATTTTAAATATTATAAGGTAGTATTAAAGTAAGATATGTACATATAGAATATTTTATTTTAATAATACCTTATAATAATTAAATAAAATTTTATGACCTATTTCAGACTTTATTTTTAATACAGCTTACTAAGAACAACGTTTCGGTATGTATTTGTACCTTTTGCAGGTTTTTATCCTAATTTTCACCGTCAGTTGTCCACCATCAGGCACCATATATTTAGAAGCATGACACCAAATTATCATTTTTTTTAAATCCTCCCAAGGCTCCTCCACAAATGTAACGTTGCACCGTAGTGGTAAAACTGAATGCGAAGATGTCGCCACAATATGGACCCCTTTTCCAAAAGGAAGGCTTGCCATAGTTTTTTTTGGAGTATGTTTCTTTGAATCATTTCTATTCGTCGAAACTTATTTTGGAATTATTCCCATGTGCTAACAAAACAACTTACTTTTAAAGACAAAAATGGAAAAATTTCGATCGTATCCACGACCTCTCACTTTCGGGGTTATTTACATCATGCATATAAAATAATTATTGGAAAAATACTTAAATTCCTCTAGATGTTCTACAACTAAAGCTCTGAAGACCATTGAATGTTATCTTCTAAATTACGTAAAAACAGAAAACAACAAGTACTTCCATATAATTTTTTTACATTTTCAGTTTTCAAAAATGAATGAAGTATGCACGAGTAAAGCATGGTAGTAATATTCATGTCAATATTACCGATAGAGAAAGAACCCATAAAAAATTATATGTAAACATAATTTTTATCACCTAGACCTCCTACTCTAGTTGTTTTGTGATTTGTTTGTAGTCTACTTCACACTACAACTTCAAAAACAATTAGCTGGTGCATTATTTTTACATACAATTTGTCCATAATAATGATATAAATTGAAATATAAATTTCTCGTCTTTGTTAAGCTGAAGTATATTTTGGTAAATTGTTTTGTTAGTATTAAGTTAATTGATGGTTGAGTGACAAATAGAATAACTATTTTCCTGATTTAGTCATTAGCTTTTGTAATCTGTAGGGTAAATCATGCCTGATTTCATATCCAAGCTTAGATTCATAATGTAGTTGTCATGATTAAGGTACTACTGTCTGTACGTTTAGGTATTATAGGCATTCAGAAATGCATTACGCGAAGTTGGCGTGCAGTTGTTGTTGTTGTTAAACAAGCGAATAAACATAATTCTGAGGCTGTTGATGCCGTGCATTATCCAGGCCCTAATACGCTTACGATGCTCTCCAATGGCTTTATAAACAAAGGAGCCAACACGCTGCCCTAACTCACGACATTTTTGCTCAAGTTCCTTTAATGCGAGTTTTGTGGTTTCCGGCGCCAGATGGCAGAGGAAGCTACAGTTGTTTTAGCCACAGCCTTAATTACCCCGGATTGCGAGCTTTAAAAAACTCTGCGTGCACTACATTACCCGTCGGACCAAGTTTTACATTAATCCCCATACAATGGAGAATTCTCGCCCTCGGTGCCGACTGCGGCCTTTGTGACGTCAGCGCCTTCATACACTGGCAGTCATTCTATTCATGTTTACGGCGCGTTTCTCAGGCCGCCGTTCACGGTCAAATTAAGAGTGGACACCGGAAGTTTGGAGCCCATTCATGGCCAGGTATTCTGTAGAGACTTTGTAACCAACCCTCATTGAGACCTGCCTTTTGCGCCCTCACGGACTCTTGCACCTGTGCATTCAAGGACCTCGGGGCTTTTACTACGACTTTCATTCATAAAGAGCGAGGGAGGCAGGGGCGGTGGTGGTTGGAATGCAGCGCCAGACCCACTGGCACCTAACCAACCCCTACAACCTTAAATGACTCTCAACGCGTCTGGACACACTTGTCCGAGAGTCAATTTCTGTTCATCATACTCGGCATAATTTTGGTTACATTTCCCACCAGAAGATTATTAATTTGCATTCATACGTGCACATATTACTATCGCTTTACTAAGGAAGTAGAGTCTCTAAACAATATACGTTAATGGTTGTCTTTTCACGAGTGATTTTGTAATAATAAGTAAAATTTCCAACCACTTTCAAGCTTTATTTTTAACAATTTCCAAAGAAGCAAAAAAGAACAACGTTTCGGTACTTATTTGTACCTCCTTCAGGTTATTATCCTGTGGAGAAACATTGATAAACCACGTGTTAACATAGAAACCAAAACATTATACATATTTTTTTAGTAGTAATATATAACTAAACAAAAATAGGTACGCAAATGAGAACACTCACCTAATTATCAATACATCGAGCGTCAATTTTAAATACGCAATATTTATTAACGTAATTACAAATTTTACAATACTTGGAAAACGTCTTCCCGAGGCTACGCGACACATGTTTTCAAAATATTGTAAAATCTGTGGTTGTATTCATAAATATTGTGTATTTAAAATTGACACTCGATGTATTAATAATTATTAGGTGAATGTTCTCATTTCCTACCTTTTTTGGTTTAGTTATATATTAATACTAAAAAATATGTAAAATGTTTGGGTTTTCATGTTACCACGTGGTTTATCAATGTTTCTCCACAGGATTATAACCTGAAGAAGGTACAAATAAGTACCGAAACTTTGTAATTTTTTCCTGTTTGGAAATTGTTAAAAACAAAGTCTGCAATTATTCGGTAATTTTAATTATTAATAGTATACGTTAATGTTTAAACCGAATAATCTATTGTTCCAGGAAGTCCCCACATTATAGGCACCTCCTAGCACAGGTCTGTGACAAATAATTCCATCAGTCTGTAAAAGGTTCTTTGCGGGGAATCATACAGCACAATGACAGAGAATTCAAGTTAAATTTCTTAATCATGAAATTCATTGATTAATTCTAAATAAAAAACTTTATATTATGTAATAGACCTGTACTCTATTATTTTCAAAAAAGCATTAAAATTTACGTCATCATTTATTTATGAAATAATTTTTTTATTTGAAAGGCCAATGTATTTGCTTTAAGATATTAATAAATTCATTAATACCTCACGCACGGCTTGTTTTATATTCCATTTCAACACCGACTCACCCTTATTGGAAACTTTATATTCTATTTCCAACACACTTCATTTCTACTTAATTTCGCATAATTAAAATATCATTTTCATTTTCTATTGGTATTGGTATTGGTTTAAGATATTAAATTAACGTGTAAACTTAGTCATATATTTATATATTGTTATAAGGAGAAAAAATTTCCTCTGTGTGGATTAAATTATATAAACGACTTTATCATCACACGATTATTCAGTTTAATGTGTAATAATAAATCAGGTAACCAAGACGTTTATAAAAATATTTAGAAGCCGATAATGGAATAATGTCAACCGGACCCGAGAATCGAACGCGGGTGGGGATTTTAACCAACGGACCTAATCCTGGTCGACTGTCTGTTCAGTTGGTTTGATTCCCGGACCGTCGACATTTTTTCATTTTAATCTTCTACATTTAGATTCGTGCCCTTTGGCTGACCTTCAATTAAAGCATTTCTCCTCTCTCCGTGTAGAAAAAAAAATTAAGAGGCAAAGGAAACGATATAGTCTTTTAAATTACATATATATGTGAAAATTAAAAAGTAAAATATATCCAAAATGAAAACAATAGTACGTTTTGTCATTGTTATTCAAAGAAGGTCAGTATGATTCCGTTAATTATTTCAAATCTGAAATTGCTTTAAATTTCTTCTAAAATATTTTTGAATTTTACTGCCTTTTATAATAGTTTAATAAATGTTACTAATACAAGCTAAATGCAAAGTAATATATTAATATAAATTATTTACTGCACATTATTCATTATGTTTTTATGGTTTGTGGACAATGATGTTGAAATATTTAGTGACTGGTCAAGTGTTCTATTGTCTATAGTAGAAAAAATTTTGAGCAGACGGGAATCCTTCAAATATTATAATGGAAAATGTGTGTGACCGGAAGGAAAAGAATTATCGACCTACCAGGGAACGTCCTTAATTAATATTTTATTGTGTCTCTAGCAAAAATTATCAGGTTTGCAATTAATGATTATTTTAATTCCCATATTATCTTAATACACATTTATAGCGTTTATACGTTGAATAAGTTTGAGGACTACAGTATCATTTTCACTAACTGACATTGATTTCAGCCATTGAAGACATAGATTGTTTCTGGAAAAGCCAGCGTTTGATATGCGAATAAAATATTATATTTACAGGATATTTTATCTATAAGAGAAGTCTTCATAGAATTCGAAACCTCCGGTTACTTTCGTAAGTGTTATGAATGATACAGTAATTATTCATATATTAATTTTATATATTATAATATAACACCGCTCTGTGAGTCAAGGTTTTGGAGAAGGTTTTTCAATAATGGCGGGTCTATGTTGAAATGGAATAAAACAAACTGTGTGTGAGGTGTTAACGGAATTATTTTTTTATTTGAAAGGCCCATATGTGCTCTTTCAAATAAAAAAAGAATTTTGTTAATAACTCACCTACACATTTCAACATCGACCCGTCCTTATTGAAACCCCCCATATTAGATCAGTTCTCAAGTAGTAAATATTACTCATTGTAAATCAGAAGTAATTCCTATAAATTAATAGATGTCTCTAGAATTAAGTTTTAATCTGTATTAACCACTGAATGGTCTAGTGTACCTGATTGGTTTACAACGGGCCACTGTTGTTTTTATATAATAAGCAATTGCATTGAAAGCAATGATATGAGGTTTTCGTATTTAATAGCATCGAAAGTTGGTTAATGATGTATTTATTTGTTTATCTTGTTTTTTTGAGTATCTCACAATAAGCTGGACGTTATACCGAAGAACAGTTGAACTGCCCTTCTAAAGACTTTGACGTTTCCTGTCCCTCCCTTTTACAATGTAATCCCTCACGAGTTATTCCCAAGAATAACAGAGTCGAGAAGTTCACGAGTGTTATGGTCCACTCGGCATTCCTTGTCGCCAAACATTAAGCAGGTAACCACATCCGGCCACCCCGCTGCTGCTGCTGCTGCAGGGGTGCGACATTTATCCCCTCGTAAAACCTCCTCATCCTATTACACAGACCAACGCTCGCAGTAGTTATCCAATATTTGCTGACCGATATCTCAGTGCTTTAACAAGATCAACGAATCGTAACAGACATATCAATACGTTACAATAAACGTAGATGAAGAGTGATCGCCCGCTTTCTAAGCGATAGCCTTTAACATGGCCGGAAAAAGATTACTTACCAAACGTCTGGCTGTTCTGATTGGATTAATATCAACGCAGGAACTATGGGTGACGTGAAGTTTAAAATTGGTTCTGCTGCAGTTATAGGGCGAACGAAAATGTATTTTAATGGAAACGTGAATGCAATGTAGTTAGTTATACCTACAAGATGAAGAGCTAATGAAAACGAAACGATATTACCAAACATCCACTTGTTCGCTCTCAATGTAGTTATTCCATATTTGTATAGTAATATAAATAAACAAAAGATAATGTATTTTTGTCCCTTATGCCTTCCTATACCATTGCGATTAAATTTTGGTGAATTGTAGTGCTAACCTCAGTGAAGGTTTCTGTATATCTTTCGAAGATTTAGGTTCTTTCATTCCCCCTTTCAGGGATAAAAAAGATCCTACTCTAAAGATAGTTTCATAAACAGCTCAACAGATGGCTCGCGATTCACATAAAAATTTCTAATACAAATAAATAGCTTATCTTGCAATTAAATATACATTAGATGAGTTAAAACAGCCTCTTTGTCAATTTTTATTTTATTAAATATCAAAATATAGTACGTTTCGTCTCTCATTTGAGACTTCTTCAGTTCTAAAAATTTTGCTGTTTATGGAACCTCACTCCATGAATAGCTAAATATGTTAACCTGAAGAAGTCTAAAATGAGAGACGAAACGTAGTTTATTTCAATAGAACTGACATACATTTAGAATATACGTTTTCCTCCACCAGGCGGCTTGCGACTAAATTCAACGGCATAACTGTATGGAACTTTCAATAGGTATCGATTCTAACCCTCGTAACCTGTTAAGAGTATATATATGTATACGTTATTTCATGTAAATAAGATCGAAGAGGTGGTTCAAGTATCTTTTCCTGATAAATAAAACTGAATGTTTCTTTGTATTTTTGTGTTTGTACGCGTCTCATACAAATCAAAACGCGTGTAGTAAACTCGACCAAATTTTGTGCATACATTCCTTGCACCCCGGAAACAAGCACTGTCGGGGTAAGACACTACTACCAACTGTGAGGGAGTGGGTGGAGGAGACGGGAAAAATTTAAAACGAGTATACACTTTCTGTGAATAAATATTTTTCTGGGTTAGTGAAGATTGATAGTGTTTCTCGCTGTGTTTTTCGAGTATAAAGTGAACCCCATTTTTGAATCTCGTAGGATTTTTGTCTGTCTTAACGTAACGGAGAATTAACTATACATTTTTCAGTCTTATTTAAAGTTTCTGTGCTTATTTTACGTACGAGTAGATTACTCGACTAGATTAATATACTGAGTCATCGCGGTGGTTATGATGATATTAGCCTCGTAAGCTCTTATAAAAGAGGTTCTGGTGCCCTAGTCTTCCTGTTGTCAATAATTTGGGCAATTATTTCTTTTTACACTATTATTCTGTGGGCTTAAAAAGTTTGTAGACTAATTTTTACAAAATACATTACACGTGAATGATTTATAAGCGCATTGAAGGTTTTAACTAAAACCCCTTCAATTATTTCAGTTAATATTTGAGGAATAGAGTACATTTATAATATATTTATTGACGTATTTGATGAATTTAAAATTCAGTTATTAATAAAAAGAATTAAAACTTGAGTTTGGCTAGAATACTTTCAGCCTTCTTTTTATAAATTATTTCACTTAAGTTGGTCAATGTTACCTTAGACATATTGCAACAGTTAAAGCGCCAAATCGGTAATGATCGGGCTTGTGAAATAATAAAGAGACGTAATGTAGACAAGAAATAGAATGACGTTCTTTATTAATTGTAATGACTTGGGTGTATTAAACGACGAGATAAAATTTTACATTATAACTAGGATTTTTGAATGACTTTCTTCTGAAATTGAGGGCGCATATTGTGTCAGCGTCCAGAAAGCTGCCATACAAATGGCGCAAGGATTTCTCTTCTTTTAAAAATGTAACATCTGCAGAGTGAGAACAAGGCAATTCATCTTGCGCCTCACGAAGAATTCCGGATAGGAATAACAACGAGATATGATTCCCGTTTACTTTCCTCCGCCAGCAAAAACAGCGGTTTCTTTGTGCGGAATGAAGAGATGGAAAAATGTTATACCTTGCCGAGAGAGGGAAACCATTTTTACAAATGTAACATGAGAAATAGGTTGTGCCGACGATTTGCAAGAAACACCCCCGCTGCGAGAAGTTATTTTCGTTTACAGGTTACGTTCGGCCATTTTGGCTCCTTAGCCACCTGTGTAGCAGAAATTGCCTCGTTTACGATTTCAATAAAATAAACGAATGCTCGGGCGACGGTGTCATCATTAAGAAGGCTCGGGCTTAGGAACACACACAAACTCGCACCTTCATAAGAATGAGGGGGCTGCTGAAATGGCTGTTCATCCCCCCGCATCCATCACGACCGTGTTGACAAATAGCGGGATGAAGAAACTTTACACGGTCTCTTTTTACTTTCATTGCCACGGTCCCCTCCCCTTCTTACAGCTCGAAAGCCATCATTCCTTACCGTATACACACACACCGTCATAAAGGCTCGCATTATAAATGAGACTGTCTAAAAATTTGCCTGCAGGCTCTGTCGTCGTGAGAAATTGTTTGCTCGGCTCAGCAGCAGATGGTTCGTTATTTCTACTCGAAATTGAAACGCCTATATGGTCCTAACTCTTAATCCCCCCTGAATGCTGCTATATATTCATCTCCGAGACATTTTCGCTAATGATGCTTAATAATTTGGCGTGTCTTGAAAAATGTGCGCTGTAAAACTCCATCTCTTTCTAAATAGCTATCATTGCCCTTAACACGTCTGAATTTCCCGGAAGGATTTGAGCGATGCAGGACTACTTATAGCTTATACATTCAGCAAGGCGAAAAAGCGGCGAGACATTTTTCCTCCTGACGAGTAATGCTCTTAATACATTTGTTTGCTCTTGTAAAGCGTTTCAATTTCTTTTACTGCGCGCCCTGCTGTTCTTAAGTCTGCTTCATTTATTACCGGAATTGCTCTAAATGAGAAGGTGGAGGGAAATGTCACTCGGGCGCTTAAGGCGTCTGCTCAGTCTTCTGACAACGATGATTCACTTTTATTACAAATACGAAACAACCTATAAATCCGAGAATTGTTTCACAGAGCCACTCGAGGGGATTGCCGGTCCTCAAACAAAATGTTTTAATAAATCAATTAGTTAAGTTGACGCCAAGACCGAAAGAAGATTTCTCTTTCAGAATTCTTCAAAATATGTCAATTATGGCAGCAAAGTGTGTACAATAATTTTATATTAATTACATATTTAATACATGGAAGTCAACAATCAGTAGTCTCATGTAAGTCAAGACCCTTGTAAACCACTAGAATATACAACGAACATTTAAATCATTGGTGACGAATCATAAGGTGGCATATGAACAATATTATGCAATGTCAGAAAATTCTTCTGTACTTCTTGATGAAAGGAAGTGAGAAATGCGCACCTTTGGTTTGATCTCAATTAGAAAATAAATCAACACACGGGGATAATTTTATACGGTGTGTCGCATTGAACCAGAGAGAAATATAAATAGCATGTCACTCAGTGAATGTAGGAGTATGTTTCACGTCTTGTCTTATGTAGAAACTTTTCAAGTTTGAAACCAATGAAAATTATGACTCTGTTTCAACGTTTGTAAATTTGGATTATTATTACCGTGATTAGAAGTAATAATTTTCTGTTAAAATAAGTCTTCCAAACTTTTTATGACAGTAATATAATTATTTTTTCATGTTTAAATAATAGTGTAAGAATATTTGTCAAAATAGTTCTATAATATTATATGTTCTTATCAAAATAGATTTCTTATTTTAACATGTTTAAATAATTGAAATACAATTTCTTTTAATATCTTTGAGTCAAATCTCAAAGTTTAAATTTATACTTAAGAAGTGTAGACTCAACCAAAATAGTCTTCAAATTAAAATTTGAATAATGTATTCAACTATACAAATCCTTTATTGTCGAAAGCTTCCTACTAAAACTAAAAATTTTAATTTGGAGACTGTTTTGCTTGACTTAACACTTTTAAACTATACCAGTCTTATTATTAATGGATTTATACTTTAGTTTTCTAATTTAGAGACATTCCAGATTTTTATCTAATTGCCAACAGAGATATTGCAACTCAAACATGGGAAGAAATGAGATAATCCCATTTCTTAAAGGGTTTAATTTGTAAAGAAATCGTCAGTTACCACTAATAGTTCATATAAAGTAACTACAGTATTATGTGTGAAAGCGAAAAAAATTATTGAGGTTAGAAAACTGTTTCTTCTTGAAGAAATGAGTCTACGAAATTTATTTATTCATTGATAACTTTGTGTTACGTAGAGTACATGAAAAAATAATATTACGTACGTAAATAGTGGTTTGATTGGTAGGCCTGAGTGTACTTAAAACGATGCAGGTTTAAAATGACATGTCAACTTAGTGCTGAATACTTTACAAATTCGTTGATACCAACAAACGCGAAAAATGATATGCGCCCTACAACAAAACTGGCGGTCATATTTGAACCGGCCGTATTATAAATTTAGAAAAATTAGTTTTGAACTACCAAAAGGTGATGGAATTAATCAAGAAAATATTAGTATTTTCTGAGATGGTGCGAAAACCAGTGTTGGACCACTTGGCATGGTTTGGCCCAGATAATGGGTGAATATACTGGTTCACCCTGTATATTAACCTGAATAAACAGTAATTCATACTCGCTCTAATCATTACAATTAAATAACCGAATAAAACACGAAATAGATTAATTCTGTCCCAAAATTAATAAATAGTACTTTCATAAATGAGGAGGAAACTAAAATGGCGCGAATTTATATTCACAAAATTGTAAAACATTATAATATGTTAAAAGAAGAATGTTCAATTGTAAATCATGATTGTTTATACTGATTTTTGTGACTCACACGTGTTCTGTTAACGCCAGAAATCCATTTTCACTTACTGAAGGAACAACATAGCCTTTTACTCTAGCTTTTTGTTTTTAAGACTCTGAACATTCCGATGATATATAGATAATTTGACTGGCTTTAACTGATTATTGGCTACATTTGATATGCGGACTGGAATCTTAAGCTCAAGGGAAAATAACTATTCTAATACCTTTCGTTTCCGAAGTGAACGCCTAGTGATATTCATCTTATTCATAGTGATATAATAGACAATATTTGTTTACATACTGCTTCATTAAACTTGCCCATATCTGCTCATGGACATCGTTTGACTCTTACTACGATGGTGACCATATCCCTATCATAACAGTATAAGACATCAATTTAAATAGCAATACTAATCCCCCTCAAGTTCCGCAAACAGATGGCTATCAAAAGAAGATAACTGAAACAAGTGCCACAAGAGTATGAACAAATATATCCATTTATGTACAAGAAAATTAATGATTGTGCAGAAAGCAACGTTAACATTATTAACGATATAATTTTAATCGATGTCAAAGAAACCATCAATATTAAACAAGAAGCTATTTCAAATTAGAATAATATTACCAACCCGTTGTGGGATTCAGATTGAACAAAAGCGTACAATTCATCTGAAAAAATCTTAAACTCTTAGTAACTCGTTATAAAATCACTTTACTTAAAAAAATACAGGGCTTATTTTAGAAAAACAATCAACGATGCGCGTAGGAAAACACGGGCCAATAAAATGGCGAATA